>CAXIIO010000566.1:0-605365 GCA_964028335.1 Altica lythri
ATTTTTGCAATATTTTTGATCTATTTATCAATTTTTAAGATTCTTTAATAGATTTTGAGAATATTTTTGCAATATTTTGATATTTTTAATAAAAAAACGTCAATTTTAAGTCAAGGCACATTTTTGACCGATTTATAAATCTTCAAATATCTTTGACATCCTTCGATATTTTTGCAATATTTTTGATCTATTTATCAATTTTTAAGATTCTTTAATAGATTTTGAGAATATTTTTGCAATATTTTGATATTTTTAATAAAAAAACGTCAATTTTAAGTCAAGGCACATTTTTGACCGATTTATAAATCTTCAAATATCTTTAACATCCTTCGATATTTTTGCAATATTTTTGCAATATTTTTGATCTATTTATCAATTTTTAAGATTCTTTAATAGATTTTGACAATATTTTTGCAATATTTTGATATTTTTAATAAATAAACGTCAATTTTAAGTCAAGGCACATTTTTGACCGATTTATAAATCTTCAAATATCTTTAACATCCTTCGATATTTTTGCAATATTTTTGATCTATTTATCAATTTTTAAGATTCTTTAATAGATTTTGAGAATATTTTTGCAATATTTTGATATTTTTAATAAAAAACGTCAATTTTAAGTCAAGGCACATTTTTAACCGATTTATAAATCTTCAAATATCTTTAACATCCTTCGATATTTTTGCAATATTTTTGATCTATTTATCAATTTTTAAGATTCTTTAATAGATTTTGAGAATATTTTTGCAATATTTTGATATTTTTAATAAAAAAACGTCAATTTTAAGTCAAGGCACATTTTTGACCGATTTATAAATCTTCAAATATCTTTGACATCCTTCGATATTTTTGCAATATTTTTGATCTATTTATCAATTTTTAAGATTCTTTAATAGATTTTGAGAATATTTTTGCAATATTTTCATATTTTTAATAAAAAAACGTCAATTTTAAGTCAAGGCACATTTTTGACCGATTTATAAATCTTCAAATATCTTTGACATCCTTCGATATTTTTGCAATATTTTTGATCTTTTTATCAATTTTTAAGATTCTTTAATAGATTTAGAGAATATTTTTGCAATATTTTGATATTTTTAATAAAAAAACGTCAATTTTAAGTCAAGGCACATTTTTGACCGATTTATAAATCTTCAAATATCTTTGACATCCTTTGATATTTTTGCAATATTTTTGATCTATTTATCAATTTTTAAGATTCTTTAATAGATTTTGAGAATATTTTTGCAATATTTTTATATTTTGAATAAAAAAACGTCAATTTTAAGTCAAGGCACATTTTTGACCGATTTATAAATCTTCAAATATCTTTGACATCCTTCGATATTTTTGCAATATTTTTGATCTTTTTATCAATTTTTAAGATTCTTTAATAGATTTTGAAAATATTTTTGCAATATTTTGATATTTTTAATAAAAAAACGTCAATTTTAAGTCAAGGCACATTTTTGACCGATTTATAAATCTTCAAATATCTTTGACATCCTTCGATATTTTTGCAATATTTTTGATCTATTTATCAATTTTTAAGATTCTTTAATAGATTTTGAGAATATTTTTGCAATATTTTGATATTTTTAATAAAAAAAACGTCAATTTTAAGTCAAGGCACATTTTTAACCGATTTATAAATCTTCAAATATCTTTAACATCCTTCGATATTTTTGCAATATTTTTGATCTATTTATCAATTTTTAAGATTCTTTAATAGATTTTGAGAATATTTTTGCAATATTTTGATATTTTTAATAAAAAAACGTCAATTTTAAGTCAAGGCACATTTTTGACCGATTTATAAATCTTCAAATATCTTTAACATCCTTCGATATTTTTGCAATATTTTTGATCTATTTATCAATTTTTAAGATTCTTTAATAGATTTAGAGAATATTTTTGCAATATTTTGATATTTTTAATAAAAAAACGTCAATTTTAAGTCAAGGCACATTTTTGACCGATTTATAAATCTTCAAATATCTTTGACATCCTTCGATATTTTTGCAATATTTTTGATTTTTTATCAATTTTTAAGATTCTTTAATAGATTTTGAGAATATTTTTGCAATATTTTGATATTTTGAATAAAACAACGTCAATTTTAAGTCAAGGCACATTTTTGACCGATTTATAAATCTTCAAATATCTTTGACATCCTTCGATATTTTTGCAATATTTTTGATCTATTTATAAATTTTTAAGATTCTTTAATAGATTTTGAGAATATTTTTGCAATATTTTGATATTTTTAATAAAAAAACGTCAATTTTAAGTCAAGGCACATATTTGACCGATTTATAAATCTTCAAATAACTTTGACATCCTTCGATATTTTTGCAATATTTTTGATCTATTTATCAATTTTTAAGATTCTTTAATAGATTTTGAGAATATTTTTGCAATATTTTGATATTTTTAATAAAAAAACGTCAATTTTAAGTCACGGCACATTTTTGACCGATTTATAAATCTTCAAATATCTTTGACATCCTTCGATATTTTTGCAATATTTTTGATCTATTTATCAATTTTTAAGATTCTTTAAATAGATTTTGAGAATATTTTTGCAATATTTTGATATTTTTAATAAAAAAACGTCAATTTTAAGTCAAGGCACATTTTTGACCGATTTATAAATCTTCAAATATCTTTGACATCCTTCGATATTTTTGCAATATTTTTGATCTATTTATCAATTTTTAAGATTCTTTAATAGATTTTGAGAATATTTTTGCAATATTTTGATATTTTTAATAAAAAAACGTCAATTTTAAGTCAAGGCACATTTTTGACCGATTTATAAATCTTCAAATATCTTTGACATCCTTCGATATTTTTGCAATATTTTTGATCTATTTATCAATTTTTAAGATTCTTTAATAGATTTTGAGAATATTTTTGCAATATTTTGATATTTTTAATAAAAAAACGTCAATTTTAAGTCAAGGCACATTTTTGACCGATTTATAAATCTTCAAATATCTTTGACATCCTTCGATATTTTTGCAATATTTTTGATCTATTTATCAATTTTTAAGATTCTTTAATAGATTTTGAGAATATTTTTGCAATATTTTGATATTTTTAATAAAAAAACGTCAATTTTAAGTCAAGGCACATTTTTGACCGATTTATAAATCTTCAAATATCTTTAACATCCTTCGATATTTTTGCAATATTTTTGATCTATTTATCAATTTTTAAGATTCTTTAAATAGATTTTGAGAATATTTTTGCAATATTTTGATATTTTTAATAAAAAAACGTCAATTTTAAGGCACATTTTTGACCGATTTATAAATCTTCAAATATCTTTGACATCCTTCGATATTTTTGCAATATTTTTGTTCTTTTTATCAATTTTTAAGATTCTTTAATAGATTTTGAGAATATTTTTGCAATATTTTGATATTTTGAATAAAAAAACGTCAATTTTAAGTCAAGGCACATTTTTGACCGATTTTTAAATCTTCAAATATCTTTGACATCCTTCGATATTTTTGCAATATTTTTGATCTATTTATCAATTTTTAAGATTCTTTAATAGATTTTGAGAATATTTTTGCAATATTTTGATATTTTTAATAAAAAAACGTCAATTTTAAGTCAAGGCACATATTTGACCGATTTATAAATCTTCAAATATCTTTGACATCCTTCGATATTTTTGCAATATTTTTGATCTATTTATCAATTTTTAAGATTCTTTAAATAGATTTTGAGAATATTTTTGCAATATTTTGATATTTTTAATAAAAAAACGTCAATTTTAAGTCAAGGCACATTTTTGACCGATTTATAAATCTTCAAATATCTTTGACATCCTTCGATATTTTTGCAATATTTTTGATCTATTTATCAATTTTTAAGATTCTTTAATAGATTTTGAGAATATTTTTGCAATATTTTGATATTTTTAATAAAAAAACGTCAATTTTAAGTCAAGGCACATTTTTGACCGATTTATAAATCTTCAAATATCTTTGACATCCTTCGATATTTTTGCAATATTTTTGATCTATTTATCAATTTTTAAGATTCTTTAATAGATTTTGAGAATATTTTTGCAATATTTTGATATTTTTAATAAAAAAACGTCAATTTTAAGTCAAGGCACATTTTTGACCGATTTATAAATCTTCAAATATCTTTAACATCCTTCGATATTTTTGTAATATTTTTGATCTATTTATCAATTTTTAAGATTCTTTAAATATATTTTGAGAATATTTTTGCAATATTTTGATATTTTTAATAAAAAAACGTCAATTTTAAGTCAAGGCACATTTTTAACCGATTTATAAATCTTCAAATATCTTTAACATCCTTCGATATTTTTGCAATATTTTTGATCTATTTATCAATTTTTAAGATTCTTTAATAGATTTTGAGAATATTTTTGCAATATTTTGATATTTTTAATAAAAAAAACGTCAATTTTAAGTCAAGGCACATTTTTGACCGATTTATAAATCTTCAAATATCTTTGACATCCTTCGATATTTTTGCAATATTTTTGATCTATTTATCAATTTTTAAGATTCTTTAATAGATTTTGAGAATATTTTTGCAATATTTTGATATTTTTAATAAAAAAACGTCAATTTTAAGTCAAGGCACATTTTTGACCGATTTATAAATCTTCAAATATCTTTAACATCCTTCGATATTTTTGCAATATTTTTGATCTATTTATCAATTTTTAAGATTCTTTAATAGATTTTGACAATATTTTTGCAATATTTTGATATTTTTAATAAATAAACGTCAATTTTAAGTCAAGGCACATTTTTGACCGATTTATAAATCTTCAAATATCTTTAACATCCTTCGATATTTTTGCAATATTTTTGATCTATTTATCAATTTTTAAGATTCTTTAATAGATTTTGAGAATATTTTTGCAATATTTTGATATTTTTAATAAAAAAACGTCAATTTTAAGTCAAGGCACATTTTTAACCGATTTATAAATCTTCAAATATCTTTAACATCCTTCGATATTTTTGCAATATTTTTGATCTATTTATCAATTTTTAAGATTCTTTAATAGATTTTGAGAATATTTTTGCAATATTTTGATATTTTTAATAAAAAAACGTCAATTTTAAGTCAAGGCACATTTTTGACCGATTTATAAATCTTCAAATATCTTTAACATCCTTCGATATTTTTGTAATATTTTTGATCTATTTATCAATTTTTAAGATTCTTTAAATATATTTTGAGAATATTTTTGCAATATTTTGATATTTTTAATAAAAAAACGTCAATTTTAAGTCAAGGCACATTTTTAACCGATTTATAAATCTTCAAATATCTTTAACATCCTTCGATATTTTTGCAATATTTTTGATCTATTTATCAATTTTTAAGATTCTTTAATAGATTTTGAGAATATTTTTGCAATATTTTGATATTTTTAATAAAAAAACGTCAATTTTAAGTCAAGGCACATTTTTGACCGATTTATAAATCTTCAAATATCTTTGACATCCTTCGATATTTTTGCAATATTTTTGATCTATTTATCAATTTTTAAGATTCTTTAATAGATTTTGAGAATATTTTTGCAATATTTTGATATTTTTAATAAAAAAAAGTCAATTTTAAGTCAAGGCACATATTTGACCGATTTATAAATCTTCAAATATCTTTGACATCCTTCGATATTTTTGCAATATGTTTGATCTATTTATCAATTTTTAAGATTCTTTAATAGATTTTGAGAATATTTTTGCAATATTTTGATATTTTTAATAAAAAAACGTCAATTTTAAGTCAAGGCACATTTTTGGCCGATTTATAAATCTTCAAATATCTTTGACATCCTTCGATATTTTTGCAATATTTTTGATCTATTTATCAATTTTTAAGATTCTTTAGTCGATTTTGAGAATATTTTTGCAATATTTTGATATTTTTAATAAAAAAACGTCAATTTTAAGTCAAGGCACATTTTTGACCGATTTATAAATCTTCAAATATCTTTGACATCCTTCGATATTTTTGCAATATTTTTGATCTATTTATCAATTTTTAAGATTCTTTAAATAGATTTTGAGAATATTTTTGCAATATTTTGATATTTTTAATAAAAAAACGTCAATTTTAAGTCAAGGCGCATTTTTGACCGATTTATAAATCTTCAAATATCTTTGACATCCTTCGATATTTTTGCAATATTTTTGATCTATTTATCAATTTTTAAGATTCTTTAATAGATTTTGAGAATATTTTTGCAATATTTTGATATTTTTAATAAAAAAACGTCAATTTTAAGTCAAGGCACATTTTTGACCGATTTATAAATCTTCAAATATCTTTGACATCCTTCGATACTTTTGCAATATTTTTGATCTATTTATCAATTTTTAAGATTCTTTAATAGATTTTGAGAATATTTTTGCAATATTTTGATATTTTTAATAAAAAAACGTCAATTTTAAGTCAAGGCACATTTTTGACCGATTTATAAATCTTCAAATATCTTTAACATCCTTCGATATTTTTGCAATATTTTTGATCTATTTATCAATTTTTAAGATTCTTTAATAGATTTTGAGAATATTTTTGCAATATTTTGATATTTTTAATAAAAAAACGTCAATTTTAAGTCAAGGCACATTTTTGACCGATTTATAAATCTTCAAATATCTTTGACATCCTTCGATATTTTTGCAATATTTTTGATCTATTTATCAATTTTTAAGATTCTTTAATAGATTTTGACAATATTTTTGCAATATTTTGATATTTTTAATAAAAAAACGTCAATTTTAAGTCAAGGCACATTTTTGACCGATTTATAAATCTTCAAATATCTTTGACATCCTTCGATATTTTTGCAATATTTTTGATCTATTTATCAATTTTTAAGATTCTTTAATAGATTTTGAGAATATTTTTGCAATATTTTGATATTTTTAATAAAAAAAAGTCAATTTTATTAAGTCAAGGCACATATTTGACCGATTTATAAATCTTCAAATATCTTTGACATCCTTCGATATTTTTGCAATATGTTTGATCTATTTATCAATTTTTAAGATTCTTTAATAGATTTTGAGAATATTTTTGCAATATTTTGATATTTTTAATAAAAAAACGTCAATTTTAAGTCAAGGCACATTTTTGGCCGATTTATAAATCTTCAAATATCTTTGACATCCTTCGATATTTTTGCAATATTTTTGATCTATTTATCAATTTTTAAGATTCTTTAAATAGATTTTGAGAATATTTTTGCAATATTTTGATATTTTTAATAAAAAAACGTCAATTTTAAGTCAAGGCACATTTTTGACCGATTTATAAATCTTCAAATATCTTTGACATCCTTCGATATTTTTGCAATATTTTTGATCTATTTATCAATTTTTAAGATTCTTTAATAGATTTTGAGAATATTTTTGCAACATTTTGATATTTTTAATAAAAAAACGTCAATTTTAAGTCAAGGCACATTTTTGACCGATTTATAAATCTTCAAATATCTTTGACATCCTTCGATATTTTTGCAATATTTTTGATCTATTTATCAATTTTTAAGATTCTTTAATCGATTTTGAGAATATTTTTGCAATATTTGGATATTTTTAATAAAAAAACGTCAATTTTAAGTCAAGGCACATTTTTGACCGATTTATAAATCTTCAAATATCTTTGACATCCTTCGATATTTTTGCAATATTTTTGATCTATTTATCAATTTTTAAGATTCTTTAAATAGATTTTGCGAATATTTTTGCAATATTTTGATATTTTTAATAAAAAAACGTCAATTTTAAGTCAAGGCACATTTTTGACCGATTTATAAATCTTCAAATATCTTTAACATCCTTCGATATTTTTGCAATATTTTTGATCTATTTATCAATTTTTAAGATTCTTTAATAGATTTTGAGAATATTTTTGCAATATTTTGATATTTTTAATAAAAAAACGTCAATTTTAAGTCAAGGCACATTTTTGACCGATTTATAAATCTTCAAATATCTTTGACATCCTTCGATATTTTTGATCTATTTATCAATTTTTAAGATTCTTTAATAGATTTTGACAATATTTTTGCAATATTTTGATATTTTTAATAAAAAAACGTCAATTTTAAGTCAAGGCACATTTTTGACCGATTTATAAATCTTCAAATAACTTTGACATCCTTCGATATTTTTGCAATATTTTTGATCTATTTATCAATTTTTAAGATTCTTTAATAGATTTTGAGAATATTTTTGCAATATTTTGATATTTTTAATAAAAAAACGTCAATTTTAAGTCAAGGCACATTTTTGACCGATTTATAAATCTTCAAATATCTTTAACATCCTTCGATATTTTTGCAATATTTTTGATCTATTTATCAATTTTTAAGATTCTTTAATAGATTTTGAGAATATTTTTGCAATATTTTGATATTTTTAATAAAAAAACGTCAATTTTAAGTCAAGGCACATTTTTGACCGATTTATAAATCTTCAAATATCTTTGACATCCTTCGATATTTTTGCAATATTTTTGATCTATTTATCAATTTTTAAGATTCTTTAATAGATTTTGAGAATATTTTTGCAATATTTTGATATTTTTAATAAAAAAACGTCAATTTTAAGTCAAGGCACATTTTTGACCGATTTATAAATCTTCAAATATCTTTAACATCCTTCAATATTTTTGCAATATTTTTGATCTATTTATCAATTTTTAAGATTCTTTAATAGATTTTGAGAATATTTTTGCAATATTTTGATATTTTTAATAAAAAAACGTCAATTTTAAGTCAAGGCACATTTTTGACGAATTTATAAATCTTCAAATAACTTTGACATCTTTCGATATTTTTGCAATGTTTTTGATCTATTTATCAATTTTTAAGATTCTTTAATAGATTTTGAGAATATTTTTGCAATATTTTGATATTTTTAATAAAAAAACGTCAATTTTAAGTCAAGGCACATTTTTGACCGATTTATAAATCTTCAAATATCTTTAACATCCTGCAATATTTTTGATCTATTTATCAATTTTTAAGATTCTTTAATAGATTTTGAGAATATTTTTGCAATATTTTGATATTTTTAATAAAAAAACGTCAATTTTAAGTCAAGGCACATTTTTGACCGATTTATAAATCTTCAAATATCTTTAACATCCTTCGATATTTTTGCAATATTTTTGATCTATTTATCAATTTTTAAGATTCTTTAATAGATTTTGACAATATTTTTGCAATATTTTGATATTTTTAATAAATAAACGTCAATTTTAAGTCAAGGCACATTTTTGACCGATTTATAAATCTTCAAATATCTTTAACATCCTTCGATATTTTTGCAATATTTTTGATCTATTTATCAATTTTTAAGATTCTTTAATAGATTTTGAGAATATTTTTGCAATATTTTGATATTTTTAATAAAAAAACGTCAATTTTAAGTCAAGGCACATTTTTAACCGATTTATAAATCTTCAAATATCTTTAACATCCTTCGATATTTTTGCAATATTTTTGATCTATTTATCAATTTTTAAGATTCTTTAATAGATTTTGAGAATATTTTTGCAATATTTTGATATTTTTAATAAAAAAACGTCAATTTTAAGTCAAGGCACATTTTTGACCGATTTATAAATCTTCAAATATCTTTAACATCCTTCGATATTTTTGCAATATTTTTGATCTATTTATCAATTTTTAAGATTCTTTAAATATATTTTGAGAATATTTTTGCAATATTTTGATATTTTTAATAAAAAAACGTCAATTTTAAGTCAAGGCACATTTTTAACCGATTTATAAATCTTCAAATATCTTTAACATCCTTCGATATTTTTGCAATATTTTTGATCTATTTATCAATTTTTAAGATTCTTTAATAGATTTTGAGAATATTTTTGCAATATTTTGATATTTTTAATAAAAAAACGTCAATTTTAAGTCAAGGCACATTTTTGACCGATTTATAAATCTTCAAATATCTTTGACATCCTTCGATATTTTTGCAATATTTTTGATCTATTTATCAATTTTTAAGATTCTTTAATAGATTTTGAGAATATTTTTGCAATATTTTGATATTTTTAATAAAAAAAAGTCAATTTTAAGTCAAGGCACATATTTGACCGATTTATAAATCTTCAAATATCTTTGACATCCTTCGATATTTTTGCAATATGTTTGATCTATTTATCAATTTTTAAGATTCTTTAATAGATTTTGAGAATATTTTTGCAATATTTTGATATTTTTAATAAAAAAACGTCAATTTTAAGTCAAGGCACATTTTTGGCCGATTTATAAATCTTCAAATATCTTTGACATCCTTCGATATTTTTGCAATATTTTTGATCTATTTATCAATTTTTAAGATTCTTTAGTCGATTTTGAGAATATTTTTGCAATATTTTGATATTTTTAATAAAAAAACGTCAATTTTAAGTCAAGGCACATTTTTGACCGATTTATAAATCTTCAAATATCTTTGACATCCTTCGATATTTTTGCAATATTTTTGATCTATTTATCAATTTTTAAGATTCTTTAAATAGATTTTGAGAATATTTTTGCAATATTTTGATATTTTTAATAAAAAAACGTCAATTTTAAGTCAAGGCGCATTTTTGACCGATTTATAAATCTTCAAATATCTTTGACATCCTTCGATATTTTTGCAATATTTTTGATCTATTTATCAATTTTTAAGATTCTTTAATAGATTTTGAGAATATTTTTGCAATATTTTGATATTTTTAATAAAAAAACGTCAATTTTAAGTCAAGGCACATTTTTGACCGATTTATAAATCTTCAAATATCTTTGACATCCTTCGATACTTTTGCAATATTTTTGATCTATTTATCAATTTTTAAGATTCTTTAATAGATTTTGAGAATATTTTTGCAATATTTTGATATTTTTAATAAAAAAACGTCAATTTTAAGTCAAGGCACATTTTTGACCGATTTATAAATCTTCAAATATCTTTAACATCCTTCGATATTTTTGCAATATTTTTGATCTATTTATCAATTTTTAAGATTCTTTAATAGATTTTGAGAATATTTTTGCAATATTTTGATATTTTTAATAAAAAAACGTCAATTTTAAGTCAAGGCACATTTTTGACCGATTTATAAATCTTCAAATATCTTTGACATCCTTCGATATTTTTGCAATATTTTTGATCTATTTATCAATTTTTAAGATTCTTTAATAGATTTTGACAATATTTTTGCAATATTTTGATATTTTTAATAAAAAAACGTCAATTTTAAGTCAAGGCACATTTTTGACCGATTTATAAATCTTCAAATAACTTTGACATCCTTCGATATTTTTGCAATATTTTTGATCTATTTATCAATTTTTAAGATTCTTTAATAGATTTTGAGAATATTTTTGCAATATTTTGATATTTTTAATAAAAAAACGTCAATTTTAAGTCAAGGCACATTTTTGACCGATTTATAAATCTTCAAATATCTTTAACATCCTTCGATATTTTTGCAATATTTTTGATCTATTTATCAATTTTTAAGATTCTTTAATAGATTTTGACAATATTTTAGCAATATTATGATATTTTTAATAAAAAAACGTCAATTTTAAGTCAAGGCACATTTTTGACCGATTTATAAATCTTCAAATATCTTTAACATCCTGCAAAATTTTTGATCTATTTATCAATTTTTAAGATTCTTTAATAGATTTTGAGAATATTTTTGCAATATTTTGATATTTTTAATAAAAAAACGTCAATTTTAAGTCAAGGCACATTTTTGACCGATTTATAAATCTTCAAATAACTTTGACATCCTGCAAAATTTTTGATCTATTTATCAATTTTTAAGATTCTTTAATAGATTTTGAGAATATTTTTGCAATATTTTGATATTTTTAATAAAAAAACGTCAATTTTAAGTCAAGGCACATTTTTGACCGATTTATAAATCTTCAAATATCTTTAACATCCTTCGATATTTTTGCAATATTTTTGATCTATTTATCAATTTTTAAGATTCTTTAATAGATTTTGAGAATATGTTTGCAATATTTTGATATTTTTAAGAAAAAAACGTCAATTTTAAGTCAAGGCACATTTTTGACCGATTTATAAATCTTCAAATATCTTTGACATCCTTCGATATTTTTGCAATATTTTTGATCTATTTATCAATTTTTAAGATTCTTTAATAGATTTTGACAATATTTTTGCAATATTTTGATATTTTTAATAAAAAAACGTCAATTTTAAGTCAAGGCACATTTTTGACCGATTTATAAATCTTCAAATAACTTTGACATCCTTCGATATTTTTGCAATATTTTTGATCTATTTATCAATTTTTAAGATTCTTTAATAGATTTTGAGAATATTTTTGCAATATTTTGATATTTTTAATAAAAAAACGTCAATTTTAAGTCAAGGCACATTTTTGACCGATTTATAAATCTTCAAATATCTTTAACATCCTTCGATATTTTTGCAATATTTTTGATCTATTTATCAATTTTTAAGATTCTTTAATAGATTTTGACAATATTTTAGCAATATTTTGATATTTTTAATAAAAAAACGTCAATTTTAAGTCAAGGCACATTTTTGACCCATTTATAAATCTTCAAATATCTTTAACATCCTGCAAAATTTTTGATCTATTTATCAATTTTTAAGATTCTTTAATAGATTTTGAGAATATTTTTGCAATATTTTGATATTTTTAATAAAAAAACGTCAATTTTAAGTCAAGGCACATTTTTGACCGATTTATAAATCTTCAAATAACTTTGACATCCTGCAAAATTTTTGATCTATTTATCAATTTTTAAGATTCTTTAATAGATTTTGAGAATATTTTTGCAATATTTTGATATTTTTAATAAAAAAACGTCAATTTTAAGTCAAGGCACATTTTTGACCGATTTATAAATCTTCAAATATCTTTAACATCCTTCGATATTTTTGCAATATTTTTGATCTATTTATCAATTTTTAAGATTCTTTAATAGATTTTGACAATATTTTAGCAATATTTTGATATTTTTAATAAAAAAACGTCATTTTTAAGTCAAGGCACATTTTTGACCGATTTATAAATCTTCAAATATCTTTAACATCCTTCGATATTTTTGCAATATTTTTGATCTATTTATCAATTTTTAAGATTCTTTAATAGATTTTGAGAATATTTTTGCAATATTTTGATATTTTTAAGAAAAAAACGTCAATTTTAAGTCAAGGCACATTTTTGACCGAGTTATAAATCTTCAAATATCTTTAACATCCTTCGATATTTTTGCAATATTTTTGATCTATTTATCAATTTTTAAGATTCTTTAATAGATTTTGACAATATTTTAGCAATATTTTGATATTTTTAATAAAAAAACGTCAATTTTAAGTCAAGGCACATTTTTGACCGATTTATAAATCTTCAAATAACTTTGACATCTTTCGATATTTTTGCAATATTTTTGATCTATTTATCAATTTTTAAGATTCTTTAAATAGATTTTGAGAATATTTTTGCAATATTTTGATATTTTTAATAAAAAAACGTCAATTTTAAGTCAAGGCACATTTTTGACCGAGTTATAAATCTTCAAATATCTTTAACATCCTTCGATATTTTTGCAATATTTTTGATCTATTTATCAATTTTTAAGATTCTTTAATAGATTTTGACAATATTTTAGCAATATTTTGATATTTTTAATAAAAAACGTCAATTTTAAGTCTAGGCACATTTTTGACCGATTTATAAATCTTCAAATATCTTTAACATCCTTCGATATTTTTGCAATATTTTTGATCTATTTATCAATTTTTAAGATTCTTTAATAGATTTTGACAATATTTTAGCAATATTTTGATATTTTTAATAAAAAAACGTCAATTTTAAGTCAAGGCACATTTTTGACCGATTTATAAATCTTCAAATATCTTTAACATCCTGCAAAATTTTTGATCTATTTATCAATTTTTAAGATTCTTTAATAGATTTTGAGAATATTTTTGCAATATTTTGATATTTTTAATAAAAAAACGTCAATTTTAAGTCAAGGCACATTTTTGACCGAGTTATAAATCTTCAAATATCTTTAACATCCTTCGATATTTTTGCAATATTTTTGATCTATTTATCAATTTTTAAGATTCTTTAATAGATTTTGACAATATTTTAGCAATATTTTGATATTTTTAATAAAAAAACGTCAATTTTAAGTCTAGGCACATTTTTGACCGATTTATAAATCTTCAAATATCTTTAACATCCTTCGATATTTTTGCAATATTTTTGATCTATTTATCAATTTTTAAGATTCTTTAATAGATTTTGACAATATTTTAGCAATATTTTGATATTTTTAATAAAAAAACGTCAATTTTAAGTCAAGGCACATTTTTGACCGATTTATAAATCTTCAAATATCTTTAACATCCTGCAAAATTTTTGATCTATTTATCAATTTTTAAGATTCTTTAATAGATTTTGAGAATATTTTTGCAATATTTTGATATTTTTAATAAAAAAACGTCAATTTTAAGTCAAGGCACATTTTTGACCGATTTATAAATCTTCAAATAACTTTGACATCCTGCAAAATTTTTGATCTATTTATCAATTTTTAAGATTCTTTAATAGATTTTGAGAATATTTTTGCAATATTTTGATATTTTTAATAAAAAAACGTCAATTTTAAGTCAAGGCACATTTTTGACCGATTTATAAATCTTCAAATATCTTTAACATCCTTCGATATTTTTGCAATATTTTTGATCTATTTATCAATTTTTAAGATTCTTTAATAGATTTTGACAATATTTTAGCAATATTTTGATATTTTTAATAAAAAAACGTCATTTTTAAGTCAAGGCACATTTTTGACCGATTTATAAATCTTCAAATATCTTTAACATCCTTCGATATTTTTGCAATATTTTTGATCTATTTATCAATTTTTAAGATTCTTTAATAGATTTTGAGAATATTTTTGCAATATTTTGATATTTTTAAGAAAAAAACGTCAATTTTAAGTCAAGGCACATTTTTGACCGAGTTATAAATCTTCAAATATCTTTAACATCCTTCGATATTTTTGCAATATTTTTGATCTATTTATCAATTTTTAAGATTCTTTAATAGATTTTGACAATATTTTAGCAATATTTTGATATTTTTAATAAAAAAACGTCAATTTTAAGTCAAGGCACATTTTTGACCGATTTATAAATCTTCAAATAACTTTGACATCTTTCGATATTTTTGCAATATTTTTGATCTATTTATCAATTTTTAAGATTCTTTAAATAGATTTTGAGAATATTTTTGCAATATTTTGATATTTTTAATAAAAAAACGTCAATTTTAAGTCAAGGCACATTTTTGACCGAGTTATAAATCTTCAAATATCTTTAACATCCTTCGATATTTTTGCAATATTTTTGATCTATTTATCAATTTTTAAGATTCTTTAATAGATTTTGACAATATTTTAGCAATATTTTGATATTTTTAATAAAAAAACGTCAATTTTAAGTCTAGGCACATTTTTGACCGATTTATAAATCTTCAAATATCTTTAACATCCTTCGATATTTTTGCAATATTTTTGATCTATTTATCAATTTTTAAGATTCTTTAATAGATTTTGACAATATTTTAGCAATATTTTGATATTTTTAATAAAAAAACGTCAATTTTAAGTCAAGGCACATTTTTGACCGATTTATAAATCTTCAAATATCTTTAACATCCTGCAAAATTTTTGATCTATTTATCAATTTTTAAGATTCTTTAATAGATTTTGACAATATTTTTGCAATATTTTGATATTTTTAATAAAAAAACGTCAATTTTAAGTCAAGGCACATTTTTAACCGATTTATAAATCTTCAAATATCTTTAACATCCTTCGATATTTTTGCAATATTTTTGATCTATTTATCAATTTTTAAGATTCTTTAATAGATTTTGAGAATATTTTTGCAATATTTTGATATTTTTAATAAAAAAACGTCAATTTTAAGTCAAGGCACATTTTTGACCGATTTATAAATCTTCAAATATCTTTAACATCCTTCGATATTTTTGCAATATTTTTGATCTATTTATCAATTTTTAAGATTCTTTAAATATATTTTGAGAATATTTTTGCAATATTTTTATATTTTTAATAAAAAAACGTCAATTTTAAGTCAAGGCACATTTTTAACCGATTTATAAATCTTCAAATATCTTTAACATCCTTCGATATTTTTGCAATATTTTTGATCTATTTATCAATTTTTAAGATTCTTTAATAGATTTTGAGAATATTTTTGCAATATTTTGATATTTTTAATAAAAAAACGTCAATTTTAAGTCAAGGCACATTTTTGACCGATTTATAAATCTTCAAATATCTTTGACATCCTTCGATATTTTTGCAATATTTTTGATCTATTTATCAATTTTTAAGATTCTTTAATAGATTTTGAGAATATTTTTGCAATCTTTTGATATTTTTAATAAAAAAAAGTCAATTTTAAGTCAAGGCACATATTTGACCGATTTATAAATCTTCAAATATCTTTGACATCCTTCGATATTTTTGCAATATGTTTGATCTATTTATCAATTTTTAAGATTCTTTAATAGATTTTGAGAATATTTTTGCAATATTTTGATATTTTTAATAAAAAAACGTCAATTTTAAGTCAAGGCACATTTTTGGCCGATTTATAAATCTTCAAATATCTTTGACATCCTTCGATATTTTTGCAATATTTTTGATCTATTTATCCATTTTTAAGATTCTTTAAATAGATTTTGAGAATATTTTTGCAATATTTTGATATTTTTAATAAAAAAACGTCAATTTTAAGTCAAGGCACATTTTTGACCGATTTATAAATCTTCAAATATCTTTGACATCCTTCGATATTTTTGCAATATTTTTGATCTATTTATCAATTTTTAAGATTCTTTAATAGATTTTGAGAATATTTTTGCAATATTTTGATATTTTTAATAAAAAAACGTCAATTTTAAGTCAAGGCACATTTTTGACCGATTTATAAATCTTCAAATATCTTTGACATCCTTCGATATTTTTGCAATATTTTTGATCTATTTATCAATTTTTAAGATTCTTTAATAGATTTTGAGAATATTTTTGCAATATTTTGATATTTTTAATAAAAAAACGTCAATTTTAAGTCAAGGCACATTTTTGACCGATTTATAAATCTTCAAATATCTTTAACATCCTTCGATATTTTTGATCTATTTATCAATTTTTAAGATTCTTTAATAGATTTTGACAATATTTTTGCAATATTTTGATATTTTTAATAAAAAAACGTCAATTTTAAGTCAAGGCACATTTTTGACCGATTTATAAATCTTCAAATATCTTTGACATCCTTCGATATTTTTGCAATATTTTTGATCTATTTATCAATTTTTAAGATTCTTTAGTCGATTTTGAGAATATTTTTGCAATATTTTGATATTTTTAATAAAAAAACGTCAATTTTAAGTCAAGGCACATTTTTGACCGATTTATAAATCTTCAAATATCTTTGACATCCTTCGATATTTTTGCAATATTTTTGATCTATTTATCAATTTTTAAGATTCTTTAAATAGATTTTGAGAATATTTTTGCAATATTTTGATATTTTTAATAAAAAAACGTCAATTTTAAGTCAAGGCGCATTTTTGACCGATTTATAAATCTTCAAATATCTTTGACATCCTTCGATATTTTTGCAATATTTTTGATCTATTTATCAATTTTTAAGATTCTTTAATAGATTTTGAGAATATTTTTGCAATATTTTGATATTTTTAATAAAAAAACGTCAATTTTAAGTCAAGGCACATTTTTGACCGATTTATAAATCTTTAAATATCTTTGACATCCTTCGATACTTTTGCAATATTTTTGATCTATTTATCAATTTTTAAGATTCTTTAATAGATTTTGAGAATATTTTTGCAATATTTTGATATTTTTAATAAAAAAACGTCAATTTTAAGTCAAGGCACATTTTTGACCGATTTATAAATCTTCAAATATCTTTAACATCCTTCGATATTTTTGCAATATTTTTGATCTATTTATCAATTTTTAAGATTCTTTAATAGATTTTGAGAATATTTTTGCAATATTTTGATATTTTTAATAAAAAAACGTCAATTTTAAGTCAAGGCACATTTTTGACCGATTTATAAATCTTCAAATATCTTTGACATCCTTCGATATTTTTGCAATATTTTTGATCTATTTATCAATTTTTAAGATTCTTTAATAGATTTTGACAATATTTTTGCAATATTTTGATATTTTTAATAAAAAAACGTCAATTTTAAGTCAAGGCACATTTTTGACCGATTTATAAATCTTCAAATAACTTTGACATCCTTCGATATTTTTGCAATATTTTTGATCTATTTATCAATTTTTAAGATTCTTTAATAGATTTTGAGAATATTTTTGCAATATTTTGATATTTTTAATAAAAAAACGTCAATTTTAAGTCAAGGCACATTTTTGACCGATTTATAAATCTTCAAATATCTTTAACATCCTTCGATATTTTTGCAATATTTTTGATCTATTTATCAATTTTTAAGGTTCTTTAATAGATTTTGACAATATTTTAGCAATATTTTGATATTTTTAATAAAAAAACGTCAATTTTAAGTCAAGGCACATTTTTGACCGATTTATAAATCTTCAAATATCTTTAACATCCTGCAAAATTTTTGATCTATTTATCAATTTTTAAGATTCTTTAATAGATTTTGAGAATATTTTTGCAATATTTTGATATTTTTAATAAAAAAACGTCAATTTTAAGTCAAGGCACATTTTTGACCGATTTATAAATCTTCAAATAACTTTGACATCTTTCGATATTTTTGCAATATTTTTGATCTATTTATCAATTTTTAAGATTATTTAATAGATTTTGACAATATTTTAGCAATATTTTGATATTTTTAATAAAAAAACGTCATTTTTAAGTCAAGGCACATTTTTGACCGATTTATAAATCTTCAAATATCTTTAACATCCTTCGATATTTTTGCAATATTTTTGATCTATTTATCAATTTTTAAGATTCTTTAATAGATTTTGAGAATATTTTTGCAATATTTTGATATTTTTAAGAAAAAAACGTCAATTTTAAGTCAAGGCACATTTTTGACCGAGTTATAAATCTTCAAATATCTTTAACATCCTTCGATATTTTTGCAATATTTTTGATCTATTTATCAATTTTTAAGATTCTTTAATAGATTTTGACAATATTTTAGCAATATTTTGATATTTTTAATAAAAAAACGTCAATTTTAAGTCAAGGCACATTTTTGACCGATTTATAAATCTTCAAATAACTTTGACATCTTTCGATATTTTTGCAATATTTTTGATCTATTTATCAATTTTTAAGATTCTTTAAATAGATTTTGAGAATATTTTTGCAATATTTTGATATTTTTAATAAAAAAACGTCAATTTTAAGTCAAGGCACATTTTTGACCGAGTTATAAATCTTCAAATATCTTTAACATCCTTCGATATTTTTGCAATATTTTTGATCTATTTATCAATTTTTAAGATTCTTTAATAGATTTTGACAATATTTTAGCAATATTTTGATATTTTTAATAAAAAAACGTCAATTTTAAGTCTAGGCACATTTTTGACCGATTTATAAATCTTCAAATATCTTTAACATCCTTCGATATTTTTGCAATATTTTTGATCTATTTATCAATTTTTAAGATTCTTTAATAGATTTTGACAATATTTTGACATTTTTAATAAGGAGAACTTTTTCTATTCTCAATATTCAATTTTAGTGTTTCATAAAAAACAAATTCGAGTGAATCAAGTATTATTCACATTTCGAAAATTTGTCAAAATATTTTAGCCAACAATTATATAAAAAACTTATGAACTTGCTTATGTATTAAACCATTACATTTTAGTTGAAGAATACGAAAACTCGAAACAATTCGTAACAATGGATAATTCTTCAATTAATTATTTCAATACTAAAAGTGAAGTATTAATTAGCAATGAAAATGAGATTTCAAATCAGATAAATCATGAATTTGATATTAAAAAAGAAGAATTGCATTCTAATTGTGATTTACCGGATTTTAAAATGGAATATCAAGATTTTGATGAAGAATTACATTCAAATTGTAAAAAGCGTAAGTATTTATTTATTTTCTTCTAATAAGTTATTTCCAGTAAAATTTCAAAATTACTATTTGGTAAATATGATTATTATGTCATTTAGATCGATAAAGAAAATTAAATGTATTTCAAAGAAATATCGACACTCAAAACATTCAAAGTTCTTATGAGAGACATACAAAGAAATTTTCGTCTGATAAAATAGAATGTTTAAATAAATTTCTTTATTAAAAAAAAACAAAAAACAAAAATTGTGCGTCTCAGGACGCGCGACAGAAGTGATAACTTCAACTAATTTTAAAAATTCTAAAATTTTTTGAAAATCCTGAAAATTTTTGAAAATTTTGAAAATTTGAAAATTCTAAAAAAAAATTAAAATTCTAAATTTTAAAAATTTTAAAAATTCTAAAAATTTTAAAAATTTTAAAAATTCTAAAAATTCTAAAAAATTAAAAAATTCTAAAAATTTTAAAAATTTTAAAAATTCTAAAAATTTTAAAAATTCTAAAAATTTTAAAAATTCTAAAAATTTTAAAAATTCTAAAAATTCTAAGTTTTAAAAATGTTAAAAATTTTTAAAATTTTTAAAATTCTAAAAATTTTAAAAATTCTAAAAATTCTGAAAATTTTAAAAATTCTAAAAATTTTAAAAATTCTAAAAATTCTAAAAATTTTAAAAATTTTAAAAATTTTAAAAATTTTAAAAATTCTAAAAATTTAAAAAATTTTTTTTTTTAGGTTTTCTATCTAAGAAAAAGAAATGGCAACCTCATGGAAAATTCTATGGAACATGTTTCTCTTGTGGAAAATTTTTTGTTAATAGTTACCTATTTTCACATCATTATTATATTTACCATTTTTTAGTTTGTTGTAAAAAATTTGGTGATTTAAAAAAACAGATCAAGACTCGCAGTTTTATACGTAAAAGTCATTTAAAAACTCATATTAGAACTCACACTGATGAGAAACCTTTTGAATGTAACGTTGGTTTGAAACGTTTCACAAAATCCAGCAACTTAAAAAGTCATATTAGAACTCACACGGGTGAGAGACCTTTTGAATGTAAATTTTGTTCGAATTCGTTCACACAATCCTGCCATTTAAAAGATCATATTAGAACTCACACGCGTAAGAAACCTTTTGAATGTAAAATTTGTTTGAAACGTTTCACAAAATCCAGCAACTTAAAAAGTCATATTAGAACTCACACGGGTGAGAAACCTTTTGAATGTAACATTTGTTCGAAATCGTTCACACGTTCAACCTGTTTAAAAGGTCATATTAGAACTCACACTGGTGATAAACCTTTTAAATGTAACATTTGTTCGAAATCTTTCACACAATCCACCAATTTAAAAACTCATATTAGAACCCACACTGATGAGAAACCTTTTCAATGTAAATTTTGTTTGAAACGTTTCACACAATCCGGCACTTTAAAAACTCATATTAGAACACACACTGATGAGAAACCTTTTGAATGTAAAATTTGTTCGGAACGTTTCACACACTCTTTTAGTTTAAAAAATCATAATTTTAGAACTCATTTAGAAAATCATATTAGAACTCACACTCACGAGAAACCTTTTAAATGTAAAATTTGTTCGAAATGTTTCACACGAACCAGTGATTTAAAATCTCATATTAGAACTCACACTGGTGAGAAACCTTTTGAATGTAAGTTTTGTTCGAAATGTTTCACACAATCCTCTAATTTAAAAACTCATATTAGAACTCATATTAGAACTCACACTAACGAGAAACCTTTTAAATGTAAGATTTGTTCGAAATGTTTCACACAATCCAGATATTTAAAAGATCATATTAGAACTCACACTGGTGAAAAACCTTTTGAATGTAAATTTTGTTCGAAATCGTTCACACAATCCGGTAATTTAAAAGATCATATTAGAACCCACACTAATGAGAAACCTTTTAAATGTAACGTTTGTTTGAAACGTTTCACAAAATCCAGCAACTTAAAAAGTCATATTAGAATTCACACGGGTGAGAAACCTTTTGAATGTAAAATTTGCTTGAAACGTTTCACACACTCCAGCACTTTAAAAAAACATATTAGAACCCACGATGACAAGAAACCTTTCGAATGGGATAAATAAAAATTGTTTATTAAAACTGGTTTGATTTAATTTCAACTTTACCTAGATTTGCAGTTCGGAGGCAGCGATGTCATTTGACGTATATACAAGTAGACCAATACGTATATACAATAAGTATTTCTAAGTTAAATCTAGCAACTACGCTTCATTCCTTCCGCGTATTGGTCTACTTGCACATACGTCAAATGACTTCGCTGCCAACGAACTGCAAATCCAGGTATAGTAAGAAAATACATATCTTAGATGAAATTTGGACAGAAATGTCGTTTTTGAAAAAACTCGTTTTTAGTTTTTACTAAAAGTTTGGTTGGTAACAATGACGCTTTAAAAAATGTAATAAAAAAAAAACAATGAAAAATAATTTTTGAAGTGATAACATGTTATGGGAGATTAAACTGATTTGTAACGTAACGCGTTACAGTGCTATTATATATCTAGTAGGCAGGTTATTTCTCTCTCTCACTTTAACTCACAACGCTAGCATTTACTCATAGCAGAATATAAAAATAATGCTTTATAAATGAAAAATCAGTAAAGGTATAAATTGAATAACGATGATTAATGTCACAAACCATCTTCTTCTTCTTTTTTGGCCTTTGTTAACTAACAATTGGCCAGCACATTTAGTTAATGTTAATGATTTTTTTGCGAATGTCAATTATAGATGTACTAGATCTAATTAGTTTTAAGTGAAATATAAGAAAGAAGAATAGACAACCAACTAGTTTGTCTATTAAATAAATTAACTTTTTAAATGAGTTTTGTTTTTTACTTTATTTAAGAAATTCTTTATTTTAGCTTTAGGGCTGAATACGTTTAAGAGTAGTTACTCGGATTGATCTTCTTTTCTTTGAAAAGGCCTCAGATACTAAGGCTATGATTGATATTAATTGACATTGTCAATTTATAATGTCGAAATATAATTACGTAAAAATCTTTTTAAAGTATTTATAAGTAAAAAAAAAGGAAATAAACACTTTTACAGTGTAGATATTTATAAAAAATTGGTACAATCTTAATATTGTATTGTAGGTGGCCTTTTACTGTTGTTGTTATTTGTTAGGGATATAAAAATTAAAGAAAAGTGCGTTTTTTTTTTAATTTATATTAAATTGATAGTTTTACACACTTTTTTTATTTATTTTACACTGTTTTCACTGATTTTAAGTAAATTTTAATAATTACAACACTTAATTTTACTAAATGACAATCTGTCATTAAAAATACGTTGTTTTTTTAACGAAATCAACAGTTATTTGATACTTTCACGCTGTTTTTATTTCTTTTTCAAGCATTTTTACACTTTTTTAATGATTTTAATCATTATTTAGGCAGTGAATTGGATTTTATAACAATTTTTCGATTCGTAAAGAAACACTAAATGTCAATTCTGTCAAATTCTAATTCAACTTCAGATTGTATAAAAAGTGGCCTTTCACTGTTGTTGTTGTTTATAATCAATTATCTAAAATTAGGTTTTTTTTAATCAATATTTATTTAGTATTTTTACATAAAAACGTATAATTAAGTATTTTTAATGTCAATTTATCAATATTTTGTTAAAATATGGCATTTTTTTTTGTATAAAAGTCAAAATTCAGGATCTGTGTATAATTCTTCTTTTTTAATGGAATCGTACTTTATCGATATTTACTAATTTACTAATTTTTGATGAAAATTTTGTTTTTTTTGGTAAAAATATTATCAAATTTTGATAATAAAGTATTAAAATTAGTCAAAAATGCAATTTTATTAAAAAATATACAAGGATGCTCGAAATAATTGCAGATTTCAATAATCGGATAACTGTCAAAAGAATTAATTCGATTCTTCTTCTTTTTTGGTTTAGAGTCAAGAAGTGTCAATGAAATAAAAAACTGTTTATATTTATAACATCCTTTATTATTATTGTCTAAAAATGTATAAATAAACATTGTTTATTTATTTTTAATGTAAATTTATTGATATTTTGTTAAAGTACAGCTATTTTTGATATAAATATCAAAATTCTGAATCTGTGTATAATTCTTCTTTTTTGATGAAATTCAAGAAATAAATTTATATAACCTCAATTCTGCTTTATCGATTATTAGAAATCTTTTCATTGTCTTATAGATGGCGCAAAGATTATTTTTATTAAAAATTTTTTTCTTTTTTCATATAAATGATAATAATTTGTAGGGCCGTATCGTTGGATTTCCCTGTTGATTGGGATGCGAATTATGTGGAATAAAAGAGTAGATAAATATGATAATTTTGACTAATTTTAATACTTTTTTATCAGAATTTAATAATATTTTTACTAAAAAATCAAAATTTTTATCAAAAATAAGCAAATCTGTAATTGTCGGTAACTAGATTATAATTTTTTACAATTAATTTTGAAAGCTGCAAATATATCGCGCATCCTCGTATATTTTTCAAAAAAAAATTGCATTTTTGACGAATTTTAATACTTTTTTATCAAAATTTGATAATATTTTTACCAAAAAACCAAAATTTTTATCAAAAATAAACAAATCTGTAACTGTCGGTAACTAGATTATAATTTTTTACAATTAATTTTAAAATCTGCAAATATTTCGCGCATCCTCGTATATTTAAAAAAAAAATTCATTTTTGATTAATTTTTATACTTTTTTATCAGAATTTAATATTATTTTTACCAACAAACCAAAATTTTCATCAAAAATAAGCAAATCTGTAACTGTCGATAACTAGATTATCTTTGTTTACAATAAATTTTGAAATCTGCAAATATTTCGACCATTCTCGTATATTTTTTAAAAAAAATTGCATTTTTGACTAATTTTGATACTTTTTTATCAAAATTTGATAATATTTTTACTAAAAAATCAATATTTTTACTAAGAAATCAAAATTTTTATCAAAAATAAGCAAATCTGTAATTGTCGGTAACTAGATTACATTTTTTTCAATAAATTTTGAAATCTGCAAATATTTCGAGCATCCTCGTATATTTTTTAAAAAAAATTCCATTTTTGACTAATTTTAATACTTTTTTATCAAAATTTGATAATATTTTTACCAACAAACCAAAATTTTTATCAAAAATAAGCAAATCTATAATGGTCGGTAACTAGATTACAATTTTTTTAGAATAAATTTTAAAATCTGCAAATATTTCGACCATCCTCGCATATTATTCAAGAAAATGCATTTTTGACTAATTTTGATACTTTTCTATCAAAATTTGATAATATTTTTACCAATAATTAAAATTGAATAAATAAATAAATAAATAATTGAATAAATAAATAATTAAATAATTAATTAATTAAATAAATAAACAAATAAATAAATAAATTAATTATTTAATTATTTAATTATTTAATTATTTATTTATTTATTTATTTATTTATTTATTTATTTATTTATTTATTTATTTATTTAATTAATTATTTAATTATTTATTTAATTAATCTTTTATTTATTTATCAAAATTTTTATCAAAAATAAGCAAATCTGTAATTGTCGGTAACAAGATTACATTTTTTTACAATAAATTTAGAAATAATAAATAAAAAAAATAAGAAAATAAATAATTAAATAAATAATTAAATAATTAATTAATTATTTAAATAATTAAGTAATTAATTAATTATTTAATTATTTAATTAATTATTTCTTAATTAATTGTAAAAAAATGTAATCTTGTTACCGACAATTACAGATTTGCTTATTTTTGATAAAAATTTTGATAAATAAATAAAAAATTAATTAAATAATCAATTAAATAATTAATTAATTAATTAATTAATTAATTAATTAATTAATTAATTAATTAATTAATTAATTAATTAATTAATTAATTGATTAATTAATTAATTGTTTAATTATTTATTTATTCAATTATTTATTTAATTATATAATTAATTAATTATTTATTTAATTAATTAATTAATTATTTCTAAATTTATTGTAAAAAAATGTAATCTTGTTACCGACAATTACAGATTTGCTTATATTTGATGAAAATTTTAATTATAAATTTGACAGGTTGACAAAAAATTTGACAGATTGACACTAAATTTGACAGATTGGCAATAAATTTGACAGATTAACAGTAAATTTGACAGATTGACAATAAATTTGACAGATTGACAGTAAATTTGACAGATTGACAGTAAATTTGACAGATTGACAGTAAATTTAAAAGAATGACAGTAAATTTGACAGATTGACAGTAAATTTGATCGATTGACAGTAAATTTGACAGATTGAGAATAAATTTGATCGATTGACAATAAATTTGACAGATTGACAGTAAATTTGAAAGAATGACAGTAAATTTGACAGATTGACAGTAAATTTGACAGATTGTCAATAAATTTGACAGATTAACAGTAAATTTGACAGATTGACAATAAATTTGACAGATTGACAATAAATTTGACAGATTGACAGTAAATTTGACAGATTGACATAAATTTGACAGATTGACAGTTAATTTGACAGATTGATTGCTTGTTTTTGATGAAAATTTTGTTTTTTTTTGGTAAAAATATTATCAAATTTTGATGAAAAAGCATAAAAATTAATCAAAAATGAAATTAGAAAATTTAACATTTTAAACGTCAAATATGGATTAAATTACATTAAATTGTTCATTTATAATGAAATTTGACATTTTAAACGTCAAGTGTGGCATAAATCATGTCAAATGTCAAATTATTAGAAAATATGACATTTGAAACGTCAAATATGAATTAAATTACATTAAAATGTCAATTTCTAACAGAATTTTACATTTTAAACGTCAAATTTTTTACAATAAATTTTGAAATCTGCAAATATTTCGACCATCCTCGTATATTTTTCAAAAAAAATTGCATTTTTGACTAATTTTAATACTTTTGGAACGAAGTTCCCTTTCGCGCGTTACGAACAGTTACGACTGACGCTAGGAGCTAGCCAAAAAAAATTCATACCAAAAGTTGTTACGACACTATGACACGACACACGCATGTTTCTCTCTCTCACAGACCAAAAAATAAATAACTCTCTCTCCCTCTCTCTCATAGATAGATATATTACAATTAAAAAGACACTATTTTAAATTAAAAGAAAATGTACATTAAAAAGAAAATACTGTAGAAAAAATAATAATTATCTATAATAGTATTACATTTTATTTTATCCTGTTTTTATAAATTAATAAATTCATAAACATTTTAAAAATAGTTCGTAACTTGACTATTTAGGTACCTACGTCAAATTACCTTAACTGTCAGTTACTGTCAAATATTTTAATTTTAAAATTTTGTATTGAATTGTTAATTCCTGTTTTAAATTATAAAAAGTAATTCTAAAAAGATCTGTTATCTAAAGCTCTGGTATTGTATAAATGGACACTTTAGTTAAAAGAAACGAACTGTTAGGTAAGTAGAGATTTTATACAGACAATAATAAATGCTTATGTATGTGTAAACACTCTGTTGTGTTTACAAATTACTAATTCCTTCACTAATTAATCGAAAGGAACTTCGTTCCATCCGGGTGTCCCTTGACACCTCACACTTTTTTTTTTATTAAAATTTGACAATATTTTTAAATATCAAAATTTGTATCAAAAATAAACAAATCTGTAACTGTCGGTAACTAGATTACATTTTTTTTTCAATAAATTTTAAAATCTGCAAGTATTTCGAGCATCCTCGTATATTTTTCAAAAAAAAATTGGATTTTTGATTAATTTTATTTATTTTAACGGCAGAGCCAGTTTACAAAAAACAAAATAGACTAATGCTATTTAACTATACATATTATAGTGGCAAATATAAAGAATTAAAACAAACAATACCATAAAATATACAAAATTATAACAAAAAAACTCAAAATTATAACAAATAAAACCAATATCAGTCGCTTAGTTCCCTAAGTTGCTGTTTAAATAAATTTAAAGAGTTGGATATGAAAGGGTCAAGATTAAGCTCATTGTATGCCCTTATCATTCTAGTGATTGGTGAAAAGAAACCGTAATTAGCATGATGAAACGGCAAACGAAACATAGGAGGATTTTGAGATCTATGATTAATACCAATATGGAATGATACACTCTCCAAAATCGCAGGGCAATGATAAATTCCATTCAATATTTTATAAAATGTTACTAACTCATGAACGAGTTCTCCTTACTTTAAGACTGTCGATCTTAAACACGTCTTTTATTTTATTATAGTCGATATATGGAAGCCCTGATAAATGTCAATGTTAGCCCTAAAAGCTAGGGAACGAAGAAAAGATTTCTGAATTGTTTCTATATGGGTAGAATAATAAGGTGACCACATTGGTGAGGCGTATTCAAGCCTAGAACGAACCAGAGAAAAGTAAAGCATCTTGAAACAAAAGACAGACAATTTACCAGAGTTACGCACAACAAAATCCAGATTACGCATTGCTCGATTAACAATCTCATTATAGAGTGAGGCACAAATGTTAATTTATTGTCTAATAAAACACCAAGATCTCTGATTGTAGTAACAGATTCAAGCATTTGACCATTTGTAGTATAATGATTTGCAACCAAATTCAGAGAACAGCCAAATGAAATACTTAAGCATTTTTTTTAATATTAAGCTCTAAACCATTATTTATCGACCATAAAAAAAACGCTATCAACATCAGATTGTAAGAGTTAAGCATCATTTAAACATTTTATACCCCTAGTACAACTTTAGGTCGTCTGCAAACAATAAAAACTCAGAGTGACTAACAACACGAACAAAGATCATTGATAAATAAATTAAACAAAATTGGTCCCGTGTGAGAGCCCTGTGGCACACCAGAAAAGACCAGAATTTCATCAAAAATCAGGCTATTTATACGTACTAGTTGAGTTCGATTAGATAAAAAACTTTTAATCCACTTTACAAGACCCTCATCCAGGCCCATTGCAAGTAATTTCCGAATTAGATGTTCATGACTCACTCTATCAAACGCCTTCGAGAAGTCAGTATTGTAACGGGATAACCGTAAAGGAAGAGACCTTAATTTGAAAGATTGTTATTGACAGTTGATTTTTAGAAACTTCTAAAAATCAACTGTCAATAACAATCTTTCAAATTAATGTCCCTTCCTTTACGGTTATCCCGTTACAGTATAAACACAATCCACCTGATTATGCCCTTCAAAGGCATTCAACAAGTACTGCTGGTATGTAAGTAGATTAGTTACGGTAGATTTACCTTCTGAAAAACCGTGCTGCTGTTGTATAATTAAACTTCGACTATGCCATGATGAAAGCTCCTGTGCAAAAAGACAGTCAATAAGCTTGGGAATTTCAGATTGTATGCTTACACCTCAATAGTTAGTAATGTCATCCCTATTACCACTTTTATAATAATTTTAATACTTTTTTTATCAAAATTTGATATTTTTACCAAAAAACCAAAATTTGCATCAAAGGTAAACAAATCTGTAACTGTGGGTAACTAGATTATAATTTTTTACAATTAATTTTAAAATCTGCAAATATTTCGCGCATCCTCGTATATTTTTCAAAAAAGAATTGCATTTTTAACTAATTTTAATACTTTTTTATCAAATTTTTTTTTCTATTTGTTATTTTTGTTTAAAAAAAAATTATTTTTTTTACAATAAAATTCATAGGAAGATGGAAGTTGTGGTTGATTGTTAAATTAAATGTAGGATCTAAAAGAGAAAAATTGGAGGATATAAAAAAAAACTTTTAATTAGTTAAATTATAAGTTTAATTACAACATTATGTTACGTATTTATCAATGATGAGTGGTAATATGTGTTTTTAAATTACAGGATTGTGTGAAACATTTCGAACATATTTCACATTTAAAAGGTTTCTCACCAGTGTGAGTTCTAATATGAGATTTTAAATAACTGGATTGTGTGAAACATTTCGAACAAATTTTACATTTAAAAGGTTTCTCGTTAGTGTGAGTTCTAATATGCTTTTTTAAATTAGAGGATTCTGTGAAACATTTCGAACAAAACTTACATTCAAAAGGTTTCTCGTTAGTGTGAGTTCTAATATGAGTTTTCAAGTTATTCGATACTGTGAAACACTTGGAGCAAATTTTACATTTGAAAGGTTTCTCGTCAGTGTGAGTTCTAATATGAATTTTTAAATGATCAGATTGTCTGAAACATTTCGAACAAATCTTACATTTAAAAGGTTTCTCGTTAGTGTGAGTTCTAATATGAGATTTTAAATTAGACGATTGTGTGAAACATTTCGAACAAATCTTACATTTAAAAGGTTTCTCGTTAGTGTGAGTTCTAATATGAATTTTTAACTGACCGAATTGTGTGAAACATTTCGAACAAATTTTACATTTAAAAGGTTTCTCACCAGTGTGATTTCTAATATGATATTTTAAATAACTAGGTTTTGTGAAACATTTCAAACATATTTCACATTTATAAGGTTTTTCTCCAGTGTGAATTCTAATATGATTTTTTAAATGACTGGATTGTGTGAAACATTTCGAACATATTTTACATTTATATTTGTCGCCAGTATCTTTATAACTTGGTTCCTGTCTTTTGATGCTCCGCTCTGAATTTAATTCTTCATCAAATTCTTCAAATTCTATTTTAAAATCTGGTAAATCAATTGTAGTGTGTAATTCTTCTTTTTTAATGTCAACTTCAAGATTCAACTCATGATTTGAAATCTCATTTTCAGTTTTAGTATTGAAAGAATGTTGAGGGTTTTCATATTCCAATTTCGGTTTTCTATTTTTGAATGGTTGTTCTTCAACTAAAAATAAGCAAATCTGTAAGTGTCGGTAACTAGATTACAATTTTTTACAATAAATTTTGAAATCTGCAAATATTTTAACAATCTTTGTATATTTGTCAAAAAAAATTGCATTTTTGATTAATTTTGATACTTTTTTATCAAAATTTGATAATATTTTTGCAAAAAACGAACATTTTTATCAAAAATTAGCAAATCTGTAATTGTCGGTAACTAGATTATAATTTTTGAAAATAAATTTTGAAATCTGCAAATATTTCGACCATCCTCGCATATTTTTCAAAAAAAATTGCTTTTTTAATTAAATTTAATACTTTTTTATCGAAATTTGATAATATTTTTACAAAAGAACGAACATTTTTATCAAAAATTAGCAAATCTGTAATTGTCGGTAACTAGATTATAATTCTTTACAACAAATTTTGAAATCTGCATATGTTTCGACCATCCTCGTATATTTTTCAAAAAAAAATGCATTTTTGACTAATTTGAATACTTTTTTATCGAAATTTGATAATATTTTTGCAAAACGAACATTTTTATCAAAAGTTAGCAAATCTGTATATGTCGATAACTAGATTATAATTTTTGATAATAAATTTTGAAATCTGCAAATATTTCGACCATCCTCGTATATTTTTCAAAAAAAATTGCATTTTTAATTAATTTTAATACTTTTTTATCGAAATTTGATAATATTTTTGCAAAAAAACGAACATTTTTATCAAAAATTAGCAAATCTGTAATTGTCGGTAACTAGATTATAATTTTTGACAATAAATTTTGATATCTGCGAATATTTCGAGCATCCTCGTATATTTTTCAAAAAAAATTGCATTTTTGACTAATTTTAATACTTTTTGATCAAAATTTGATAAAATTTTCACCAAAAAATCAAAATTTTTATCAAAAATAAGCAAATCTGTAATTGTCGGTAACACAGTTTTTTTATAATAAATTTTGAAATCTACAAATATTTTGACAATCCTCGTATATTTTTCAAAAAACAATGCATTTTTGACTAATTTTGATACTTTTTTATCAAAATTTGATAAAATTTTTACCAAAAAATAACATTTTTTATCAAAAATAAGCAAATCTGTAATTGTCGGTAACACAGTTTTTTTATAATAAATTTTAAAATCTGCAAATATTGTAACAATCCTCGTATATTTTTCAAAAAACAATGCATTTTTGACTAATTTTAATACTTTTTTATCAAAATTTGATAATATTTTTACCAAAAAATCAAAATTTTGATTATAAAATCAAAATTTTTATGTGAAATTTGCATTTTTGTTAAAAGGTATGTATTGGATTTACTTGTTTTTGTAGTAAACTTTGTTATTTTTATTATTTTTTTTTATATAAAATCGTTGAATATTGTGTATTTCTTGATTTTATGTAAAAATTTCATCATCAAAATTAGTTTTTGTTTGGGAAATTAGCATTTTTGTGGATGTGTAGATTTTTTTGTTGTATGGGGTAAGTTTTGTTTTGTTCATTAAAATTTCTTGTATAAAATCGTTTATTAAGACTCTTTTTTTGGTTTTCTAAAAAAATCCGGCGTTTAAATCAATTTTTTTTGAGTGAAAATTACATTTTTGTATGTGAGGTTAGAAAATTTTGCTTTTTGTAGTTTTTGGAGTAATTTGCTCGTTTCTTTTGTTAACTTTTTATGAAATAATCTTTTATAAAGGAATTTTTTTTGGTTTTTCTACAAATATTATCAAATTTTGATAAAAAGTATCAAAATTAATCAAAAATTCAATTTTTTTTAAAAAATATACGAGGATGGTCGAAATATTTGCAGATTTCAAAATTTGTTGTAAAAAATTATAATCTATGTAGTTACCGACAATTACAGATTTGCTAATTTTTGATAAAAATGTTCGTTTTTTGCAAAAATATTATCAAATTTTGATAAAAAAGTTATAAAATTAATCAAAAATGCAATTTTTTTTGAAAAACATACGAGGATGGTCGAAATATTTGCAGATTTCAAAATTTATTCTAAAAAAACTGTAATCTAGTTACCGACAGTTACAAATATGCTTATTTTTAGTTGAAGAACAACCATACAAAAATAGAAAACCGAAATTGGTATTCCATAACAGAAAAAACAGAAAGTGGAAGTAAAATGGATAAAATTGAAATTTATAATGAATTTGGTAAGATCAAATTTTATCATTGGAATCATTTTGTGTATGGAAAATGTATAAAAAATTGTTGAAAATTACAGATTTAAAAAAAGAAAAAAGAGAATTGTTCATTAAATAAAACACAAAAATAATGAAATATCGATTTTAAAAAAATATATTTTTTTAATTTTAGGTGAATATATAGGAGGAAATATTGATAATTTTTTAATAAAAGAAGAAGAAGAAGAAATAGAAATGGTGGCCGAATCAAAACCCGAAATAAGTAAGCTCGTATATAATTATATTTTATATTATTTTACCTACAATTTTTTTTTTTATTTTCGTTAAATTTGGTTTTTGGTTTTCAAAATATGAGAAATTGGAAAAAGATCGTTTTTTTTGAAAAATCGTTATATTTTCGTTGTTTTTTTGATTTTTTGTGAAATTTAAAGTGTTTTTGATTATGGATCAAATTTCTGATTGAATGGAATAAACTGCATTTTGATATCTTTTTTGGTTTTCAAGATGAGAGAAATTTGAAAACAGTTGGAGTGTTTTTTCGAAAAATCGCTGTATTTCGGTTACCGACAATTACAGATTTGCTTATTTTTAATGAAAATTTTGGTTTTTTGGTAAAAATATTATCAAATTTTGATAAAAAAGTATCAAAATTAATCAAAAATGCATTTTTTTTTTGAAAAATATACGCGGATGGTCGAAATATTTGCAGATTTCAAAATTTGTTGTAAAAAATTATAATCTAGTTCCGACAATTATAGATTTGCTTATTTTTGATAAAAATTTTGGTTTTTTGATAAAAATATTATCAAATTTTGATAAAAAAGTATTCAAATTAATCAAAAATGCAATTTTTTTTGAAAAATATACGAGGATGGTCGAAATATTTGCAGATTTCAAAATTTATTATAAAAAATTATAATCTAGTTACCGACAATTACAGATTTGCTAATTTTTGATAAAAATATTCGTTTTTTTGCAAAAATATCAAATTTCGATAAAAAAGTATCAAAATTAATCAAAAATGCAATTTTTTTTTTGAAAAATATACGAGGATGCTCGAAATATTTGCAGATTTTAAAATTTATTCTAAAAAACTAATCAAGTTACCGACCATTACAGATTTGCTTATTTTTGATAACAATTTTGATTTTTTAGTAAAAATATTATCAAATTTTGATAATAAAGTATTCAAATTAATCAAAAATGCAATTTTTTTTTGAAAAATATACGAGGATGGTCGAAATATTTGCAGATTTCAAAATTTATTATAAAAAATTATAATCTAGTTACCGACAATTACAGATTTGCTAATTTTTGATAAAAATATTCGTTTTTTTGCAAAAATATTATCAAATTTCGATAAAAAAGTATCAAAATTAATCAAAAATGCAATTTTTTTTTGAAAAATATACGAGGATGGTCGAAATATTTGCAGATTTTAAAATTTATTCTAAAAAACTAATCAAGTTACCGACCATTACAGATTTGCTTATTTTTGATAAAAATTTTGTTTTTTTGGTAAAAATATTATCAAATTATGTAAAAAAGTTTTCAAATTAGTCAAAAATGCATTTTTTTTTTGAAAAATATACGAGGATGGTCGAAATATTTGCAGATTTTAAAATTAATTGTAAAAAATTATAATCTGTTACCGACAATTACAGATTTGTTTATTTTTGATGAAAATTTTGATTTTTTGGTAAAAATATTATCAAATTTTGATAAAAAAGTATTAAAATTAGTCAAAAATGCATTGTTTTTTGAAAAATATACGAGGATTGTTACAATATTTGCAGATTTTAAAATTTATTATAAAAAAACTGTGTTACCGACAATTACAGATTTGCTTATTTTTGATAAAAAATGTTATTTTTTGGTAAAAATTTTATCAAATTTTGATAAAAAAGTATCAAAATTAGTCAAAAATGCATTGTTTTTTGAAAAATATACGAGGATTGTCAAAATATTTGTAGATTTCAAAATTTATTATAAAAAAACTGTGTTACCGACAATTACAGATTTGCTTATTTTTGATAAAAATTTGATAAAATTTTCACCAAAAAATCAAAATTTTTATCAAAAATAAGCAAATCTGTAATTGTCGGTAACACAGTTTTTTTATAATAAATTTTGAAATCTACAAATATTTTGACAATCCTCGTATATTTTTCAAAAAACAATGCATTTTTGACTAATTTTGATACTTTTTTATCAAAATTTGATAAAATTTTTACCAAAAAATAACATTTTTTATCAAAAATAAGCAAATCTGTAATTGTCGGTAACACAGTTTTTTTATAATAAATTTTAAAATCTGCAAATATTGTAACAATCCTCGTATATTTTTCAAAAAACAATGCATTTTTGACTAATTTTAATACTTTTTTATCAAAATTTGATAATATTTTTACCAAAAAATCAAAATTTTCATCAAAAATAAACAAATCTGTAATTGTCGGTAACAGATTATAATTTTTTACAATTAATTTTAAAATCTGCAAATATTTCGACCATCCTCGTATATTTTTCAAAAAAAAAATGCATTTTTGACTAATTTGAAAACTTTTTTACATAATTTGATAATATTTTTACCAAAAAAACAAAATTTTTATCAAAAATAAGCAAATCTGTAATGGTCGGTAACTTGATTAGTTTTTTAGAATAAATTTTAAAATCTGCAAATATTTCGACCATCCTCGTATATTTTTCAAAAAAAATTGCATTTTTGATTAATTTTGATACTTTTTTATCGAAATTTGATAATATTTTTGCAAAAAAACGAATATTTTTATCAAAAATTAGCAAATCTGTAATTGTCGGTAACTAGATTATAATTTTTTATAATAAATTTTGAAATCTGCAAATATTTCGACCATCCTCGTATATTTTTCAAAAAAAAATTGCATTTTTGATTAATTTGAATACTTTATTATCAAAATTTGATAATATTTTTACTAAAAAATCAAAATTGTTATCAAAAATAAGCAAATCTGTAATGGTCGGTAACTTGATTAGTTTTTTAGAATAAATTTTAAAATCTGCAAATATTTCGAGCATCCTCGTATATTTTTCAAAAAAAAAATTGCATTTTTGATTAATTTTGATACTTTTTTATCGAAATTTGATATTTTTGCAAAAAAACGAATATTTTTATCAAAAATTAGCAAATCTGTAATTGTCGGTAACTAGATTATAATTTTTTATAATAAATTTTGAAATCTGCAAATATTTCGACCATCCTCGTATATTTTTCAAAAAAATTGCATTTTTGATTAATTTGAATACTTTTTTATCAAAATTTGATAATATTTTTATCAAAAAACCAAAATTTTTATCAAAAATAAGCAAATCTATAATTGTCGGAACTAGATTATAATTTTTTACAACAAATTTTGAAATCTGCAAATATTTCGACCATCCGCGTATATTTTTCAAAAAAAAAATGCATTTTTGATTAATTTTGATACTTTTTTATCAAAATTTGATAATATTTTTACCAAAAAACCAAAATTTTCATTAAAAATAAGCAAATCTGTAATTGTCGGTAACCGAAATACAGCGATTTTTCGAAAAAACACTCCAACTGTTTTCAAATTTCTCTCATCTTGAAAACCAAAAAAGATATCAAAATGCAGTTTATTCCATTCAATCAGAAATTTGATCCATAATCAAAAACACTTTAAATTTCACAAAAAATCAAAAAAACAACGAAAATATAACGATTTTCAAAAAAAACGATCTTTTTCCAATTTCTCATATTTTGAAAACCAAAAACCAAATTTAACGAAAATAAAAAAAAAATTGTAGGTAAAATAATATAAAATATAATTATATACGAGCTTACTTATTTCGGGTTTTGATTCGGCCACCATTTCTATTTCTTCTTCTTCTTCTTTTATTAAAAAATTATCAATATTTCCTCCTATATATTCACCTAAAATTAAAAAAATATATTTTTTTAAAATCGATATTTCATTATTTTTGTGTTTTATTTAATGAACAATTCTCTTTTTTCTTTTTTTAAATCTGTAATTTTCAACAATTTTTTATACATTTTCCATACACAAAATGATTCCAATGATAAAATTTGATCTTACCAAATTCATTATAAATTTCAATTTTATCCATTTTACTTCCACTTTCTGTTTTTTCTGTTATGGAATACCAATTTCGGTTTTCTATTTTTGTATGGTTGTTCTTCAACTAAAAATAAGCATATTTGTAACTGTCGGTAACTAGATTACAGTTTTTTTAGAATAAATTTTGAAATCTGCAAATATTTCGACCATCCTCGTATGTTTTTCAAAAAAATTGCATTTTTGATTAATTTTATAACTTTTTTATCAAAATTTGATAATATTTTTGCAAAAAACGAACATTTTTATCAAAAATTAGCAAATCTGTAATTGTCGGTAACTACATAGATTATAATTTTTTACAACAAATTTTGAAATCTGCAAATATTTCGACCATCCTCGTATATTTTTTAAAAAAAATTGAATTTTTGATTAATTTTGATACTTTTTATCAAAATTTGATAATATTTGTAGAAAAACCAAAAAAAATTCCTTTATAAAAGATTATTTCATAAAAAGTTAACAAAAGAAACGAGCAAATTACTCCAAAAACTACAAAAAGCAAAATTTTCTAACCTCACATACAAAAATGTAATTTTCACTCAAAAAAAATTGATTTAAACGCCGGATTTTTTTAGAAAACCAAAAAAAGAGTCTTAATAAACGATTTTATACAAGAAATTTTAATGAACAAAACAAAACTTACCCCATACAACAAAAAAATAATCTACACATCCACAAAAATGCTAATTTCCCAAACAAAAACTAATTTTGATGATGAAATTTTTACATAAAATCAAGAAATACACAATATTCAACGATTTTATATAAAAAAAAATAATAAAAATAACAAAGTTTACTACAAAAACAAGTAAATCCAATACATACCTTTTAACAAAAATGCAAATTTCACATAAAAATTTTGATTTTATAATCAAAATTTTCAAACAAAATCCATAAACACATCTTAATAAACAGTTTTATAAAAAAAAACACTTACAAACGATCAAATTTTACCAAAAAAATAGCCAACTTCACAATGAGCACCACCAGTATAACCTAAAAACACTTTTCACTTTTATTTTAAGGTTAAGTCATTCTGTTAATTCTACTTTATCGACTATTAAAAGTCCTGTCATTGTCTTATAGATGGCGCACAAATTATTTTTATTAGAAAATTCGTTTCATTTTTCATATGAATGATAATAATTTATATTAAATATAATTAAAATCGCATTTTTTAAATATAATTACCAACATTTTTATTATCGGAGCCAAAATAAATTGGTTAATTGTAAATTTTTTACAAGTGTATTATAAATTGCCTACCTTTCGTTTAAATAATAGGAATTATTTTGCTATTGAAAAACCGATTATAAATTTAATGCATTTTAATTAAATAACTAATTTATACAATTGTTAAAATAATAATCTAGTTACCGTCAATTACAGATTTGCTTATTTTTGATAAAAATTTTGGTTTTTTGGTAAAACTATTATCAAATTTTGATAAAAAAGTATTAAAATTAATTAAAAATGCAATTTTTTTTTGAAAAATTTACGAGGATGGTCGAAATATTTGCAGATTTCAAAATTTATTGTCAAAAATTATAATCTAGTTACCGACAATTACAGATTTGCTCATTTTTGATAAAAATATTCGTTTTTTTGCAAAAATATTATCAAATTTCGATAAAAAAGTATTAAAATTAATCAAAAATGCACTTTTTTTTGAAAAATATACGAGGATGGTCGAAGTATTTGCAGATTTCAAAATTTATTGTCAAAAATTATAATCTAGTTACCGACAATTACAGATTTGCTAATTTTTGATAAAAATGTTCGTTTTTTTGCAAAAATATTATCAAATTTCGATAAAAAAGTATTAAAATTAATCAAAAATACATTTTTTTTTTGAAAAATATACGAGGCATATCGAAATATTTGCAGATTTCAAAATTTGTTATAAAAAATTATAATCTAGTTACCGAGAATTACAGATTTGCTAATTTTTGATAAAAATATTCGTTTTTTTGCAAAAATATTATCAAATTTCGATAAAAAAGTATTAAAATTAATCAAAAATACAATTTTTTTTGAAAAATATACAAGGATGGTCGAAATATTTGCAGATTTCAAAATTTATTGTCAAAAATTATAATCTAGTTACCGACAATTACAGATTTGCTCATTTTTGATAAAAATATTCGTTTTTTTGCAAAAATATTATCAAATTTCGATAAAAAAGTCTTAAAATTAATCAAAAATGCATTTTTTTTTTGAAAAATATACGAGGATGGTCGAAATATTTGCAGATTTCAAAATTTATTGTCAAGAATTATAATCTAGTTACCGTCAATTACAGATTTGCTTATATTTGATAAAAAATTTTATTAAATAACTAATTTACACAATTGTTAAATTGGCTATTATACTGTTTTTAATAAATATTACGAAAATACGATTCCTTTAAATAGCTAAGAAGTACCGCTTTTGTTCTATAGATGGCGTGAAACAAACGTTTAATATAAATTTAATTTTTTACAATATTCGTAATGTTTTATATGAAGTATATATAAAATTATCCTATATTACCATATATTTATTTATAATTTTTTTATTAATAAACAAATAATTTAATTATAAAATTTTATATTGTAAATTGCATCTTCTTCTTTTCAAAATTTATTGTCAAAAATTATAATCTAGTTACCGACAATTACAGATTTGCTCATTTTTGATAAAAATATTCGTTTTTTTGCAAAAATATTATCAAATTTCGATAAAAAAGTATTAAAATTAATCAAAAATGCACTTTTTTTTTGAAAAATATACGAGGATGGTCGAAGTATTTGCAGATTTCAAAATTTATTGTCAAAAATTATAATCTAGTTACCGACAATTACAGATTTGCTAATTTTTGATAAAAATATTCGTTTTTTTGCAAAAATATTATCAAATTTCGATAAAAAAGTTTTAAAATTAATCAAAAATACAATTTTTTTTTTGAAAAATATACAAGGATGGTCGAAATATTTGCAGATTTCAAAATTTATTGTCAAAAATTATAATCTAGTTACCGACAATTACAGATTTGCTCATTTTTGATAAAAATATTCGTTTTTTTGCAAAAATATTATCAAATTTCGATAAAAAAGTATTAAAATTAATCAAAAATGCACTTTTTTTTTGAAAAATATACGAGGATGGTCGAAGTATTTGCAGATTTCAAAATTTATTGTCAAAAATTATAATCTAGTTACCGACAATTACAGATTTGCTAATTTTTGATAAAAATGTTCGTTTTTTTGCAAAAATATTATCAAATTTCGATAAAAAAGTATTAAAATTAATCAAAAATACATTTTTTTTTTGAAAAATATACGAGGCATATCGAAATATTTGCAGATTTCAAAATTTGTTATAAAAAATTATAATCTAGTTACCGAGAATTACAGATTTGCTAATTTTTGATAAAAATATTCGTTTTTTTGCAAAAATATTATCAAATTTCGATAAAAAAGTTTTAAAAGTAATCAAAAATACAATTTTTTTTGAAAAATATACAAGGATGGTCGAAATATTTGCAGATTTCAAAATTTATTGTCAAAAATTATAATCTAGTTACCGACAATTACAGATTTGCTAATTTTTGATAAAAATATTCGTTTTTTTGCAAAATTATTATCAAATGTCGATAAAAAAGTATTAAAATTAGTCAAATATGCAATATTTTTTGAAAAATATACGAGGATGGTCGAAATATTTGCAGATTTCAAAATTTATTGTCAAAAATTATAATCTAGATACCGACAATTACAGATTTGCTAATTTTTGATAAAAATGTTCGTTTTTTTGCAAAAATATTATCAAATTTCGATAAAAAAGTATTTAAATTAATCAAAAATTAATTTTTTTTTTTGAAAAATATACGAGGATGGTCGAAATATTTGCAGATTTCAAAATTTATTGTCAAGAATTATAATCTAGTTACCGTCAATTACAGATTTGCTTATATTTGATAAAAAATTTTATTAAATAACTAATTTACACAGTTGTTAAATTGGCTATTATACTGTTCTTAATAAATATTACGAAAATACGATTCCTTTAAATAGCTAAGAAGTACCGCTTTTGTTCTATAGATGGCGTGAAACAAACGTTTAATATAAATTTAATTTTTTACAATATTCGTAATGTTTTATATGAAGTATATATAAAATTATCCTATATTACCATATATTTATTAATAATTTTTTTATTAATAAACAAATAATTTAATTATAAAATTTTATATTGTAAATTGCATCTTCTTCTTTTCAAAATTTATTGTCAAAAATTATAATCTAGTTACCGACAATTACAGATTTGCTCATTTTTGATAAAAATATTCGTTTTTTTGCAAAAATATTATCAAATTTCGATAAAAAAGTATTAAAATTAATCAAAAATGCACTTTTTTTTTGAAAAATATACGAGGATGGTCGAAGTATTTGCAGATTTCAAAATTTATTGTCAAAAATTATAATCTAGTTACCGACAATTACAGATTTGCTAATTTTTGATAAAAATGTTAGTTTTTTTGCAAAAATATTATCAAATTTCGATAAAAAAGTATTAAAATTAATCAAAAATACATTTTTTTTTTGAAAAATATACGAGGCATATCGAAATATTTGCAGATTTCAAAATTTTTTATAAAAAATTATAATCTAGTTACCGAGAATTACAGATTTGCTAATTTTTAATAAAAATATTCGTTTTTTTGCAAAAATATTATCAAATTTCGATAAAAAAGTTTTAAAATTAATCAAAAATACAATTTTTTTTTGAAAAATATACAAGGATGGTCGAAATATTTGCAGATTTCAAAATTTATTTTCAAAAATTATAATCTAGTTACCGACAATTACAGATTTGCTAATTTTTGATAAAAATATTCGTTTTTTTGCAAAATTATTATCAAATGTCGATAAAAAAGTATTAAAATTAGTCAAATATGCAATATTTTTTGAAAAATATACGAGGATGGTCGAAATATTTGCAGATTTTAAAATTTATTGTCAAAAATTATAATCTAGTTACCGACAATTACAGATTTGCTCATTTTTGATAAAAATATTCGTTTTTTTGCAAAAATATTATCAAATTTCGATAAAAAAGTATTTAAATTAATCAAAAATGCACTTTTTTTTTGAAAAATATACGAGGATGGTCGAAGTATTTGCAGATTTCAAAATTTATTGTCAAAAATTATAATCTAGTTACCGACAATTACAGATTTGCTAATTTTTGATAAAAATATTCGTTTTTTTGCAAAAATATTATCAAATTTCGATAAAAAAGTATTAAAATTAATCAAAAATACATTTTTTTTTTGAAAAATATACGAGGCATATCGAAATATTTGCAGATTTCAAAATTTGTTATAAAAAATTATAATCTAGTTACCGAGAATTACAGATTTGCTAATTTTTGATAAAAATATTCGTTTTTTTGCAAAAATATTATCAAATTTCGATAAAAAAGTTTTAAAAGTAATCAAAAATACAATTTTTTTTGAAAAATATACAAGGATGGTCGAAATATTTGCAGATTTCAAAATTTATTGTCAAAAATTATAATCTAGTTACCGACAATTACAGATTTGCTAATTTTTGATAAAAATATTCGTTTTTTTGCAAAATTATTATCAAATGTCGATAAAAAAGTATTAAAATTAGTCAAATATGCAATATTTTTTGAAAAATATACGAGGATGGTCGAAATATTTGCAGATTTCAAAATTTATTGTCAAAAATTATAATCTAGATACCGACAATTACAGATTTGCTAATTTTTGATAAAAATGTTCGTTTTTTTGCAAAAATATTATCAAATTTCGATAAAAAAGTATTTAAATTAATCAAAAATTAATTTTTTTTTTTGAAAAATATACGAGGATGGTCGAAATATTTGCAGATTTCAAAATTTATTGTCAAGAATTATAATCTAGTTACCGTCAATTACAGATTTGCTTATATTTGATAAAAAATTTTATTAAATAACTAATTTACACAGTTGTTAAATTGTCTATTATACTGTTCTTAATAAATATTACGAAAATACGATTCCTTTAAATAGCTAAGAAGTACCGCTTTTGTTCTATAGATGGCGTGAAACAAACGTTTAATATAAATTTAATTTTTTACAATATTCGTAATGTTTTATATGAAGTATATATAAAATTATCCTATATTACCATATATTTATTAATAATTTTTTTATTAATAAACAAATAATTTAATTATAAAATTTTATATTGTAAATTGCATCTTCTTCTTTTCAAAATTTATTGTCAAAAATTATAATCTAGTTACCGACAATTACAGATTTGCTCATTTTTGATAAAAATATTCGTTTTTTTGCAAAAATATTATCAAATTTCGATAAAAAAGTATTAAAATTAATCAAAAATGCACTTTTTTTTTGAAAAATATACGAGGATGGTCGAAGTATTTGCAGATTTCAAAATTTATTGTCAAAAATTATAATCTAGTTACCGACAATTACAGATTTGCTAATTTTTGATAAAAATGTTAGTTTTTTTGCAAAAATATTATCAAATTTCGATAAAAAAGTATTAAAATTAATCAAAAATACATTTTTTTTTGAAAAATATACGAGGCATATCGAAATATTTGCAGATTTCAAAATTTTTTATAAAAAATTATAATCTAGTTACCGAGAATTACAGATTTGCTAATTTTTAATAAAAATATTCGTTTTTTTGCAAAAATATTATCAAATTTCGATAAAAAAGTTTTAAAATTAATCAAAAATACAATTTTTTTTTGAAAAATATACAAGGATGGTCGAAATATTTGCAGATTTCAAAATTTATTTTCAAAAATTATAATCTAGTTACCGACAATTACAGATTTGCTAATTTTTGATAAAAATATTCGTTTTTTTGCAAAATTATTATCAAATGTCGATAAAAAAGTATTAAAATTAGTCAAATATGCAATATTTTTTGAAAAATATACGAGGATGGTCGAAATATTTGCAGATTTTAAAATTTATTGTCAAAAATTATAATCTAGTTACCGACAATTACAGATTTGCTCATTTTTGATAAAAATATTCGTTTTTTTGCAAAAATATTATCAAATTTCGATAAAAAAGTATTAAAATTAATCAAAAATGCACTTTTTTTTTGAAAAATATACGAGGATGGTCGAAGTATTTGCAGATTTCAAAATTTATTGTCAAAAATTATAATCTAGTTACCGACAATTACAGATTTGCTAATTTTTGATAAAAATGTTCGTTTTTTTGCAAAAATATTATCAAATTTCGATAAAAAAGTATTAAAATTAATCAAAAATACATTTTTTTTTTGAAAAATATACGAGGCATATCGAAATATTTGCAGATTTCAAAATTTGTTATAAAAAATTATAATCTAGTTACCGAGAATTACAGATTTGCTAATTTTTGATAAAAATATTCGTTTTTTTGCAAAAATATTATCAAATTTCGATAAAAAAGTTTTAAAAGTAATCAAAAATACAATTTTTTTTGAAAAATATACAAGGATGGTCGAAATATTTGCAGATATCAAAATTTATTGTCAAAAATTATAATCTAGTTACCGACAATTACAGATTTGCTAATTTTTGATAAAAATATTCGTTTTTTTGCAAAATTATTATCAAATGTCGATAAAAAAGTATTAAAATTAGTCAAATATGCAATATTTTTTGAAAAATATACGAGGATGGTCGAAATATTTGCAGATTTCAAAATTTATTGTCAAAAATTATAATCTAGATACCGACAATTACAGATTTGCTAATTTTTGATAAAAATGTTCGTTTTTTTGCAAAAATATTATCAAATTTCGATAAAAAAGTATTTAAATTAATCAAAAATTAATTTTTTTTTTTGAAAAATATACGAGGATGGTCGAAATATTTGCAGATTTCAAAATTTATTGTCAAGAATTATAATCTAGTTACCGTCAATTACAGATTTGCTTATATTTGATAAAAAATTTTATTAAATAACTAATTTACACAGTTGTTAAATTGTCTATTATACTGTTCTTAATAAATATTACGAAAATACGATTCCTTTAAATAGCTAAGAAGTACCGCTTTTGTTCTATAGATGGCGTGAAACAAACGTTTAATATAAATTTAATTTTTTACAATATTCGTAATGTTTTATATGAAGTATATATAAAATTATCCTATATTACCATATATTTATTAATAATTTTTTTATTAATAAACAAATAATTTAATTATAAAATTTTATATTGTAAATTGCATCTTCTTCTTTTCAAAATTTATTGTCAAAAATTATAATCTAGTTACCGACAATTACAGATTTGCTCATTTTTGATAAAAATATTCGTTTTTTTGCAAAAATATTATCAAATTTCGATAAAAAAGTATTAAAATTAATCAAAAATGCACTTTTTTTTTGAAAAATATACGAGGATGGTCGAAGTATTTGCAGATTTCAAAATTTATTGTCAAAAATTATAATCTAGTTACCGACAATTACAGATTTGCTAATTTTTGATAAAAATGTTAGTTTTTTTGCAAAAATATTATCAAATTTCGATAAAAAAGTATTAAAATTAATCAAAAATACATTTTTTTTTGAAAAATATACGAGGCATATCGAAATATTTGCAGATTTCAAAATTTTTTATAAAAAATTATAATCTAGTTACCGAGAATTACAGATTTGCTAATTTTTAATAAAAATATTCGTTTTTTTGCAAAAATATTATCAAATTTCGATAAAAAAGTTTTAAAATTAATCAAAAATACAATTTTTTTTTGAAAAATATACAAGGATGGTCGAAATATTTGCAGATTTCAAAATTTATTTTCAAAAATTATAATCTAGTTACCGACAATTACAGATTTGCTAATTTTTGATAAAAATATTCGTTTTTTTGCAAAATTATTATCAAATGTCGATAAAAAAGTATTAAAATTAGTCAAATATGCAATATTTTTTGAAAAATATACGAGGATGGTCGAAATATTTGCAGATTTTAAAATTTATTGTCAAAAATTATAATCTAGTTACCGACAATTACAGATTTGCTCATTTTTGATAAAAATATTCGTTTTTTTGCAAAAATATTATCAAATTTCGATAAAAAAGTATTAAAATTAATCAAAAATGCACTTTTTTTTTGAAAAATATACGAGGATGGTCGAAGTATTTGCAGATTTCAAAATTTATTGTCAAAAATTATAATCTAGTTACCGACAATTACAGATTTGCTAATTTTTGATAAAAATGTTCGTTTTTTTGCAAAAATATTATCAAATTTCGATAAAAAAGTATTAAAATTAATCAAAAATACATTTTTTTTTTGAAAAATATACGAGGCATATCGAAATATTTGCAGATTTCAAAATTTGTTATAAAAAATTATAATCTAGTTACCGAGAATTACAGATTTGCTAATTTTTGATAAAAATATTCGTTTTTTTGCAAAAATATTATCAAATTTCGATAAAAAAGTTTTAAAAGTAATCAAAAATACAATTTTTTTTGAAAAATATACAAGGATGGTCGAAATATTTGCAGATTTCAAAATTTATTGTCAAAAATTATAATCTAGTTACCGACAATTACAGATTTGCTAATTTTTGATAAAAATATTCGTTTTTTTGCAAAATTATTATCAAATGTCGATAAAAAAGTATTAAAATTAGTCAAATATGCAATATTTTTTGAAAAATATACGAGGATGGTCGAAATATTTGCAGATTTCAAAATTTATTGTCAAAAATTATAATCTAGATACCGACAATTACAGATTTGCTAATTTTTGATAAAAATGTTCGTTTTTTTGCAAAAATATTATCAAATTTCGATAAAAAAGTTTTAAAATTAATCAAAAATACAATTTTTTTTTTGAAAAATATACAAGGATGGTCGAAATATTTGCAGATTTCAAAATTTATTGTCAAAAATTATAATCTAGTTACCGACAATTACAGATTTGCTCATTTTTGATAAAAATATTCGTTTTTTTGCAAAAATATTATCAAATTTCGATAAAAAAGTATTAAAATTAATCAAAAATGCACTTTTTTTTTGAAAAATATACGAGGATGGTCGAAGTATTTGCAGATTTCAAAATTTATTGTCAAAAATTATAATCTAGTTACCGACAATTACAGATTTGCTAATTTTTGATAAAAATATTCGTTTTTTTGCAAAATTATTATCAAATGTCGATAAAAAAGTATTAAAATTAGTCAAATATGCAATATTTTTTGAAAAATATACGAGGATGGTCGAAATATTTGCAGATTTTAAAATTTATTGTCAAAAATTATAATCTAGTTACCGACAATTACAGATTTGCTCATTTTTGATAAAAATATTCGTTTTTTTGCAAAAATATTATCAAATTTCGATAAAAAAGTATTAAAATTAATCAAAAATGCACTTTTTTTTTGAAAAATATACGAGGATGGTCGAAGTATTTGCAGATTTCAAAATTTATTGTCAAAAATTATAATCTAGTTACCGACAATTACAGATTTGCTAATTTTTGATAAAAATGTTCGTTTTTTTGCAAAAATATTATCAAATTTCGATAAAAAAGTATTAAAATTAATCAAAAATACATTTTTTTTTTGAAAAATATACGAGGCATATCGAAATATTTGCAGATTTCAAAATTTGTTATAAAAAATTATAATCTAGTTACCGAGAATTACAGATTTGCTAATTTTTGATAAAAATATTCGTTTTTTTGCAAAAATATTATCAAATTTCGATAAAAAAGTTTTAAAAGTAATCAAAAATACAATTTTTTTTGAAAAATATACAAGGATGGTCGAAATATTTGCAGATTTCAAAATTTATTGTCAAAAATTATAATCTAGTTACCGACAATTACAGATTTGCTAATTTTTGATAAAAATATTCGTTTTTTTGCAAAATTATTATCAAATGTCGATAAAAAAGTATTAAAATTAGTCAAATATGCAATATTTTTTGAAAAATATACGAGGATGGTCGAAATATTTGCAGATTTCAAAATTTATTGTCAAAAATTATAATCTAGATACCGACAATTACAGATTTGCTAATTTTTGATAAAAATGTTCGTTTTTTTGCAAAAATATTATCAAATTTCGATAAAAAAGTTTTAAAATTAATCAAAAATACAATTTTTTTTTTGAAAAATATACAAGGATGGTCGAAATATTTGCAGATTTCAAAATTTATTGTCAAAAATTATAATCTAGTTACCGACAATTACAGATTTGCTCATTTTTGATAAAAATATTCGTTTTTTTGCAAAAATATTATCAAATTTCGATAAAAAAGTATTAAAATTAATCAAAAATGCACTTTTTTTTTGAAAAATATACGAGGATGGTCGAAGTATTTGCAGATTTCAAAATTTATTGTCAAAAATTATAATCTAGTTACCGACAATTACAGATTTGCTAATTTTTGATAAAAATATTCGTTTTTTTGCAAAATTATTATCAAATGTCGATAAAAAAGTATTAAAATTAGTCAAATATGCAATATTTTTTGAAAAATATACGAGGATGGTCGAAATATTTGCAGATTTCAAAATTTATTGTCAAAAATTATAATCTAGATACCGACAATTACAGATTTGCTAATTTTTGATAAAAATGTTCGTTTTTTTGCAAAAATATTATCAAATTTCGATAAAAAAGTATTTAAATTAATCAAAAATTAATTTTTTTTTTTGAAAAATATACGAGGATGGTCGAAATATTTGCAGATTTCAAAATTTATTGTCAAGAATTATAATCTAGTTACCGTCAATTACAGATTTGCTTATATTTGATAAAAAATTTTATTAAATAACTAATTTACACAGTTGTTAAATTGTCTATTATACTGTTCTTAATAAATATTACGAAAATACGATTCCTTTAAATAGCTAAGAAGTACCGCTTTTGTTCTATAGATGGCGTGAAACAAACGTTTAATATAAATTTAATTTTTTACAATATTCGTAATGTTTTATATGAAGTATATATAAAATTATCCTATATTACCATATATTTATTAATAATTTTTTTATTAATAAACAAATAATTTAATTATAAAATTTTATATTGTAAATTGCATCTTCTTCTTTTCAAAATTTATTGTCAAAAATTATAATCTAGTTACCGACAATTACAGATTTGCTCATTTTTGATAAAAATATTCGTTTTTTTGCAAAAATATTATCAAATTTCGATAAAAAAGTATTAAAATTAATCAAAAATGCACTTTTTTTTTGAAAAATATACGAGGATGGTCGAAGTATTTGCAGATTTCAAAATTTATTGTCAAAAATTATAATCTAGTTACCGACAATTACAGATTTGCTAATTTTTGATAAAAATGTTAGTTTTTTTGCAAAAATATTATCAAATTTCGATAAAAAAGTATTAAAATTAATCAAAAATACATTTTTTTTTGAAAAATATACGAGGCATATCGAAATATTTGCAGATTTCAAAATTTTTTATAAAAAATTATAATCTAGTTACCGAGAATTACAGATTTGCTAATTTTTAATAAAAATATTCGTTTTTTTGCAAAAATATTATCAAATTTCGATAAAAAAGTTTTAAAATTAATCAAAAATACAATTTTTTTTTGAAAAATATACAAGGATGGTCGAAATATTTGCAGATTTCAAAATTTATTTTCAAAAATTATAATCTAGTTACCGACAATTACAGATTTGCTAATTTTTGATAAAAATATTCGTTTTTTTGCAAAATTATTATCAAATGTCGATAAAAAAGTATTAAAATTAGTCAAATATGCAATATTTTTTGAAAAATATACGAGGATGGTCGAAATATTTGCAGATTTTAAAATTTATTGTCAAAAATTATAATCTAGTTACCGACAATTACAGATTTGCTCATTTTTGATAAAAATATTCGTTTTTTTGCAAAAATATTATCAAATTTCGATAAAAAAGTATTAAAATTAATCAAAAATGCACTTTTTTTTTGAAAAATATACGAGGATGGTCGAAGTATTTGCAGATTTCAAAATTTATTGTCAAAAATTATAATCTAGTTACCGACAATTACAGATTTGCTAATTTTTGATAAAAATGTTCGTTTTTTTGCAAAAATATTATCAAATTTCGATAAAAAAGTATTAAAATTAATCAAAAATACATTTTTTTTTTGAAAAATATACGAGGCATATCGAAATATTTGCAGATTTCAAAATTTGTTATAAAAAATTATAATCTAGTTACCGAGAATTACAGATTTGCTAATTTTTGATAAAAATATTCGTTTTTTTGCAAAAATATTATCAAATTTCGATAAAAAAGTTTTAAAAGTAATCAAAAATACAATTTTTTTTGAAAAATATACAAGGATGGTCGAAATATTTGCAGATTTCAAAATTTATTGTCAAAAATTATAATCTAGTTACCGACAATTACAGATTTGCTAATTTTTGATAAAAATATTCGTTTTTTTGCAAAATTATTATCAAATGTCGATAAAAAAGTATTAAAATTAGTCAAATATGCAATATTTTTTGAAAAATATACGAGGATGGTCGAAATATTTGCAGATTTCAAAATTTATTGTCAAAAATTATAATCTAGATACCGACAATTACAGATTTGCTAATTTTTGATAAAAATGTTCGTTTTTTTGCAAAAATATTATCAAATTTCGATAAAAAAGTATTTAAATTAATCAAAAATTAATTTTTTTTTTTGAAAAATATACGAGGATGGTCGAAATATTTGCAGATTTCAAAATTTATTGTCAAGAATTATAATCTAGTTACCGTCAATTACAGATTTGCTTATATTTGATAAAAAATTTTATTAAATAACTAATTTACACAGTTGTTAAATTGGCTATTATACTGTTCTTAATAAATATTACGAAAATACGATTCCTTTAAATAGCTAAGAAGTACCGCTTTTGTTCTATAGATGGCGTGAAACAAACGTTTAATATAAATTTAATTTTTTACAATATTCGTAATGTTTTATATGAAGTATATATAAAATTATCCTATATTACCATATATTTATTAATAATTTTTTTATTAATAAACAAATAATTTAATTATAAAATTTTATATTGTAAATTGCATCTTCTTCTTTTCAAAATTTATTGTCAAAAATTATAATCTAGTTACCGACAATTACAGATTTGCTCATTTTTGATAAAAATATTCGTTTTTTTGCAAAAATATTATCAAATTTCGATAAAAAAGTATTAAAATTAATCAAAAATGCACTTTTTTTTTGAAAAATATACGAGGATGGTCGAAGTATTTGCAGATTTCAAAATTTATTGTCAAAAATTATAATCTAGTTACCGACAATTACAGATTTGCTAATTTTTGATAAAAATGTTAGTTTTTTTGCAAAAATATTATCAAATTTCGATAAAAAAGTATTAAAATTAATCAAAAATACATTTTTTTTTTGAAAAATATACGAGGCATATCGAAATATTTGCAGATTTCAAAATTTTTTATAAAAAATTATAATCTAGTTACCGAGAATTACAGATTTGCTAATTTTTAATAAAAATATTCGTTTTTTTGCAAAAATATTATCAAATTTCGATAAAAAAGTTTTAAAATTAATCAAAAATACAATTTTTTTTTGAAAAATATACAAGGATGGTCGAAATATTTGCAGATTTCAAAATTTATTTTCAAAAATTATAATCTAGTTACCGACAATTACAGATTTGCTAATTTTTGATAAAAATATTCGTTTTTTTGCAAAATTATTATCAAATGTCGATAAAAAAGTATTAAAATTAGTCAAATATGCAATATTTTTTGAAAAATATACGAGGATGGTCGAAATATTTGCAGATTTTAAAATTTATTGTCAAAAATTATAATCTAGATACCGACAATTACAGATTTGCTAATTTTTGATAAAAATGTTCGTTTTTTTGCAAAAATATTATCAAATTTCGATAAAAAAGTATTTAAATTAATCAAAAATTAATATTTTTTTTTGAAAAATATACGAGGATGGTCGAAATATTTGCAGATTTCAAAATTTATTGTCAAGAATTATAATCTAGTTACCGTCAATTACAGATTTGCTTATATTTGATAAAAAAATTTATTAAATAACTAATTTACACAATTGTTAAATTGGCTATTATACTGTTTTTAATAAATATTACGAAAATACGATTCCTTTAAATAGCTAAGAAGTACCGCTTTTGTTCTATAGATGGCGTGAAACAAACGTTTAATATAAATTTAATTTTTTACAATATTCGTAATGTTTTATATGAAGTATATATAAAATTATCCTATATTACCATATATTTATTAATAATTTTTTATTAATAAACAAATAATTTAATTATAAAATTTTATATTGTAAATTGCATCTTCTTCTTTTTCGTGATTAACTTCTTATTTCTAGTGGCTATTCAGCCAACAAAGTGAATGTTTTTAATAAAATATATCATTTTGGTTTTGATTAAAAAAAAATCTTTTTAAATATAAAGATAAAAGACAATTTTAAATATAAATAATATAAATTTTTACTATTTACATTAAAAATTTAACAAATTAAAAATAAAATCATTATGCGTTATCTATAAAACAATTTGACTTTTAATGCTAAGCGATACGCTATCTAGCGGAATAAACCCGCATCAATGTCACGTGACCAGCAAGTGTGATTGCTTATTGTTTTGTGTTTATTTACATATGATTTACAACTAAGTGTGCATTTGTTTGAGGATTATAGTTGTTTGATAGTGATAAATAGTCTGTTAAAAGTGAAAATGACCAGCAGAGCAAATTGTTGTGTACCTGGGTGTAACTCTGTGTATAAAAAAAACCCCGATTTGACCTTTCATCATTTTCCAAATGAGGGTCAGAGAGTCGAGAATATTGGAGAATCCGGAATGATGACTATGGTTGTTAGAAAGAAACTGTGGGAGATCAAATTGAAAATAGGAAAGAAAGTTACCAAAAACATGAGAGTTTGTTCTAAACATTTTGTCGAGGAAGATTTCATAACTCCTAGTGATTGTAAGTATTTTGTTTTTTATATTATATGTGGTTAAAACAATTATTTATCAATCTTTCAGGGGGCTATCAGAAACGATACCTGAAAAAGACTGCTGTACCAAGTAAAAACTTACCTGTGTCCAGTGTTATAACAAAATCATAAAGTCTGAAAATAGAAGAGAAAAAGAGAAGATATGAAAAACTTATTGAAAAAAGACAGGCAAGTTCCCTTGTTGGTTATTTTTATTGAAGTCGAAACTAAATAGCTATACTTATTAACTATTGGTCATTTAAAATTTTAGATTAATCAACTTCCTTCCACCTCCAAAGATGACATGATATCAAACTCATTTAGTGACTTTGATGGAGCTAAAGCACTACTGGAGCTTCAACAACAGGAGTTACTATTTGTTGAAGACACTTCCAAAGAAACTTCACATACCATGAAGGTATTTGTTGATGTTGCCACTCAAACAGAAGATTTCAATGAATTATGCAATAAGGAGATTCAAGTGAACACAAACTGGTCTTCAATTTCTGATTTTATCCAAACTGAGAAAGCTTTGAACATTCTAACAGGAATTCCATCATTCAGTTTATTATTTTTATTGGTTAATTTATTTACATCATGTAAAAAAGACTCAAGGTGTCAAAGATTATCAGTGAAAGAAAGAGTTCTTTTAGTGTTTTTAAAATTCAAACTTGATTTGACATACTCTGCTTTGGGAGTCTTGTTTGGGAGTGTTAGTGTGCCAACATGTAAAAGAATTTTTCAGGATACTATTGAAGTGCTTTCGGGTATTTTAGCCAATTTTGTTTATCTGCCACCTAAGGAAGATGTTTTGAAGAATATGCCAATATGTTTTAGCAAATTTCAGAATGTGAGAATTGTTTTAGATTGCACTGAAATAAAAGTGCAAGTACCAAAGAAACTATGTTGCAAAATTAAATTGTACTCCCATTATAAAAAAAATCATACCCTCAAATTCATGACAGCAGTAACTCCTGCTGGCTTAATAGCCTATGCCAGTCCATCCTATGGGGGCAGAGCTTCAGATAAAATTATTTTCGAACAGTCTCAAATAGTAGAACAATTAATTCCCTATGTGGATGAAGTTATGGTTGATAAAGGATTCCTAATTGAAAGTTCATGTGAAGAGTTTGGAATAAAAATTATAAGACCACCTTTTCTTCGAAAGAAAAAACAGTTTGATAGAGGTGAGGCCTCTATGAACAGAAGTATTGCCTCAGCAAGAGTGCATATTGAAAGAGTGAATGCGAGGATAAAGGTTTTCAGAATTTTCAGAAATACTTTTCCTTTGCATTTGGTACCAATTGTTGATAATATATTCACAATTATTTGTGGTGTTGTTAATTTGGGTAGTCCTATTTTGAGAGATGATTTGTTTTTGCACTAAGGATTATGCTATAAAGAAAAATTGTTGCAAATATTTATAAATTAAATAATACACAGAGATTCCATATTTTTATTGTGTAGGAAATGTCAGATTATTTTTGAAAAATATTGTTTTCTCATACAAGTGTGAAAAATTCCTTTAAAGAAAATAACCATTTTCCTGACTTGATGGATCTTGAAATAATTCTAAAAAAATTGTTGTTGCTAACCAATAGTTTATATATCATTAAATATTTCAGAGATATAAATAAATGAATTCAAAGATATTAAATGTTTTATTCTTTAAAATGATGGGGTTTTTGCAAAACAACTAACCACAAACAGTATGAATCATTTTCTCAAAATATTTCTTTGAAACTCTTTCAATTAGTTGTTTTGCAAATCCCTCATCAAATGGAACAGAAATCTGTAAGTAGTTATTTTCTTTTGGAAAATAAACTATGAATTCACATATTCGTATATTCAGCAAAGCCATCCCAAACTGAATTTGACCATAATAAGGATGGTTCTGTTTCAGAGTGCAGTCTGAATTCAGATACCTTAGTGTTGGTATCACCTCAGTAGCTGACTTGATTTTTCCTAAAAAAAAAAGTAATGAGTAAGGAAAGTCTTAAATCATTATTGACATTACCCAAATATGGGCACTTGATTTCTATAAGTCTGCTTGGCTTTCCATCCTCAAATGCTATTCCATCAGGAGAATAAGCTAACCAAGGATATTTTTCGCATATAATAATTCCTATTTTTTCAATTTTAAGATTAGGATTCATGTTTTGGAATGCTTCAAGTCCAAAAGATTCATGTTCAGATCCATATCTCATTTCTTTGGTAACTAATGATTTGGGGTTGAAAAAGTTACCCAACATTTTTGTCCAATCCTGCTTTTTAAAGGTATAGATTGAATAACAAGTAGATCCTGGAAAATTAACATAATTACTGGGAGTGAATCAAGAGAACTTCATAGTAAATAGTAGCAGCTAGATAAACATGATGAATAGTGAATAAAAGTTGTTTATAAACAGATACAATCTTGTAAGCATCATTCAATACCTGTTATTTTATTCTTGCGCCTTCTTTTCCATTCCAACGTTCCTTGCTGACAGCACATACCTTCTAAAACATCTTCATTCTTAAACGATTCCAACACCATCAAACAACAATCTAATAGGGATGGAATAGTTATATTTAAATTGTCTATAAATGGGGAATCTTTGGAATTGTTAAAAATCACTGGTATATGTGAAGGCATTTCTTTGATTACTTTGGTTTTCTTGACATTCTTTCTTCGCCCTTGTCTGTAACAATCAGATTTAAATAATATAGTTCAATTGTTTATTAATAGTATACAAATAAAAGTTTACCTATGCAATGCAAAGGATGAATTTGGGAGTGCTGATGAGGCCAACTGAAACATTTCTTCAACTTCTTCCTTTGAAAATGATCTTTTTCTAGCCAACATATTTGATGGCCTGAAACATTGAGATTTGTTCAGTGGCTGTGGCAAATATTTATCTGTTGCTCTGGTTTTCTGAACTTTCCATAAACATTCAGTGTCTGTAGAAGACAACTCTTCTAACTCTTCTAATGGTTTTCTGAAACAAAAACACAAGCACAGAAAAAGGAAACCTAAAGTAAAAAAAGGTTGCAGAAACCTTATAAATTACAATGGGCACGATAAGCCATCAAATAAATCAGTAATAATACCACCTTGAGCAAAACAGTAGTGTTGCTGCTACATGTTTGCAAGATTCTGAAGTTCCTGCCTTACAGCTGCAAGTAAATGTCTGTATTTCAACCTTGCAATCTGAAATAACTGAAAATATTCCATTGATTTCATGGGGATCACTTTTCACTGCACTAGTTTGCAAACAATATGATCTGATCATCCACTTTTTGTCCACTTTTTCTTTCACTCCACACACAATAACATGGTTCGCTGCCAGAACAGCTTCACCTTCTACGATGCATCTGCTGTTTGGAGAAGCAGATAAATAGTCAAAAATTGAGGACAGTGACAGAAACATCATTGGATCACTTCAAAAAAATATATAACAGATAATCCGCACGAAAAAAATAAAAAAGCTTGCTCAAACACTATAAACTTCTAGGTTAATTACAATGCAATCACACTTGGCGTCAAAAACATATGTTTTTCGACAGAATGACAGCGCGGGAAAAATAAGGTTAAAATCTCAATAGCTTATAGTCGATAAAGTAGAATTCTGTGATTGATGATTATTACCATTGTATTATTGGCCTTTTACTGTTGTTGTTTTATGTAAGTTATACAAAAAATTATACCAAAAGGTTTTTCTTTTATATACACATATAATAAATTGGTATTTTACACTCTGTTTGATCGTTTTTTATTTATTTTTACAGTTTTTTCACTGATTTTAAGCGAATTTTAATGATTTACTAAATACAACGAATACCGATTCGGAACGCGATTTCATCTTAAGTAATACGATGGACCCCTATTTTCGAATATGTGATGTGATAGATCACTGGTAAGAAGCCGGCGATCCGTAATTTTAGAATATATGATAACTCACATCACACTTCGCCAGGGTCAGACCCAGTCGAAGCAGTGAAACATGCGCATTATCGTTGTATGTATTCAGGCGTCAGCGTATTGTCAAAATCACATGTTTATCAGTTGTTATTCTAGTTTTGTTTTAAAACTTGTCTTTCAAAAATAAAAGAATATAGTTATCTGTGGTCTGATTCCTTTTTGTTGTGCAAATAATGGAGTTTTTTAAAGAAAATTCTTTCAGTTTTCATAAATATAACGAGGCAACGCTGCAATATCGAAAATACGACTCATGAAAGGTTCTGTCAGGGATCGATCACTTCCCGACTCACTTCACTTTCACTTCATATCACACGTTCGAAAATAGGGGTCATATGATGTCATTTGTAACACTCCCAAATGCACCCGAGCGCAATAATCGTGTTTTTCCGTAGGTTTCTGTTCAATGGACTAGAAAAGTGTGACGTCAGATATGGGAGGAGCTTAAAAATCTTTCCAAACAAAACAAATTTGCATTGAAAAAGCCATAAGAGATTTTTCTATTACTTGTTGTGGTTCCTAATCAAAAATCTTAGCATTTTCCGGACACTTTTCATACGACCTAGTGTATCCAATTTATGATAGTGAATAAACATTGAAAGTTAAGCGGGATTTACATTACGAAACTAGTGTCATGCATAATAAATTTAGTTTCTTGAAACTAATTGTAGCACATATGAAACTACTTTCGTTGAAAATTTAGTGTCATGAAATCATCAGTATTGCGTAGATAATGGCCCTGTCAATACCAGAGCTGCACCACACGTTTAACTCTGCACAGGCGCTGTCGCGACACTAGTTTCGCGTCGCATTTAACACCATGAAATTAGTTGCATGACATTTGTTTCAGTTTCACTTAAAATATGCGCATAGCACGAAACTACTCCAGTGTCACAAAAGTAATGCATGCATTGTAAAACTGAACGTTTACACGTGAAATTACTGATCAAACTAATTTCAAGCCACTAGTTTCGTAATGTAAATCCCGCTTAAGTGTAGGTGTTTATATTTTATATACATTTTAGTGGAATTGAGGTTATGTTTGTTCAGAAGTTTATAAATTTTATTATGGTAATCTTGTAATTAATTATGTATTTTCTAACTATTACATATTATTCTGTTTGAGTAAAAATGGTGATGTGTTTTGTCCCCAATTGCAAGCATTATAGCGAGCAAAAAAACTGCAATTTTTTTTACTTTTCCCAGAAATGATGTGGAAAGGAAGAAGTGGATTTCTTATCAAGTATATACGTATTTCGGTATTATAAATATAATAACATATATTTGAAGATGTTATAAACAAGCAGGACAATTTATTACTGTATGTTTTGGCTTTTTTGTTTGTGAGTTTCCTAAGTAGGTATGTTTGTTATTTTTTTAATTTTTATTTTAGAATTACTCTTAGGTAATAGATTATAAAGGCTCTTGGTTACATAGAAAATAAAAACGAATATATTAAAATAGTATTTTTATTTACAAAATATTTACCTTAATTTGGGAAAATAATGGTTTATATAAAAATCCTCTAAATACTTTATATTCACTTCCCAATATGGATCTTTTTGAATTTCAACAATTATTATCTCTTTTAAGGTCCAAATATCCAAAAAAAACATTTTTCTCTTTTTAAAATATATAGATTTCCCTGAACCTGATGGTAACAATTATGATTCTGATTCACTACCAGTTCATTTTTTTCGTTGTAGTAACAAATGAACTTATTATTTTTGAATTTTTCTAAAAGCAAATCATTGCGTAATGCACAATAGCATTGTTACTTACTAATCCATCTGGACTTGCCCCTAATATACCAGAATTCTATAACCAAATTCCTGTTGGCATTACATCAATTCCTAGGGATGATTTTAATGCATCCAGACCATCTTTTTCGTTTTCCCCCACTGGATTGCTCTAGATTTCTTTATTGTTATCTACAATCATTAGAATATTAAATAATTATGCTAATAAACTTTAATTAAATGTTTTAGATAAACTAAATAGACCTCAAAATAAAAGGTGTACAAGCGGAACTTAAAAAAAGAATTTAAGACAATAATTATAAGCTAGTTATCCTTACCTCACAAATATAAGTTTCGTCTTTCATACTAGCATGTACAACCCCTTAAAGAGTCATAAAATTAGTATAGAAATGCATACTTTTAATATGGCCCGAATCCACTGCATTTTAACCTCTTTCTACCATTTTACTATTATATTAAAGAAATGCATAATAGCAGACAGCTTAATAACATGATTCGATGTCATTTTTACTGAAAAAAGGAATTAAAAACTTATTTTTCACTCAAAACTTAAAACAATACAAATAAAAACATAACCTCAAAATAATTCCAAGGCATGTCTAGAAAAAGTCGAACCTTAAAATTTATGGTTTATATAAATATTAAACACCCAAAGAAGCGATTTCTAAAATTAATATATCTTATTTGATACAGGAAATATTAAAACTATTGATGTAAAAAAACCTTAATGGCAATTTACATAGGTACATTAAAAGTTTGTTTGGAAAGATAAAATGACAGATCCCGCCCTCTGACGTCACAGCTTTTTTAGTCCATTAATGAAGAGCAGAAAAAAAATAGGACCTAATACAGAACCTTGAGGTACTCCACAAGTAGTCGTTTTACAACTAGAATTATAAACCTGATAACTAACGAGAAAATATGATGAAAACGATAAATCAAAATAAATTGAAAAAACGAAAAATTGAAGAATGACATAAATAATTTGCGGTACGAAGTCCGCCGGGTCAGCTAGTTTTAATATAAATTTATCGAAATTTTGTTAAAATACGGCTTTTTTTTGTATAAATGTCAAAATTTCATATCACTACATAATTCTTCTTTTTCATATTAGATTCAAGAAAAGTCAATAAAATAAAAATAAATAAGCATTGTTAAAATTAGATTCTTTTAATTAAATTTATACTTATTTAGTATTTTTAGATTATTTTTTTATTGTACTTATATAAAGAAATTTTGATGTTTTTAATCAATAAAACTCTAGTTGTCAATTAATTGGCCTTTTACTGTTGTTGTTTTATATTGCTGATACAAAAAATGATACAAAAGTGTGTTATTTTATAAAAACTTACAATAAATTCATAGTTTTACACTGTTTTTGATCCATTTTTACACATTCTTCACTAATTTTAAGCGGATTTTAATATTTCGAAAATTGATCTGTCACTAAATGACAATATGTCAATAAAAGTAAATTCTTTTTAACAAGATTAAACACTTTGATTATTTCTACACTGTTTTTATTGCTCTTTTAAAACATTTTTACACATTTTTCACTGATATTAATCCGTAAATTCGTTTTTATACCAATTTTTCGATACGTAAACAAACCACTAAATGTCAATTCTGTCAAATTCTAATTCAACTACAGATTCAGATTGTATTAAAAGTAAGAGGAGGAACTAAAAGCTGCTCTCCATACCGTAGTGTATATTTATTCCGTTGGCGCTGCTTATCATCAAAGGCTCTTCTGTCAACAGTGTCAACTGCAAGTTTGGACTTGGCAGAGATAATATATAATAAAGAGATGTACTGATACCTTATATGAAATTGGTCACATGTTTTGAGCGACGGTGGCGCGCCAACAATTGGGGGAAGAAGCTCATCGATTCAAAAAATTGGCGGGACAGGGTATAAATTCTGTTTCATATAGAAATACACTTTTAAAGCTCATATTTTGATTTTTAATATTTTTACTGTTGTGTAAAAATATTAAAAATTAAAATATAGGCTTAAAAGTGCATATTATCTTATAATATTTAGGTAAATAAATATAAAAACTAAATAATAAACAAATTTTTAATAAAAACAACTTTTAACACCAATATACACTTGAAACACTAAAACACTATTATAAAAATATGAAATAATATTATTATTACAAAAAATTATCTATTCTTAAAAAAACAGTATAATTTAAACTTTTATTACAAAAAGTATCTGAATATTATTTGTACATCTTATTATCTAGTATCACAAAACCAGGTAGGATTTACGGAAATAATAATAATAATAAATAGATAAACATATATGTTTTAAACATCAGAATAATTACGCTAATATCACAGAGAAGTACAATTGTTATTTCAAATAAATAAATACCTATATATAATATGGTCGAAAATTTAGAATAATATTAAGTAGCAATACACGAATAATATTAAAAGTAGAACCCAATAATAAAAGAGATTGCACAACGCACTCGATAACTTAAAATTATGGATCATCTTACAAAATGCATACAGATATTTTAATACGTAATATTTAAGAAGTTTCCATACATTGGCATTGTTCTTCAATACGTAGTGTTGTGTCATAAGGTATTGGAAATACGACACCAATCCTTTGTGTACATGCAAGAACCTAGAACTTAAAAACATTACCGCAGTACTTTATCTATTTTATATAAAATTTTATATATTGTCCCTCGATCTAAAAAGGTCATTATAATATTTTCTAATTATTAAAGAAACACTGATTTTTAAAAGTTTCAAAAAAACGTCTGACTTATGTTCTTGGCAAGTAAACCAATTAAAGTTAATGAATTCACACAAACACATGATTATTTTTTGAATCAGACATTTTATGTGGCCAAATACAGGTAAAATTTGGTGAACTGCATTATGTACACTAGCTAAAAAATTAACAACTTCTTTCGTAACGTAAGTCAGACGTCTTTTATTATCATTCTCTTTGTACGTAAAAGTATGGTGAGGTTCCAAACTATTAGTTTTCAAATTTGAGTTACATTCTTTACAATCTAAATTTAATTTTTTTACCAAAGCACCTGCCACATAACTTATTGGTTGTGTATCAAACTGATTATTTAACTTTATATTCTTAAAATTTGGATCGGGAATTGGGTAAAAATATTTACTTGAACAATATGGCACAGCGCATTTATATTTAAAATAATTCGGTAATGACATAATTGAAACTTTACACTGTACTTTTATACACTTTACGAATTTAAAACTATTTATATCTTAAAATTAAAACTAATACTAATAATACTTACGCTACACTGTCACTTCAACCGCCATTATAGTATAATTTCAGCTATAGTAATTTGTGTTTCAGCTCACCTCACCAGCTGATCGAGTTTAGGTGGTATAGTTCTCCTATCTACCACTACCTCAGCGCCGAGTTCTGGGGGTAAACAAACAAACATTGTACCGCTTTTGCCCTATCTTTCAAAAAGTCTCATTATTATATTGTCTCTGGGACTTGGACAACTGTTTGTAAAAGTTTTTGTGGTTATCATTATAGGTTATCAATATGCAGCTCATATTATATATTTTATTACCTACTAAAATAAATAATATGGTTGTTCTTTGTGGTAATTGTTCTTTGGTGTTTAGTACACAATCATCTTTAAATAGACACTTAAAATCACATCATAATGAATTAAATAATATCATTTCATATGATTACAAAGTTTTTAATGCAAAGTGTAACGTTTGCTTATGTTCTTTTAAATTTATTAAAGATTTGAGGAATCACTTGATAGAAAAGCATAATTATCAAGTTGAAACAGTTATAGAGGAGTTTGAAAGTTTAGAAGGTAATAATAAAATTATAATACGTACACAATCATACATATTATCTATTACCAATTTATTTTAGATTTTAAAATATGGCTTTCTACTGAAGAAGAAACTAACAATGTTCAGTACGTTAAAGCAAGGGGACAAAAACAAAATGTGCAGTACTATAATTGCAATCGAAGTATTACAAATAAGCATGGTGAGTGTGAAATGTTTTATTATTTTTAATCTATAAGTCACGTTATGTTGGGATAACCCAACACTCAAGAAAGTTTATTTTGGTCTTGTTCATTTTTTGAAAACCTTTAATTTTTTTCTAGGTAAACAATCTCTGAAGCGTACACTTAAAAGCCAAGGAAGCTGTAAAATTGGAACTTCATGCATTAGCCAGATTAAATTGAAGATTATTAAAATGTCACCTGTTTCACCAAATGTCTACAAAACAGAGTCTACAAAGGATAAAATATCTGTAACATATTATAAAACCCATTATAATCATGAAATTGATGTGCAGCATTTGAGAATCTTGTCAAAAGATAGAGATGATATAGGACTTAAATTAAAATCAGGGGTATCTGTAAGTAGGATTTTAAATGATATCCGAGACAATATCAGTGGAACACAACTAAAGAGGTGTGATATTATCACAAGAAAAGATGTTCACAATATTAAAACAGCTTTCAATATTAAATGTGAGGAGGAAGGAAGAAGGCATGTAGATGATGTCATAAGTATTGATTTATGGGTACAAGAGCAACAAGTTTGTGATTATAATTGTGTACTCTTTTATAAGAAACAAGGAGTTGATTCTGATGTTTTAGTTAAAGATGATTTTTGTCTTATAATAATGAGTAAATCACAGGAGTATATGTTAACAACGTTTGGAAGCAATATAATAGCTGTGGATAGCACTCACGGACTGAACAATTATGATTTCAATTTAACTACAGTAATGGTAGTAGATGAATATGGTTCAGGCTTCCCAGCAGCATGTATGTTTTCCAATAAAAATGACACACATATTAATGAATTATTCTTTTCTTCTATAAAAACTAGATTAGGTTTTTCTATACAGACAAATACATTCATGTCTGACATTACAGGAGTGTTTTTCAATGCCTGGAAAAATATTATGGGAGCTCCTTGTCATCAACTATACTGTGCCTGGCACGTTGATAGAGCGTGGCAAAAAAATTTAAACAAGATTCGTGATGTGGAGAAACGCAAGTAGGTCTATAAAACTATTAAATATCTCCAAGTAACTTTAGATGAAACCAATTTCTTGTACCTCCTCAACAACTCTTTAAAGATCTTAAAAGATGATAAGGATACTAAGACGTTTGGCTTATATTTTGAACAATATTACAGTGAAAATTATAAGTTGTGGGCTTCCTGTTTCCGAAAATCCTGTAACATTAATACAAATATGTATTTAGAGTCAATGCACAAAACCTTAAAATATTTCTATCTAGATGGAAAAAAGGTTCAACGACTAGATAAAGGACTTCATTTTTTGCTGAAATATATAAGGGATAAGGTGATTGAACGATTAATAAAAAACACAAAGGGCAAAGCAACTGCACATACCAAAAAGATTGTTGATCGGCACAGAAATACAATTGCAAACTCTGATTCTTTTAGTGCACAAGTTAATTCAGAACACACATGCATCATAAAAGTGAACAACATGTCATTTGAAGTATCCAAAATTTCAAATAGTGTTTGTTGCCATTTGGATTGCAAGTTTTGCCATATATGTATTCATTCATATAGCTGTCAGTGTGCAGTCTTTTATTTAAAAAATACTATTTGTGAACATATTCATTATGTAGCTTTTAATAATGTGCTTAACAGTAATGCCCAAATTCAGACAACTTATTTAACTGAAATTAATAAATTTGAAATAAAAACCCACTTGGATACATTAACAAAATATGGCACAGTAACTAAAAATACAGAAATAGATATAAAAGAAAAAATCCAAGATAAAATTAATGAAATCTCTTTAAAGTGTACTGAGATTTCAGACAATACTGTATTGAATGAGGTGCTTAATTATTTGAAGAAAGGAAGTGCCATACTAGATGTATGTAAAGCAAATTCTCCAGGATTCAGTTGTACCAAGAAGAATGTTGAACCTCCGAATAAAAAAATCAAAAAACAACTGACATTTCATTCTACAAAAAAGAAACATATTAGAACGAATAAATTTATGAAAAAGCCAACTGAGGAAGAAAAGAACACAATAGACAATTTGTTGAATAATGGGTTATATATTAACAAAGGAGAAGCAGATCATGATTATTTATAATGTGTATGTTACAGTTAAAGTGTAAATTCAGTCACTTTATGTATATGTATATATTTATTTTTTAATTATGAGTAAATAAACACTTTCACAATATAATAATTATACTTTTTTTGTGTCATTGGCATCAACTACTGTGGTTATTAGCCTCGTGTTTTGTGTAGGCTTTGTCGCTGCCTCCCTGTGTCACTATAGAGATTAGTTAAAAACCAACAGTGAATGCTTAATTATTGGTGATGAATCACTGTCAGGCTAGACAATTATTATTGTTTCTTGTCAAATTGGATTAGTTAAATATAAACTTTACATCAAACTACATACAAATATCAATTTTCTTTTTTTTTAAGCAAATATGAAATGATTTTAAAGAAAATTTTGCAATTGCTTTAATATGTCTAAAGGACTGAAAGTGAAAGGTTTTGTAATTATATATTACAGTTAATATGTAAGTGGTTGCTCAAAATTTCAAAAAAATTACGAGAAATAAGAATTGTATGAGACTATTGAAATTCTGTAAAAAAAAACAACTTTTTTAAATAAAATTTTTCGAAATTTTAATAAATAAGGGAGATTTCGCACAATTTCTTTATAAAATGTCAAATTTGACAGGTAACTGAAGTGGTGCTGATCAAGTATATAAGGTTTTTTTGCCATTTATATCTTCGAGCATATATGCTCGAAGATTTATATAAGCAAAAACTAACTTCACTATCAACCTAATAATAAAAAAATCCCATTTGAAGCGGACTTTTTTGCGGACACTGTATAATTATTTGATAAAATAAATTTTAAGTAGAAAATAAAATATAAAGTTAAATGGTAGATTTCAAAATATTTAACAGGTTCAAACATGGAGATTCAATAAAATTTAAATTATAAGGCGCCACTTTTAACGTCAAAAACGTCAACGACTTGTAGCTCCCCTATGGGTAATATAAGTAACTACAGTACGGAGAGCAGCATTTAGCCGCTCCTAAAGTAGGGCACTATAGATATAGGTATTATCATCAGCCATTTTTATTCCAATGTCAATCAATTTACGTGTCAGACCATAGACAACTTAAAGAGACACGTGCAATCGTATTTTGTGGTGAAAATGGGAACTAAACTTGCTGGTAGTGCGAAAAGCGAAAAAGTACTTATAACAGAGTAAGTACTATTAGCGGTTTTAGTTTAAAATAAATTTAAGGTACTTTAAGCATAAAAAGGGTGTTAAAGTAAAATTTTAAACAAAAACATGGTGTGCTGATGTCGGAACTTGTTGCCAACTTTATATTAACCATTAACACATCTGTTCTATTATCTCTAGTTTTGTGGTTGACATTGGACAAAACATGGCTGACGATAATACCTATGTTTATAGTGCCTTATTAAAAGTTTAAAAGTGGTCTTCGACTGTTGCTTTTTTATAATAAATAATTTAAAATTAAGTTTTTTTAATAAAATTTATACTTATTAAATATTTTTTAGACGGTTTTTTATTGTTTTTAAGCAAAACAATACAATAAAATCTAATCATAGAAAAATATTAAAAATAAATTTAAAGCGCCATCTAGTATAAGAAAATCTAAACTTTGTAACATAAAAACAATATCTTATGCAATTTTTTTAATTTAAACGATATATTTGAATAGTTTTGTTTATATTAACATTAATACAATACGTAAAAGTATATTTTAAAAATATAAAATAATTTTACAAAAGAATTTTTATGAAATATATCAATAATTAAATACAAGTTTAACTTTCTCTTAACAGATGTCGCTTTACGTAATATTAATTCATACAAATTTTACAATTAAACAATTTATTTTGGTTCCGATAATGATAATAATAGTAATTATATTTAAAAAAAGGTGATTTTAAACATATTTAATATAAATTATTATTATTTACATAAAAAATAAACAAAGTTTCTAATAAAAATGATTTGAGCGCCATCTATAAGACAATGACAGGACTTGTAATACTCGATAAAGTAGAATTAGCAGAATGCCTTAACCTTAAAAGTTTTTAGGTTGGGTTGGTTATGCTGTTTGACTTTTCGATCGATTGTCAAACAAAGTTAACACGAGTTAACAAAGCGGGTGTGTTTTGTGGTTGCGAAGGAATCGTAAAAAAATCAAAGTAAATCTTGTGTTGTGTTGTGGTTCTACTAATCATCTTTCCTCAATTGTTAAAACAAATTGTGATATTAGCATAGGTAAGTTTTATTTAATATTTATTTACCTGCTCTTTGGGATTGTTTTTCGGTATACGTAGAAATCGCACATTGTGATAGTATCATAATAAAATAGCGGCGAAAAACCATCTGATCCTCCCGACAAATCTAACGTGGACACGAATAATGTAGAAATGACAATGGACATTACAGGAGCAGGAATAGGACTTAATAATTCAAACAAAATAAATAAATTATACAATAAATATTGACAATAGTAGGTACATTAAAAAATTCAAGAATAATCAGACTAATAAAATCGATAACTCGTTACCGACAGAAGCAATAGCTAATAATTTGCTTAATTCAAGCTGTCAAATTGATCCCGACTTTTTCTTGCTTTTCTACAAAAATCCCGCTTTAAAATCATTTTTTTGAATGTGAAAATTACATTTTTGTATGTAAGGTTAGAAAATTTTGATTTTTGTAGTTTTTGGGGTAATTTGCTAGTTTATTTTGTTAACTTTTTATGAAATAATCTTTTATAAAGGAATTTTCTTGGTTTTTCTACAAATATTATCAAATTTTGATAAAAAAGTATTAAAATTAATCAAAAATGCAGTTTTTTTTTGAAAAATATACGAGGATTGTCGAAATATTTGCAGATTTCAAAATTTATTGAAAAAAATTATAATCTAGTTACCGACAGTTACAGATTTGCTTATTTTTGATAAAAAATTTGATTTTCTAGTAAAAATATTATCAAATTTTGATAAAAAAGTATTAAAATTAGTGAAAAATGCAATTTTTTTTGAAAAATATACGAGGATGCACCAAATATTTGCAGATTTTAAAATTTACTGTAAAAAACTATAATCTAGTTACCGACAATTACAGATTTGCTTATTTTTGAAAAAAATTTTGATTTTTTAGTAAAAATATGATCAATTTTTGATAAAAAAGTATTAAAATTAGTCAAAAATGTAGTTTTTTTTTTTTTAAATATACGAGGATTGTCGAAATATTTGCAGATTTCAAAATTTATTTTGTATTTCCCTCGTATTTTGTGTTTAAGGTTATCGCCATCTAGCAAGTCCGCAAAAATGTCATTTTCTTCTTCTTTTTTTTTTAAATAAAATATTGATAAATTTACATTAAAAATAAATAAATGAATAATGTTTATTTTTATGTTTTTATCTAAAAATAACAAAGGATGTTATAAATATAAACAGATATAAACATTTCTAGAATCTAAACAAAAAAAGGAGAAAAATCGAATCGATTTTTTTTGACGTTTATCCGATTATTGAAATCTGCATATATTTTGCGCATCCTTGTATATTTTTCGAAAAGAAATGCATTTTTGACTAATTTTAATACTTTATTATAAAAATTTGATAATATTTTTATTAAAAAATCAAAATTTTTATCAAAAATAAGCAAATCTGTAAATGTCGGTAACTAGATTATAGTTTTTTACAATAAATTTTGAAATCTGCAAATATTTCGACCATCCTCGTATATTTAAAAAAAAATTGCATTTTTGACTAATTTTAATACTTTTTTATCAAAATTTGATAATATTTTTATTAAAAAATCAAAATTTTTATTAAAAAATCAAAATTTTTATTAAAAATAAGCAAATCTTTAATTGTCGGTAACTAGATTATAGTTTTTTACAATAAATTTTGAAATCTGCAAATATTTGGACCATCCTCGTATATTTAAAAAAAAAATTGCCTTTTTGACTAATTTTAATACTTTTTTATTAAAATTTGATAATATTTTTACCAAAAAATCAAAATTTTTATTAAAAATAAGCAAATCTGTAATTGTCGGTAACTAGATTATGGTTTTTTACAATAAATTTTGAAATCTGCAAATATTTCGACCATCCTCGTATATTTTTCAAAAAAAATTTGCATTTTTGAGTAATTTTAATACTTTTTTATCAAAATTTGATAGTATTTTTACCAACAAATCAAAATTTTTATTAAAAATAAGCAAATCTGTAATTATCGGTAACTAGATTATAGTTTTTTACAATGAATATTTCGACCATCCTCGTATATTTTTCAAAAAAAAATTGCATTTTTGACTAATTTTAATACTTTTTTATCAAAATTTGATAATATTTTTACCAAAAAATCAAAATTTTTATTAAAAATAAGCAAATCTGTAATTGTCGGTAACTAGATTATAGTTTTTTTACAATAAATTTTGAAATCTGCAAATATATTGACCATCCTCGTATATTTAAAAAAAAAATTGCATTTTTGAATAATTTTAATACTTTATTATTAAAATTTGATAATATTTTTACCAAAAAACTAAATTTTTTATCAAAAATGGGAAAATCTGTAACTGTCGGTAACAATTTTTGACAATAAATTTTAAAATCTGCTAATATTTTGACCATCCTCCATACTTTTTTATCAAAATTTTCTAGTTTTTTTGAGTAATTTCTTTTAATAAAATCGATTACTAAAAATGATTTTTGATTTTTCTTTAAAATTCAGGCGTTAATATCAGTTTGTTTTATGAAATTTGTATTTTTAGATGTGACGGTAGAAATTTTGGAATTTATATGTTTTTGAGATACTTTGTTATATGTTAATTACATATTTATAAAATAATTTTCCAATATTTTTCAGCTGAAGAATTCTATAATGGATGTTTCGAAAGAAAAAACAGAAGCTGGAATTAAATTGGAAGAAATTGAAATTTTGAATGAATTTGGTAAGATCAAATTTTACCATTGGAATCATTTTGTTTATGAAAAACTAGCTGACCCGGCGGACTTCGTACCGCAAATCATTTATGTCATTCTTTAATTTTTTGTTTTTTCAATTTATTTTGATTTTATCGTTTTCATCATATTTTCTCGTTAGTTATCAGGTTTATATATTTTGTAGTTTATCGATAAAATATATTAGATGCATAACAATACTTAATTTAGTAAGAAGTTCTCGTTTAAAAATAAGTGATATTAACTGCGCCACCTTACGGTGGCGTGATATAAAGTAGGAAATCAAATAAGTAGTGGTTGCTCGTTTAATGAAAGCGCCATCTGGTAGTAACTTCCAATAATACGAATATCATACTCATCTTACCCATTAAAAATACATCATACTGATTTTTATGACAATAAGTTGAACGGGGCGGAAGTCGATACTTTACAGCGCCGCCTGGTAGCGAGTTACATCAATGTGCATAGCATATAAAGCTTCTCCATGGAAAAATACATGTACATACCAATTTTAATAATGATCGGTCAAATAGTTTCTGAGTCTATCGATTTCATATATACAAACATCCTGTTTTATATATATAGATAGATAAAGATTGCTCGTTTAAATATATGTGATATTAACTGCGCCACCTTACGGTGGCGTTATATAAAGTAATCAAATAAGTAGTGGTTGCTCGTTTAATGGAAGCAACATCTGGTGGTAACTTCCATTAATACGAATATCACATTCATATTGTAACGGGATAACCGTAAAGGAAGGGACCTTAATTTGAAAGATTGTTGTTGACAGTTGATTTTTAGAAGTTTGTAAAAAAATCAACTGACCATTTTAAATAATGTTTCTAGAAAATTCTAGAAACTTCTAAACACACTAACTAGATTAAATAATGTTGTATATAAGGGGATACACGGGCAGTTAACGTTAGTTCGAGTCAAGTGTTCACAAGAGTTCATTGTATTGTCAAGTAGTTAGACGTTATCCAGCAGAGTTCAGTGTATCTTAACAATTTTGTAAATAAATTGTGTAAAAAGCCCCCATAAGTGTTTCAATATTAACCATTAAAAATACAGCATCCTACTGATTTTCATGATAATCGGTTGAACAGGGCAGAAGTTGTTACTCTGCAGCGCCACCTGGTGGTGAGTAGCATCAATGAGCATATCATACAAACCTTCTCCGTGCAAAAATACATATGGATACCAATTTTCATGACAATCGGTTGAACGGGGCAGAAGTTATCACTCTGCAGCGCCACCTGGTGGCAAGTTACATCAATGTGCATAGCATATTCGTTTTCTCCGTGAAAAAATACATATACATACCAATTTTCATGACAATCGGTTGAACGGGGCAGAAGTTGCTACTTTGCAGCGCCACGTGGTGGCGAGTGGCATCAATGGGCATAGCATATTCGTTTTCTCCGTGAAAAAATACATATACATACCAATTTTCATGACAATCGGTTGAACGGGGCAGAAGTTGCTACTTTGCAGCGCCACCTGGTGGCGAGTGGCATCAATGAGCTTATCATATAAACCTTCTCCGTGAAAAAATACATATATTATAACATATGATAACAGACTATAGTATTCTATAAGTTACCATGCTATAAAATAATCCTTACCTTGAATTTTCTTAAATTTTAATATAAATGTGAAGAAGGTAAGACTCAAATTAATTTCTTTTATTTTAAATATTATTATTTTAAAATATGCTCCTGGCTATTCTCTTTCTTAGGGTCAGAGTTCAAAAATTTCAAATAATAAATAGATTCAAATTCAACCAATGTTGAAAATTTTGACAAACGATTATAAAATTTAGAAATAATGTACCAAATTATGTTTTCTGAACGATGCCTCTATCTTAACCTTAATACATTATCTTTATTAAAGAAAATGTTAAAAGTGTGATTTCAGACATATCTCCAATCTAGTTGCTCTTAGAGCTTCTGGATGGATATCTTCCTTGTACTGATGAGACGCAATACGTCGAAACCGGTCTACAAGTGATATCCTTTCGAATTGCAAACTAAAATGGTTAGTTCTATCTTGCAGATATACTAACCCCGTTTAACTTTGAACTGTAATTCAATGTCCGTCGTGGCATATAGCCAGGGAAGTAGTTGTTGTTTCTTAGTAAACGGTCTATATGTTCTTTGATTTTCAAAGACTTTGTAAAACGTCATAATAGTATTAGGTATACTATTATTATCTTTGACATCTATTTGATAAACGTTTTACTGAAATGACAATTGATTAGCAGGAAACTGCAATCAAGTAGTTAGAAGTATAAAAAATTGTTGAAAGTTACAGATTTAAAAAAAAATAAACAGAATTGTTCATTAAATAAAACACAAAAATAACGAAATATCAATTTAAAAAAATATTTATATTTTTAATTTCAGGTGAGAATATAAGAGGAAATATTGATAATTTTTTAATTAAAGAAGAAAAATTAGAAATTGTGGACGAACCAAAAGCCGAAATGCATTGTTTCGATCAGATGGAAATAAGTAAGCTCATATTTATAATTACATTTTACCTTCAAATCTTTTTTATTTTCCTTAAATTTGGTTTTTGGTTTTCAAAAGTATAAGAAATTGGAAAAAGATGTTTTTTTTTTTTTCGAAAAATCGTTATATTTCAGTTGTTTTTTGCTTTTTTGCGAAATTTAAAGTGTTTTTGATTATGGATCAAATTTCTGATTTAATGGAAAAAACTGCATTTTGATACCTTTTTTGTTTTCCAAGATATGAGAAATTTTCAATATATGAAAAATTTAAAAAAACCATGTGCGTTTTTTCAAAAAATCCTACAGAACTCCTGAAATAACGTCATTAATAGTTATTGGTGCTATTTTTAAAATCTTTCTATTTGCTACTATAAAGATAATTTTTCTAATTTTGACATATAAAGTGACACTTTTTAACACTGATTGACATTATGAAACGTCTTACTTTTTGTAACTAGTTGCATAAAGTAAAATTTTATGCAATTGGTGACGAATAATTTATTTCAAAATTAGTGACAAAAAGAATTATTCCATTTATTAAACTGTATAATGTGGAAACTTTTAGATCTTTCTTACCCTCAAAATATGCAAGTAAAACTTTCTCATTAACATGTTTAATTTTCTTTTCATCACACAAATTTTTCGTATGCCAAATCATAAACTGCCTTTGACTTTTTGGGAATTACTGATAATAGAGCATTACCTGCTGCCTCTTCAATATCGTTTGGTAGCTCTTCAGAACTTGAATCACTCATTTTTTAAAAATAAAACTAACAATATATTAATCTCGCTAAAAACCTTGCGTCTAGACTTTTTTTACAAAATGTCAAACTGACAACTAACATGAAGTAACAGCAACTAAATTTATGTTTTCCAAATTTTTATCAATTATATTAAATTTTATTTTTTTATTACTTTTTTTTTATTATCTTCAAAATTAGAAAAAATCTTGTATGCAATACGTTACGAAATGAAATTTTGTGTAACTTGTGAGTTTTTGCGAAACTCACTTCGTTCGTTCCGCAAAAATCTCACGCGTTACACAAAATTAAGCATTTCGTAACTGATGGCATAAATAGCTATTATTTGTTTCCTTCCAATGGACACTTTTTAATACATTCAGATGGTTCTCCTTTTTTCTACTCTCGATATTCAATTTTAGTGTTTCATAAAAAACAAATTATTCACATTTCGAAAATTTGTCAAAATTTGTTAGCCAACAATTATGTAAAAAAACTTATGAGCTTGCTTATGTATTAAACCATTACATTTTAGTTGAAGAATACGAAAACTCGAAACAATTCGTAACAATGGATAATTCTTCAATTACTAAAAGTGAATTATTAAGCAATGAAGATGAATTTGAGTGTAAAAAAGAACTATTGCACTCTATTTGCCATTTACCAGATTTTAAAATGGAATTTCAAGATTTTGATGAAGGGCAGAGTTCAAGTTGTAAAAAGCGTAAGTATTTGTTTAATTAACATCCTCATAAGAATGTTTAATATTCTTACAAGTATTTACTGTTTTCTAAAAATATTTTCTTTTGTGAGCTCACCTAACATTTTATTTATAAGTCAAACCATTTATTTTCTACTAATAAGTTATTTCCAGTAAAATTTCAAAATTACTATTTGGTAAATATGATTATTATGTCATTTAGATCGATAAAGAAAATTAAACGTACTTCAAAGAAATATTGACACTCAAAACATTCAAAATTCTTATGAGAGACATACAAAGAAATTTTCGTCTGATAAAATAGAATATAACTGGTCAATGTTTGAATAAATTTCTATTTTTTTCTTTAGGTTTTCTATCTAAGAAAAAGAGATGGCAACCTCATGGAGAATACTATGGAACATGTTTCTTTTGTGGAAAATTCTTTGTTCATAGATATCTATTTTTACATCATTATTATATTTACCACTTTTTAGTTTGTTCTAAAAAATGTGGTGATTTAAAAAAACAGATCAAGACAAGAAAAAGTGATTTAAAAATACATGATAAAACTCAAACTGTTAAAAAACATTTTAAATGTAACATTTGTTCGAAATTGATCACACAATCCTGCAATTTAAAAAATCATATTAGAACTCACACTGATGAGAAACCTTTTAACTGTAACGTTTGTTTGAAACGTTTCACACAATCCAGCAATTTAAACAGACATATTAGAACCCACGATGACAAGAAATATTTTCAGTGTACAATTTGTTCCAAGTGTTTCGCAGAATCTTTTAATTTAAAAAGTCATATCAAAAAAATTCATACTGACAAAAAACATTTTAGATGTAACATTTGTTCGAAATTGTTTACACAATCCTGCAATTTAAAAAATCATATTAGAACCCACACTGATGAGAAACCTTTTGAATGTAACGTTTGTTTGAAACGTTTCACACAATCCACCAATTTAAAAATTCATATTAGAAATCACACTGGTGAGAAACCTTTTGAATGTAAAATTTGCTTGAAACGTTTCACACAATCCAGCAATTTAAACAAACATATTAGAACCCACGATGACAAGAAATATTTTCAGTGTACAATTTGTTCCAAGTGTTTCGCAGAATCTTTTAATTTAAAAAGTCATATCAAAAAAATTCATACTGACAAAAAACATTTTAAATGTAACATTTGTTCGAAATTGTTCACACAATCCTGCAATTTAAAAAATCATATTAGAATCCACACTGGTGAGAAACCTTTTGAATGTAAAATTTGCTTGAAACGTTTCACACAATCAGGTCATTTAAAAATACATATTAGATCCCACGCAGAATCCTCTAATTTAAAAAGTCATACTGACAAAAAACATTTTAAATGTAACATTTGTTCGAAATCATTCATATGTTTAAGCCATTTACAAGATCATATTAGAACTCACACTGATGAGAAACCTTTTGAATGTAAAATTTGCTTGAAACGTTTCACACAATCCAGCAATTTAAACAGACATATTAGAACCCACAATGACAAGAAATATTTTTAGTGTACAATTTGTTCCAAGTGTTTCGCAGAATCTTTTAATTTAAAAAGTCATATCAAAAAAATTCATACTGACAAACAACATTTTAAATGTAGCATTTGTTCGAAATCGTTCACAAAATCAAGCAATTTAAAAAATCATATTAGAACCCACACTGGTGATAAACCCTTTGAATGTAAAATTTGTTTGAAACGTTTCACGCAATCCAACAATTTAAATAAACATATTAGAACCCACGATGACAAGAAACCTTTTGAATGCGGTAAATAAAAATTGTTTATTAAAACTGGTTTGATTTTATTTCAACTAGTAAGAAAATATATAGCTTAGATGAAATTTGGACAGAAATGTCGTTTTCGAAAATTGAAATTTTATGTACATTATGTATAAATTTAAATATTTTGAAAATTCTGAAAATTTTGAAATTTTTAAAATTTTAAAAATTTAAAAATTCGAAAAGTTTTGAAAATTCCAAAAATTTTGAGAATTCTAAAAATTTTGAAATTTCTGAAAATTTTTAAATTTTAAAAATTTTGAATATTCTAAAATTTTTGAAAATTCTGAAAATTTTGAAATTTTGGATATTCTAAAAATTTTGAAAAATTGAAAATTCTAAAATTTTTGAAAATTCTGATAATTGGAAAATTTTTGAAAATTCTAAAAATTTTGAAATTTTGGAAATTCTAAAAATTTTGATAATTTTGAAATTTTAAAAATTTTGAAAATTTTAAAAATTTTGAAAATTCTAAAAATTTAATATAATTCGATTTATTAATAACATTGCAAACAATATAGATTAAAAACAGATTTAAATTTTGTACATAAAATTTAAATAGTAGTTTGTGGAACAAGTGCACAAAGTGATACTTTTCCCACGAACGAAAAAGTGGGAAAAGTATTTTGCGCACATGTTGCACACAATACTTTTTCTACGATCACGATTTATAATAATTAAAAATAAGCAACTTATTGAAAATATGTAACCATTTTTATTATTATATTATAGGAATGTAAAATGAAAATTATAACACTTAATTTAACAAATTATATTTAAGATCATTAAATTTAAAACATTTTTTTTTCTTGAAAATGAGCGCGTATTACATTTTTAGAAAATGAAGGTATTTTTTTATTTTCTCTCCATTCCAAAAATTTTTGATGAGCGCATTTATATTTTTTCTTAATTTTTGTGGCAAAAAGTTTAAAGTTGCATTCAAAGCAGTTTCTAAAATTTCTGGAGGTGTGTTTTCAATATATTCAACTTCTGAATCTGAATTTGTATCAATTACTTGTAGAATTATACCTTGAAACTAATATATAATGATATGTTGCGTTATTAAATATATAAATTAAAAGTTTATACATAATTACTAGCTGTCCCGGCGGACTTCGTACCTCATAACACTGTCGTGACCTTTTTTCATTTTTCGTTTTTACGAATTTTTACTATTTTGCTTTCAATGATTTTTTTTATTTTATCATATTTTTTCGTTGTATTTTATATTTTATGGATTAAATATATTAGATATCCACTGCGCCACCATACGGTGGCTTTATAATACTTAATTTAGTAAGAATTTCTGGTGTCATAATATTTGATTTAGTAAAAATTGCTTGATTAAATATATGAGATATTAACTACGCCACCTTACGGTGGCGTTATATCATTTATTTTAGAAAGATATTTTTTGGCTTTATTTTTTTAGTATTTTCCCTTTTCTTTTAGTTTTTCGTTTATTTATTTATTTATAAATCGAAATTCAACATTATCTATTGAGTTTTCTCACAACGTAACTGTTCAATAATCTAAAAATCCAAATACAGTGCCATCTACCGGGTGTCTATCTAACCTAGATGTCAAAGGTTTATAGAATTACTTCAATTAACTTAAACTGTCATCTATTAGGAATTCGTAGAACTAAACAATAAATGTCACTTAAGGGATATTGTCACTTTACCGTCGAAATATACAAAAAAGTAAAAAAATTATTAAAATAGTTATTTATGATATGAGTGTTAAAAGTGAGGTTTTATTTTGTGAGTGAAAACGTTTGTGAAATGAGCGGAGCGAATTGAACAATTTCACGAACAAAATAAAATCACTTTTAACACAAATACCATACAATGTTTTTTGTACAACTTCCCTATTTTGATATGAAACGAGCGAATTTGCAATGACAATAAACCAAACCGTGTTAAAAGTAAACTAAACCGTGTTAAAAGTGAACTTGTTTACATGGCAACGTGTTAAAAGTATTTTTAACACGCTGCTATGTAAACAATCGTTTTTAACATTGTTTGCTATCATTAAAAGTGTCACTTTTAATGACAGTTGTACAAAAAACATTTTATAGTGGACCAAATAGTAAATCTAAACCATTCTCGAATCCATTTAAATATATACAAAAAAAATTATGAAATTCGGTCCAGCCGTTTAGAAGGAGTTCAGTAACATATACACGAACACAAGAAATATATATATATATAAAGATAAGATATGTAAATCTTCTTTCGATAGAGGTCTCAGCTACCTAAGCTATTCGGCTAAGTTTATATGGCGACGATCTCATAAAGCCACTTACTTTTGCGCAAGCGCAATCAGAATTACGAACTATGAAAAATTAATTAAAAATAGAAAAACAATCGGACAAATAAAAATATTGATCGGACAATGAATGAAAAACATGCTTTATTAAAAAAAAACTAATCGATTCAAATAAGTAAGTGCCAACTTAAGATTAAAAATTTGTTTATTAATTTTTAAATAAATGATTATCGACCAAGTAAAAATTTATATCGGACAAATGACGGACAATCGAGTTGTGTAAACAAAAATTTGAAAAAAAAAAACTTTCAGGTGCCAAGTTGAGAGAAGTAATGGGTATGTTCTGACTAAGTCAACGATTATAATCGCCTGCAAACGGTTGTAATCGTTTACCATTTGCCCTCGGACAAGATTCGTGTAATCGGGTTTGTGATCAAGTGTGTTTACAAGTTCCTACACAGAGACAATATAATGTATTTACATTTTTTTAATCACATTAATTCATTTTTTATATCAAAATAACAATAATTTATCATTGCACGCTATATCTTTTGTAAATAATATAAACGAAAAAGGCAGCCAAAAAAATTCGTTGACAGTAAGTAATAATTTAATCGTGTCCGAGAGCTATATTCTGCGATTGTAATCATTGACTTAGTCAGAACATACCCATTGTCGATCTAAAACGATTCCATCAGAAAAGAAGAATTACACAGATTCTAAATTTTGACATTTATAAAAATGCCATATTTTAACAAAATATTGATAAATTTACATTAAAAATACGTATTTAGGTATATTTAGATCTAAAAGAGAAAAATTGGAGGATATAAAAAAAACTTTTATTTAGTTGAATTATAAGTTTATTTACAACGTTTTGTTACGTTTTTATCAATGTGAGTTCTAATATGAGTTTTTAAATGACCGGATTGTGTGAAACATTTTGAACATATTTTACATTTAAAAGGTTTCTCGTCAGTGTGAGTTCTAATATGCCTATTTAAATTACTGGATTTTGTGAAACATTTTGAACATATTTTACATTTAAAAGGTTTTTCGTTAGTGTGAGTTCTAATATGACTTTTTAAACTACCGGATTGTGTGAAAGATTTCGAACAAATTTTACATTTGAAAGGTTTCTCGTTATTGTGAGTTCTAATATGATTTTTTAACTGACCGAATTATGTGAACCATTTCGAACAAATTTTACATTTGAAAGGTTTTTCGTTAGTGTGAGTTCTAATATGAGTTTTTAAATTACCTGATTATGTGAAAGATTTCGAACAAATTTTACATTTGAAAGGTTTCTCGTTATTGTGAGTTCTAATATGATTTTTTAAATGACTGAATTGTGTGAAACATTCCGAACAAATTTTACATTTGAAAGGTTTCTCGTTAGTGTGAGTTCTAATATGCCTTTTTAAATTAATGGATTTTTTGAAACATTTTGAACAAATTTCACATTTATATTTGTCGCCAGTATTTTTACAATTTGTTACGTTTTTATCAATGTGAGTTCTAATATGAGTTTTTAAACTACTGGATTGTGTAAAACATTTTGAACATATTTCACATTTATAAGGTTTTTCTCCAGTGTGAATTCTAATGTGCTTTTTTAAAGAACCGGATTCTCTAAAACATTTTGAACATATTTTACATTTAAAAGGTTTCTCGTTAGTGTGAGTTTTAATATGAGTTTTTAAATGACCGGATTGTGTGAAACATTTCGAACAAATTTTACATTTAAAAGGTTTCTCGTCAGTGTGAGTTCTAATATGCTTTTTTAAATCATCAGATTTTTTGAAACATTTCGAACATATTTTACATTTAAAAGGTTTCTCGTCAGTGTGAGTTCTGATATGCTTTTTTAAACCATCAGATTTTCTGAAACATTTCGAACATATTTTACATTTATAAGGTTTTTCTCCAGTGTGAATTATAATATGTTTTTTTAAATGAGTGAAATATTTGAAACATTTCGAACATATTTTACATTTATATTTGTCGCCAATATTTTTACAATTTGGTTCCTGTTTTTCTAGAATCTATTGATGCCCCGCTCTGAATTTAATTCTTCATCAAAATCTTCAAATTCCATTTTAAAATCTGGTAAATCAATTGTAGCGTGTAATTGTTTAGTGTGTAATTGTTCTTTTTTAATGTCAAGTTCAAGATTCAACTCATGATTTGAAATCTCATTTTCACTTTTAGTATTGAATGAATTAATTGAAGAATTATCCATGGCCACTGTTACAAATTGTTGAGGGTTTTCATATTCCAATTTTCGTTCTTTACTTTTATTGGGTTGTTCTTCAACTAAAATCAAAGATTAATGTAAATATATTATAAATAAATTCACAGATTTTTTTACATGATTGTTGATTAAGATATTAAGAAATTTGGTTAAAGAATGGTAAATATTGACCAAAAAAACTAAAAATATTGCAACAATATTGTCAATTTCGATTAAAGAATTTTAAAAATTAATAAATAGACCAAAAATATTGCAAAAATATTGAAAGATGTGAAAGATATGTGAAGATTTATAAATTTGTTGTAAAAAACTATAATCTAGTTACCGACAATTATAGATTTGCTTATTTTTGATAAAAAATTTAGTTTTTTGGAAAAAATATTATCAAATTTTGATAAAAAAGTATTAAAACTAGTCACAAATGCAATTTTTTTTGAAAAATATACGAGGATGGTCGAAATATTTTCAAATTTCAAAATTTATTGTAAAATTCTATAACCAAGTTACCGACAATTACAGATTTGCTTATTTTTGATGAAAATTTTTGTTTTTTGGTAAAAATATTATCAAATTTTGATAAAAAAGTATTAAAACTAGTCAAAAATGCATTTATTTTTGCAAATTATACGAGGATGGTTGAAATATTTATTTTTTATGAGACACTAAAATTGAATATGAAGAGTAGAAGAAAGGAGGAGAACTATTTGAATGTATTAAAAAGTGTCTATTGGAACGATACAAATAAGTTGGTTTTATAAGATTTTAAAAACAACAGCAATAATCATTATCGACGTTCTTTCAAAAGTTCTGTTGGATTTTTCGAAAAAACGCCCCGCCCTCTGCTTTTTTCAAATTTTTCATACATTGAAAACTAATTTTGATAGAGAATTCTTTACTGATTCAAAAACTTTTTAAATTTTTCAAAAATCCTAAAAATTGAGCGAGTTATAGCGATTTTTCGAAAAAACACCATAACTTTTTTCATATTGTCATATCTTAAAAGGCCAAAAAAGATATCAAAATGCAGTTTTTTCCATTTAATCAGAAATTTGATACTAATTCAAAAACACGTTAAATTTCAAAAAAATTAAAAACAAAACAAATAAAATATACCGTTTTTCCAAAAAAAAAATAAAAAACGAATTTCCAAGATTTGAAGGTAAAATGATATAAAATATAATTAATTATATATGAGCTTACTTATTTCCATCTCATCGAAATAATGCATTTCGACTATTGGTTCTTCCACAATTTCTAATTTTTCTTCTTTTATTACAAAATTATTTATTATATTTATTATATATTTTCCGGATTCCATGAAAATTTGTTGGTATGGTTGAGTAGTTTTCTTAAAGATAGAACACAGTTTGTCAAAATCGGGCAATATATTTCACATCCAATTTTGGTTACATCAGGTGTACCTCAGGGAACACATATTGCACCTTTATTATTTATCCTGTTTGTTAATGATATTAATTCAATTTTAACTAATTGTAAGTATTTGATGTATGCCGACGATATAAAAATTTTTAAAACCATTAAAAAAGAATCAGACTGTACAATTCTTCAATCCCAATTAAATGATTTTTATAAGTGGTGCGTAAAAAATATGCTTGAAATAAATTTCAGTAAATGTTTTCAAATAACTTTCCATCGAATATTCAATCCCATTAAATTTCAATATAACCTGAATAACAGGGATATAGTATTAACTAATTCTATTAAAGATCTTGGAGTTATTTTGGACAATAGGCTTTCATTTGACGATCACATAAAATATATTACCATTAAATCAACAAAAACTTTGGGATTTGTTTTAAGAAATTGTAATGTATTTAATATCGAAACAACAAAAACCGTTTATTTAGCATTAGTCCGATCCATTTTAGAAAATAATTGTGTCATTTGGTCACCACATCTGCAAAAAAATATAAATTTAATCGAAAACATCCAAAATAGATTTCTTCGTTTTGCTGGTTACAAGTTAATGATTCCTAGAATTGGATATAGGTATAATTATGAACTAATCAAAAAACATATTAATTTAGATTCGTTGGAATCTCGAAGATTGTATTATGACTTGATTTTATTTTATAAAATTGTAAACGGAGTATTAGACTGTCCAAATATCCTAGAAAAGATTAAAATAAATGTCCCCCAAAGAGTCCTTAGAGACAATCAGTTATATTTTATTTCAGTATTCAAGAATAATTACCTTAGCAACAATTCTTTAATAAGATCTGCACAATTTATAAACAAAAAAGGAATTGATCTGTATAAATTTTCATTACCTCAATTTCAAACTCTTCTACATAGACTGATTTAATTACTTATACCTTGTAATGCATGTATTTATTCTGTATTCTGTATTTATCTTTATTTATTTATTATGTATCTTGTAGTCTTATTATTTTGTATATGTATATATATTTTTGTAATTTAATATTTTGTAATGGAGCTTTCCGTCAATAAACATTCTATTCTATTCTATTTATTACTATTCTCACCTGAAATTAAAAATAATTTTTTTTTTTAAATTGATAGTTCGTTATTTTTGTGTTTTATTTAATGAACAATTCTCTTTTTTCTTTTTTTAAATCTGTAACTTTCAACAATTTTTTATACATTTTCCATACACAAAATATTTCCAATGATAAAATTTCATCTTACCAAATTCATTCAAAATTTCAATTTCTTCCATTTTAATTCCAGTTTCTGATTTTACTTTGGTAACATCCATTATGGAATTTTTTTCAGCTGAAATATATGGGAAAATTATTTTATAAATAATTAACATATAACAAAGTATCCCAAAAACATATAAATTCCAAAATGTTTACCCTCACATCTAAAAATGCAAATTTCATAAAAAAAAACTGATATTAACGCCTGAATTTTATAGAAAAACCAAGAATCCTTTACAGTTATCGATTTTATTAAAAGAAATTACTTAAAAAACTAGAAAATTACCCTAAAAACTACAAAATCTAATCTCATAACCAAAAACGGAAATTTTGTACAAAAAAAAACAGATTTTTTGTAGAAAAACCAAGAAAATTCCTTTATAAAAGATTATTTCATAAAAAATTAACAAAAGAAACTGGCAAATTATCCCAAAATCTACAAAAATCAAAATTTTCTAACCTTACATACAAAAATGTAATTTTCACATTAACAAAAAAAAAATGATTTTAAAGCGGGATTTTTGTAGAAAACCAAGAAAAAGTCGGGATCAGCTTGAATTAAGCAAGTTATTAGCTATTGCTTCTTTCGGTAACGAGTTAACGATTTTATTAGTCTGATTATTCTTGAATTTTTTAATGTACCTACTATTGTCAATATTTATTGTATAATTTATTTATTTTATTTGAATTATTAAGTCCTATTCCTGCTCCTGTAATGTCCATTGTCATTTCTACATTACTCGTGTCCACGTTAGATTTGTCGGGAGGATCAGGTGGTTTTTCGCCGCCATGTGCCTCCATTTTATTATAATAGGAGGTACTATCACAATGTGCGATTTTTACTTATACCGAAAAACAATCCCAAAAAGCAGGTAAATAAATATTAAATAAAACTTACCTATGCTAATGTCACAATTTGTTTTAACAATTGAGGAGAGATGATTAGTAGAACCACAACACGAGATTTACTTTGATTTTTTTATGATGCCTTCGTAAACGTAAACACGAAACACAACCCCTTTCCCCTTTGTTTGACAATCGATCGAAAAGTCAAACAGTTTTTCACCCTGAGTATAACCCATAGAGATAGTATAACCAACCTAAAAACTTTTAAGGTTAAGGCATTCTGGCTAATTCTACTTTATCGATTATTAGAAGTCCTGTCATTATCTTGTAGATGGCGCACTAATTATTTCGACTGTTGTTTTTTATATTAAATTATTTAAAATTAAGTTTTGTTAATTAAATTTTTATTTATTAAGTATTTTTAAGACTGTTTTAATTGTTTTTTATTGTTTTTAAGCAAAACAATACAATACAATCTAATTATAGAAAAATATTAAAAATAAATTTAAAGCGCCATCTAGTATAAGAAAATCTAAACTTTGTGACATAAAATCAATATCTTATGAATTGAAACAAATTTTACAATTAAGCAATTTATTTTGGTTCTGATAATGAAAATGTTAGTAATTATATTTAAAAAAAGGTGATTTTAAACATATTTAATATAAATTATTATTATTTATATAAAAACTAAGCAAATTTTCTAATAAAAATGATTTGTGCGCCATCTATAAGACAATGACAGGACTTGTACTACTCGATAAAGTAGAATTAGCAGAATGCCTTAACCTTAAAAGTTTTTAGGTTGGTTATACTGTTTGACTTTTCGATCGATTGTCAAACAAAGCTGTAAGCTGTTGTGTTTTGGTTTTGTTTTGTGTTTGCGAAGGCATCATAAAAAAATCACAGTAAATCTTGTGTTGTGTTGTGGTTCTAGTAATCATCTCTCCTCAATTGTTAAAACAAATTGTGATATTAGCATAGGTAAGTTTTATTTAATATTTATTTACCTGCTCTTTGGGATTGTTTTTCGGTATAAGTAGAAATCGCACATTGTGATATAAAATATTGTAACGGGATAACCGTAAAGGAAGGGACCTTAATTTGAAAGATTGTTGTTGACAGTTGATTTTAGAAGTTTGTAAAAAAATCAACTGACCATTTTAAATAATGTTCTAGAAAATTCTAGAAACTTCTAAACACACTAACTAGATTAAATAATGTTGTATATAAGGGGATGCACGGGCAGTTAACGTCAGTTCGAGTCAAGTGTTCAGAAGAGTTCATTGTATTGTCAAGTAGTTAGACGTTATCCAGCAGAGTTCAGTGTATCTTAACAATTTTGTAAATAAATTGTGTAAAAAGCCCCCATAAGTGTTTCAAATTGGTGTCAGGTGTGGGGTGAAGATACAAGAATGCCTGGAAAAAAGATAAATGAACTATTGGTGGCAGAGCTCAGAAGAGAGCTCGAAGAATTAGAATTGGAAACTACTGGGACCAAATCTGTATTGTTGAATAGGCTCCGTGAATACTACCTAAGTAATAATTTGGACCCTGACGTTGTGGAGTTTGATGACCCGGTTCAAAAAGCAATTTCTGAACTATCGCAACGAATGACGAACCAACAAGAAGAACAAACTCAACAACTTTCCCGGCTTCAAGAAGAACAAACTCAACAACTTTCCCGGCTTCAAGAAGAACAAACTCAACAACTTTCCCAGTTGTCCAGTCAGATAAGCAGCCAGCGCGAAGATATGTCCCAGCTGTCGCAGCGAATGACGAACCAGCAAGAGGAGCTATCCAGTCAGATGAGAAGCCAGCGCGAAGATATGTCCCAGCTGGCGCAACGAATGACGAGCCAACAAGAAGAACAAACTCAACAACTTTCCCGGCAGCAAGAGGAGCTATCCAGTCAGATAAAGAGCCAGCAAGAAGAGCTATCACAACGGATGTCTACCATATCAGATGAGTTATCCAGTTCGTTCTCCCAGCAAATATCACATCTTCGTGAAGAACAAAATCAGCAAGTGTCCAGCTTGCGAGACGAACAAAATCAGCAAGTGTCCAGCTTGCGAGACGAACAAAATCAACAAGTCGCCAACTTGCGAGACGAGCAAAACCAGATCAACCAGCAAGTGCAGTCCGAAATAAGAAAGCTTCAACGAGAACAGGAAGCTAGCCGCCGAAACCAAACCATCCACAACGGCGACGGAGATGCAAGAAGGATGGAAACCTGCCACGCAGACGTCAAACGACAAAGAAGCGAGGAGACGACCCATGTACGAACGACGATGAAACCCCCGACCTTCGACGGGAAGACTTCCTGGCCAAATTACCTGAAACAATTCGACGCAGCGGCCAGAGCTAATGGATGGTCATCCCAGGAGAAAGCATTGTCCCTAACCGTAGCTCTGCGAGGCGAAGCTTTAGACGTCTTGCAATCATTGACACCGGATGAAGCTGACAACTTCGAGTTATTGGTGAATCGTCTAGAGATGCGTTATGGTCAAACTCATCTACAACCGGTGTACCGAATGCAGTTAAAGAGCCGAAAACAGAAAAATTGAGAAACTATCCAGGAATTTGAAGCGGATGTAGCAAGAATGGTACGACTTGCGTATTCAAATGCAGCGGAGGATTTCCTGGAGTGCCTAGCAGTCCAAACCTTCACCGATGGTCTTCGAGACGTCGAGTTGCAGCGCGCTGTACGGTTGGCGCGGCCGAAGACTCTTGTGGACGCCTTGACCATTGCCCTGGAGTTTGAGGCGGCGACGGAGGCCTCACGTGGAGTTGCTCGACTAAGGGAAATCACCGGTAACTACGACCATGCCGTTCATTCCGTTAGCGACGTTGAAGCGGTAGTAGAGAGATTAATGAAGTTATCTCCAAAAAGAAGGCGCCAAGTGAGATGCTGGAACTGCGGAGAACTAGGCCATATAAGAAATACTTGCCCCCAAAAAGAAAGATCTTCTGCTGAAGTACCCCAGCAGCAGGAAAACTAGAACGGGTCGACTTCTGGAGGGCGAAATCGACCCTAAACATTCCCGAAGCCCCTCACACCATTAAATTGGCAACTCTGCGACATCACATGGACAGCTTATATGTAGATGGCCTCCTTGATGGGAAGAATATTAGCATGCTGGTAGACACTGGAGCTACAAAAACTATCGTCCGACCAACCATCATTATGCGAAATAAGATGTTGCCTACCAGTTGGAGACTGCGTACCGCTACCGGAGATTCTGCTAGAGTCTACGGTGAGATACAGGTGACGCTACAGTTTGGTTCAACCTCTCTTGTTCACTCAGTGCTGGTGGCTGACGTTGATGAAGATGTTGTTCTGGGCATGGATGTTATGCTCCACTGTGGTTTTCATTTGGATCTTCGCCAACGTATCCTTCGTACTGGTAATGAAGAAATATTCCTGCACCGAAAACAAGTTGACAATGCCTCGATTAAGCTAATCGATGATATCGAACTTCCGGCAAGCTGCGAATGTGTCGTCACAGCGCGGTTGGATGGAATGGAGCCAGATGCTGCCCCAGCCATGATAGAGCCGAAGAACCATGACCATGAATTGGGAAAAGGACTCCTTGTGGGTAAGACTCTTGTTAGATCCGCCAAAGAGGTACCCATCCGAGTTATCAACTTGAACGATCATCCAGTTCTTCTCCGAAAGGACACGGAAATGGGAAGTTTAGAACCAGTAACGGCCATAATTCACAAGGTAAACGTTACGGAAACAGATGAGACCAACGGAATTGAACCATTAATGACAAAATTAGATCCCTCTTTGTCAAAATTAGAAAAGAAACAGGTAAGAGATCTACTTTACCGTTATAAACCTGTATTTGGTTCTAAAAGTAAATTGGGAAGAACTGATGTTGTACAACATAGAATTGACACTGGTGATGCACGTCCGATTCGACAGGTACCCCGAAGGATGCCTCAAGTTAAGAAGGAAGAAGCAGACAGAGCCCTTAAAGAAATGATTCAAAATGGCATAGTCGAACCATCCAGTAGTCCGTGGGCTTCTCCTGTGGTATTAGTGAGAAAGAAAGACGGATCAATGCGGTTTTGTGTCGACTATCGAAAGCTAAATGATGTCACTAAGAAGGACAGTTATCCTCTGCCAAGGATTGATGATGCCCTCGACGCTTTGGCGGGTTCTACTTTGTTTTCTACCTTAGACCTTAAAAGCGGATACTGGCAAGTTAAAATGAATCCTGCAGACAAAGAAAAGACTGCCTTTACCAGTGGATCAGGGTTATGGCAATTCACAGTCCTTCCATTTGGCCTCTGTAATGCTCCTGCGACGTTTGAATGACTAATGGAGAACATCCTGCGGGGTTTGTCATGGGAAACTTGTCTAGTTTATCTAGACGACATCATCATAATGGGTAAGACCTTTAAGGAACATTTATCTAACCTGGAAGAAGTTTTTAAAAGATTACAGAACGCTAATCTAACATTGAATGTTAAGAAATGCCACTTGTTCCAGAGACAGGTCGACTATTTAGGACATAACGTAAGCAAGGATGGCGTTGCTGTTGACCCCGCTAAGATACAAGCCGTTCAGGAATGGCCAATCCCTATCGACAAACATCAGCTCCGGAGTTTCTTGGGTCTTTGTTCCTATTACCGACGATATGTCAAGAATTTTGGAGACATCGCCAAACCCTTGACACGTTTGACAGAACAAGATAAGTCCTTCTGTTGGGATCAGGAATGTCAAGAGGCGTTTGAAATATTGAAGAAACAGCTTACGTCAGCACCTGTTCTTGCTTATCCACTTCCTGATGGTAAGCTTATTCTGGACACCGACGCCAGCAATGTGGGAATTGGAGCCGTCTTGTCACAGCTACAAGATGGTAAGGAAAGAGTGGTTGGTTACTTCAGCAAAACTTTATCGAAAGCTGAAAAGAACTACTGTGTAACTCGGAGGGAACTGTTAGCAGTTGTAAAATCCGTCGAACACTTTTATAAATATCTGTATGGCAGAAAATTCCTGATCAGAACAGACCATGCTAGTTTAAAGTGGCTACTTAGCTTTAGGAACCCAGAAGGACAGATAGCAAGATGGCTCGAAAAACTGCAGGAGTATGACGTTGAAATCGAGCACAGACCTGGAACCAGACATCGTAATGCTGATGCACTTTCCAGAAGACCATGTCGACCTGATTGTCCCCATTGTACCCGTATGGAGCAGAACGAGGAAAAACTTGCCTTAGTTAAGGTTGTGCCAGAAGACGAGAGCTCTATGCTGGAGGAGCAACAAGAAAACGATCCCGTTCTGAGAAAGATTATGGAGTGGAAGAGAATGGACCGTCATCCGTTGTGGAGAGAGATATCCTCATCCTCTCCTGCTTTAAAAGCATACTGGTCCCAATGGAACTCTTTAATTTTGGACGGAGGGCTCGTTAAAAGACTTGTAGAAAATTCCGAGGGCACAGAAACAAGGAAACAAATAGTGGTCCCAAGAAATGCTGTACCGGAAATTTTAAAACAGATGCATAATGATAGTTCTGGAGGACATCTGGGTATCACGAAAACGCTGCAAAAGATCCGAGATAGATTTTACTGGGTAAATTGCACTAATGATGTTAAAGATTGGTGTCGTAAATGCACTACATGTGCTGCCAGTAACGGGCCGCACCGAAAACCGAAGGCGGAAATGCAGCAATACCTGGTTGGAAGTCCTTTTGAAAGAATCGCAGTAGATGTATTGGGGCCACTTCCACAGACCGATGTAGGAAACAAGTACATCTTTGTTGTAATGGACTACTTCACTAAATGGGTTGAAGCATATGCAGTTCCCAATCAGGAAGCTACCACTTTAGCAGATATATTGGTTGAAGAATTCGTAAGCCGATTTGGGGTACCATTAGAATTACATTCAGACCAAGGAAGAAATTTTGAGAGCAAGCTGTTTCAAGAAGTTTGCCAAAGATTAGGCATCCACAAAACGAGAACCACAGCGATGCACCCTCAGTCTGATGGAATGGTAGAACGAATGAACCGGACTATAACCAACTATCTGTCAAAAGTGGTGTCAGATTGTCAGAGGGATTGGGATCGACATATTCCACTATTTCTAATGGCAATTCGATCGGCCATCAACGAATCAACTGGCCAAGCGCCTGCGAAGGTCCTGTTCGGTAGAGAAATGAGGCTACCATGTGACTTGGTGTTTGGTTGTAAACCTGGTGAAGAAATGGCACGTGAACAATATGTCGCCGACCTTCAGAGTCGAATGGAAAATATACACAACCTGGTGCGTGGAAAACTACAATTATCTAGTGATCGGATGAAGAGGTACTATGACACACGGACAATGGAAAAGAGTTACCAAGTTGGAGATTTAGTCTGGCTCTATAACCCCCGACGGCGTCGAGGTATTTGTCCCAAATTACAAACGAACTGGGAAGGTCCTTACACCATCAAGAAGAAGATTAACGATGTCATTTATAGGATCGTGAAAATTCCCAGAGGGAAACCCGTCGTGGTCCATCATGATCGTTTGGCGCCTTACCAGGGAAACCACAGTGGAGATGCGCAGCAACTCCAAGAAAATGGTTTGGCTGGCTCAGGGAGTGTGCGGGATTCCGATGTAGGAAATAACATTCCAGGAGGAATGAATCTAAGGAGGGGGCAGTGTAACGGGATAACCGTAAAGGAAGGGACCTTAATTTGAAAGATTGTTGTTGACAGTTGATTTTTAGAAGTTTGTAAAAAAATCAACTGACCATTTTAAATAATGTTCTAGAAAATTCTAGAAACTTCTAAACACACTAACTAGATTAAATAATGTTGTATATAAGGGGATGCACGGGCAGTTAACGTCAGTTCGAGTCAAGTGTTCAGAAGAGTTCATTGTATTGTCAAGTAGTTAGACGTTATCCATCAGAGTTCAGTGTATCTTAACAATTTTGTAAATAAATTGTGTAAAAAGCCCCCATAAGTGTTTCAATATAATAAAATGGGGGCACATGGCGGAGAAAAACCACCTGCTCCTCTCGACAAATCTAACGTGGACACGAATAATGTAGAAATGACAATGGACATTACAGGAGCAGGAATAGGACTTAATAATTCAAACAAAATAAATAAATTATACAATAAATATTGACAATAGTAGGTACATTAAAAAATTCAAGAATAATCAGACTAATAAAATCGATAACTCGTTACCGACAGAAGCAATAGCTAATAACTTGCTTAATTCAAAATTCAAGCTGTCAAATTGATCCCGACTTTTTCTTGCTTTTCTACAAAAATCCCGCTTTAAAATAATTTTTTTGAATGTGAAAATTACATTTTTGTATGTAAGGTTAGAAAATTTTGATTTTTGTAGTTTTTGGGGTAATTTGCTAGTTTATTTTGTTAACTTTTTATGAAATAATCTTTTATAAAGGAATTTTCTTGGTTTTTCTACAAATATTATCAAATTTTGATAAAAAAGTATTAAAATTAATCAAAAATGCAATTTTTTTTGGAAAAATATACGAGGATGGTCGAAATATTTGCAGATTTCAAAATTTATTGTAAAAAATTATAATCTAGTTACCGACAATTACAGATTTGATTATTTTTGATAAAAATTTTGATGTTTTAGTAAAAATATTATCAAATTTTGATAAAAAAGTATTAAAATTAGTCAAAACTGCAATTTTTTTTGAAAAATATACGAGGATGCACCAAATATTTGCAGATTTTAAAATTTATTGTAATCTAGTTACCGACAATTACAGATTTGCTTATTTTTGAAAAAAAATTTGATTTTTTAGTAAAAATATGATCAAATTTTGATAAAAAAGTGTTAAAATTAGTCAAAAATGCAGTTTTTTTTTGAAAAATATACGAGGATTGTCGAAATATTTGCAGATTTCAAAATTTATTTTGTATTTCCCTCGTATTTTGTGTTTAAGGTTATCGCCATCTAGCAAGTCCGCAAAAATGTCATTTTCTTCTTCTTTTTTCTTAAATAAAATATTGATAAATTTACATTAAAAATAAATAAATAATGTTTATTTTTATGTTTTTATTTAAAAATAGCAAAGGATGTTATAAATATAAACAGATTTTTATTTCGTTGACATTTCTAGAATCTAAACAAAAAAAGAAGAAAAATCGAATCGATTTTTTTTGACGTTCATTCGATTATTGAAATCTGCATATATTTCGCGCATCCTTGTATATTTTTCAAAAAAAAATTGCATTTTTGACTAATTTTAATACTTTTTTATCAAAATTTGATAATATTTTTACCAAAAAACCAAAATTTTCATTAAAAATAAGCAAATCTGTAATTGTCGGTAACTAGATTACAATTTTTTTTATAATAAATTTTGAAATCTGCAAATATTTCGACCATCCTCGTATATTTTTCAAAAAAATATTGCATTTTTGACTAATTTTAATACTTTTTTATCAAAATTTGATCATATTTTTACTAAAAAATCAAAATTTTTATTAAAAATAAGCAAATCGGTAATATTCGGTAACTAGATTATACTTTTTTACAATAAATTTTGAAATCTGCAAATATTTCGACCATCCTCGTATATTTTTCAAAAAAAAAATTGCATTTTTGACTAATTTTAATACTTTTTTATCAAAATTTGAAAATACTTTTACCAAAAAATCAAAATTTTTATTAAAAATAAGCAAATATGTAATTGTCGGTAACTAGATTATAGTTTTTTACAATAAATTTTGAAATCTGCAAATATTTCGACTATCCTCGTATATTTTTCAAAAAAAATTGCATTTTTGAATAATTTTAATACTTTATTATTAAATTAATATTTTTACCAAAAAACTAAAATTTTTATCAATAATGGGAAAATCTGTAACTGTCGGTAACTAGATTACAATTTTTGTCAATAAATTTTAAAATCTGCTAATATTTCGACCATCCTCCAAACTTTTTTATCAAAATTTTTGGTGTAATTTTCTAGTTTTTTTGAGTAATTTCTTTTAATAAAATCGATTACTAAAAAGGATTTTTGATTTTTCTTTAAAATTCAGGCGTTAATATCAGTTTGTTTTATGAAATTTGCATTTTTAGATGTGAGGGTAAAAATTTTGGAATTTATGTTTTTGGGATACTTTGTTATATGTTAATTATTTATAAAATAATTTTCCAATATATTTCAGCTGAAGAAAATTCCATAATGGATGTTAGCAAAGAAAAAACAGAAGCTGGAATTAAAATGGAAGAAATTGAAATTTTGAATGAATTTGGTAAGATCAAATTTTATCATTGGAAACATTTTGTGTATGAAAAATGTATAAAAAATTGTTGAAAGTTACAGATTTAAAAGAAAAAGAGAAAACAGAATTGTTCATTAAATAAAACACAAAAATAACGAAATATCAATTTAAAAAAATAAATATTTTAATTTCAGGTGAGAATAGTATAATAGATAATTTTTTAATAAAAGAAGAAGAACAAGAAATAGAAATTGTGGAGGAATCAAAACCCGAAATAAGTAAGCTCATATATAATTATATTTTATATTATTTTACCTACAAATCTTTTTTTTTATTTTCCTTAAATTTGTTTTTTTTGTTTTTAAAATATAAGAAACTAGCAGCCCGCCCGGCTTTGCACGGGGATTAAAGAAAAATAACAAAAGCCACTAAATATATTGGGTCAACGCTTCCCTATAAACAATATTACATGTTGTTTTATTTTATGGCAACAAAATAAATTGATTCTCAGGTGCTCGACCCGCCTTAGGCGGTTGGCCATGAGAAAAACCGATCCCTACTAATTGGAAGGTTTGACCTTGAGGCTAGTATCCTCAGCGCAAGCGATGTAAGGGTTTTAAGGTCATTTTTGGTTACATTAATGGCATTTTAGTAAGGATCCCTATTTTTTTTGAAAATAAAACATAGCCTATGTCACTCGGGAATAGTGTAGCTTGCCAACGGTGAAAGAATTTTTGAAATCGGTCCAGTAGTTTGGGAGCCTGTTCATTTCAAACAAACAAAAAATCAAACCTTTCCTCTTTATAATATTAGTATAGATTTGAAAGAGATCGTTTTTTTTTTTCGAAAAATCGTTATATTTTAGTTGTTTTTTTGATTTTTTGCGAAAGTGTTTTTGAATTAGGATCAAATTTCTGATTGAATGGAAAAAAAACTATACGAGGATGGTCGAAATATTTACAGCTTTTAAAATGTATTTTAAAAAAACTGTAATCTTGTTACCGACACTTACAGATTTGCTTATTTTTAGTTGAAGAACAACCATACAAAAATAGAGAACCGAAATTGGAATACGAAAACCCTCAACAGTCTGTCAATACTAAAAATGAAAATAAAATTTCAAATCAAACTAATCATAAGTTGAATCTCGAATTTGACATTAAAAAAGAAGAAGAAGAAGAATTACACTTGTCACGTGCAGAAATCGGCGTAAATATATTTAAAAGTTAAGGTAATGTTTTACCGCGATTGTTAGCCTCTAAACAAGGTTCTGGTCACCGCCGTTTGCCTTGATTAAGTAGCGAGAGTATTTCTAGTGTTTAAACCGATAATGAGTGGCGTTTTTACTGTTTAAGCTAATAGCTAAAATTTTAAATTAAGTAAATTCCTTTTAATATTAATAATACATTTAGCTCAATGAATTCGATTTAATTTTAACATCATTTCGGAAATCAAATTAATATTTAACAAGTCGTTTTTGCACAACGGAACACACTATTTCCCCTTCTATACTCACAAGTGTCATCGCGGTAAGGTTTGCGTGGATTAGCGTGAGGTTGGCTACCTTTTTTTGCATTTCAACAATTGTGCGAACACATTAGTGCTTACTATCGAATTAAGTGACGCCATTTTGTGAAGTTGGAAGTTCTTTTGGCAATATTCAGGCCATCCGTATGGGTTTTTGAACTTCACTTCGATATATTTTATCTAAGCCTCATTTTTGGTTATTCCTTTGTGGTATTTTTGAGTAGGCTTATAGATAAATCCATATTTTTGGGATTTGATTAAATGGTGCTTTCTTCGTGTGATTGCTAAGGAGTTCGTACGAAGAAGCGTGGACATCCGATTAAGAATCGAAATTCGCCATAGGTTGTTAGCGAAATAACATCGCAGATTGGCTGCTTTACCCCTAATCTTAATATAAAAGGGGTTTTTTGGACCTGGCGAACATTTGTTTTTGGACCTGGCGAACAATTATTTTTGGTTCTGGCTGAAATTATATTTGGTCCTGGCAGATAAATTGTGAGATCAGCTCACTACTGAGGAGTCAACACCGAGCCTCACCATCCACCGAGCAGCAGGCTATTAACGAAAGCCACACTACAGATCTGCGGACATACAGATAAGCCAAAAACCTAATTTTAAGTTAAGGCATTGTAAAGAGTTGGCCTAACCTTTTTCTTTTAATATTGTTCATTTCATAGGTTTTATTAATTTTGAATTTTTATTATTGCGCTGGGTGATCACTCAAACTGCCAAGTTCTTGGCATTATTTGCTAATATTATTAGTTATTAACTTTCTTTGCTTGGTTATATATTTTATATATTGTAAACTATACTGTTGGGTTTATTTTCATTAATATAATTGATAGATCTAACTTTGTGTCTTACTCAGATCATCACCCACTCACCATATTTGTTATTCAATCAATTTTCTTTTTTTTTTACTTAAGATTCTTAAATTCATTATTTATCTCCAGTAAGATAGGTCAGTGCCTGGAACATCAGGGGTTTCCGGTTTGAACCGTTAAAATCGGTGGCGCGACTCACACTTTTGTACATTCCCTCTACGGCTGAGCTGGGCACAAATTTGCCAGTAGAGAAACCACTTACCCATCTTAACTGGAGTTGGAGATTACAATTTAAACTATAAGTTTAGTTTTTCAAAATTTGATTTTTTTTTATTTTTTTATTTTTATTTATTACTAAAAGTACGTGGCAAATTTTTGGCGCCCAACGTGGGGCCTATTTTTTTAAATTGGGCAATTCTTTTTTTAAATTGGGGTGTAATTTTTTTCTTATTGTGAAATTATCATTTTTATCTTGTTTTAAAGTTCTTTTTAATTGGTGAGCTGAGTAAGACTGAGTAACTTGGTAACTTTTAGGTATTTACAGCAAATATTTTTATTATTACTATTTTTTTTTTATGCTAAAACATATTTCACATTTATTGAAATTCCGCTAACACCTAGCGATCTTAAACAACTGTATCGTTACGCTTTCGTTGAAGAGCGCATTATCTGTCGTGCAACTATTCGTGAATTTGTTCTTTCTTTGTATTTTTCTTCTGTTATTGTTATTTGAAGTCCATCATCCCATACAGCGGGGAAATTATCATATTAATCGTTTTAAATTATCGTTGTTACCGTTGAATTTTATCGTAATTTTAATAAACCATGGATTATAAAATGGATATTTCTTATCTAAAGAAGGACATGTTAATGTATGAACTCGCGGTGCGTGGAATAACTGCCGAATCAACACAAACAGTGGATCAGTTACGTGCTACCTTGCGACCCATCTTAAAGATGGAAAAAACGGGAACATTCACCGCTCCTCCTTATTCCTTTGCATTCGAAGATGAAATTAAGCAAATTAAAATCTCCCTGGAACAGGCAAAAAAGGCAATGCCGACCGCTGGAAGCGAGGATTCCCAAACGAAGTATCACTCCACACTTTCCAAATTGGTGCACATCTACCAACGGGTAAATCGGATACCGGAGACTGGATTGGACGAGGATGAACGGAAAGAGAGAACGAAGTGGATCATGGAAGCACTAGCAGCCCTGGATACATTGGAATCGGTGAGCAAACAAAATCCGGAATTGAGCCACATCCTGCAAGAACCGGGGGATAACGTCACTTCCACACCTACCGCTTCACACTCAAGGCTACCAACGATGGCATCGTATTCACCACCAAGAACGAAACCTCATACCATCGATAAGTGGAACCTCAAATTTGACGGAGAAGGGAAAACATCCATTCATAACTTTCTCGAGCGAGTTCAGGAACTGCGAAGGGCTCGCAACATTTCAGAACGACAACTGTTCGACAGTGCCATCGACCTGTTTTCAGGCAAAGCTCTGCATTGGTATCGAGCCAACTCTCATAGGTTCGTCGATTGGACCAGCCTATCAGACCTGCTTCGACGCCATTTCGAGCCACCAGACTATCGAGCTCGGTTATTCCGCGAGATGCTTGATAGAACGCAGGATACTTCAGAAAGTATAATCGACTACCTAACCTGCATGCAGATGTTGTTCCGACGTCATGGAGGACTGACGGAAGAAGTCCAGCTGGATATTATATCTCGAAACCTGTCACCGTTCTATACTACCCAACTTCCTGTGGTGACAACTCTTGAGGAGTTGGAGACCGAATGCCTGAAGCTCGAGACTAAGAAACATCGAGTGGACTCTTACGTTCCACCATCCAGGAGGAAAAACCAGTTTGTTGAGCCTGATTTTGCTTTCGTAGGCAGTACTCCCAGATCATCGGAGCCGACTCCCACGATGGAGGAAATTCACCAAATCGATTCCCCTCGCGCTAGGCCACCAGCTAGAAACGTAGTTTGTTGGAATTGTCAACAAACGGGTCATACAAATCGGAATTGTCCAAATCCGCGGAAAATCCATTGTTATCGCTGCGGAACACAGAACGTAACTATAAGATCTTGTCCCAAGTGTTCTGGTTCGGGAAACGGATCGAGGGAGAACCGTTAGGTCGTGACCTTCTTCCCCATACTACTCCAACGACCAATTCACTAGATATAGCCCGCAAAACATTACTCGACTATGTAATCGCGCATGCTCAAGGTGACCAACGACCTTATTTAAGCATAAATATATCTGGCTACCCTATTTTAGGATTACTCGATTCGGGTGCTAGTCGTACTATCGTCGGCCTACCAGGTTATGAAATACTTTTGCGATTAGGTTTAAAACTTGTGAAACAATCTACTACCTGCACCGTAGCTAATGGTGAATCATGTGCTAGCATCGGTTATATACAAACACCTGTCACACTGATGGATAAGACTCGCATGATCGACATCTTAGTACTACCTCAACTTTCCCACAACCTCATCTTGGGAATAGACTTCTGGCGAGCGATGGAAATCATCCCCGATCTTAAGCAGGATGTCTGGCGATTCTCGGAATCTCCAATCAATGTAGATGTAGCTCTAGTCCAAGGGATAGACCATCTTACTCCCGAGGAGAAGAAAAACTTGGAGGAAATCGTCGAACGGAAGATATCTGCGATGGGTACTGGTCTCGGTTGCTGTAAAGTAGCTGAACATGAAATCATCCTAGAGCCCGGAACCCGACCGATTAAACAGCGCTACTATCCGGTTTCTCCATATAAACAGAAGATCATAGATGACGAAATAACCGAGATGCTAAGTCTAGGAGTTATCGAAAGATCTAATAGCCCATGGTCCAGCCCAGTATGCTTGGTTCGCAAAAAAGATGACACCTTTCGGTTTTGCGTCGATTATCGACAAGTAAATGCTGCGACTCGTAAGGACGCCTATCCTATTCCTTACATTTCAACCATTCTTGATAGATTGAGAGACACGCGTTATATTAGCTCAATAGACATAAAATCAGCGTTCTGGCAAGTACCACTAAGTGAGGCATCCCGGGAATATACAGCTTTTACAGTACCTGGGAGAGGTTTGTTCCAGTTCCGTCGAATGCCATTTGGGCTATCGAACGCCCCTGCCACCTGGCAAAGAATTGTGGATACCATCTTAGGCCCAGAACTAGAACCGAACGTTATGGTATATCTGGATGACATCATCATCATATCTAACTCTTTTGAGGATCATCTCAAACTACTGGAAGAAGTATTCGACCGTCTAAGAAGAGCAGGATTAGTAGTCTCGAAGGAAAAGTGCCATTTCTGCAAACCGCAACTAAAGTATTTGGGTTACGTCGTGGATGATAAAGGGTTACGTCCAGATCCGGAGAAGGTAGAGGCAATCGTGAATATACCCCCGCCGCGGAATGTCAACGAAGTCCGTCGGTTTGTAGGGACCGCTTCGTGGTATAGACGCTTTGTACCCAATTTTTCCTCTCTTTTGGCCCCTATATTAAAATTGACAAAGAAGAACGCCAGTTGGCATTGGACACGTGATTGTCAGAATTCGTTCAACGCCCTGAAAGAGTGTCTAGTTACAGCTCCTATTTTGACAGCTCCTGATTTCGAGAAAACCTTCTATCTTCATACCGACGCCTCCAACTATGGTCTTGGTGCTGTTCTGTCTCAGCAATTCGAAGAGGGAGAGAAGGTGATCTGCTACCTATCCAGATCCTTGTCGAAGCAGGAAATGAAGCTTTCAGTAACGGAGAAGGAGTGCCTGGCTGTTATTTGGGCCGTCGAAAAATTGCGACACTACTTGGATCACGTTCACTTTACAGTAATCTCGGATCACGCGTCACTCTTGTGGCTACATCGACTAAAAGACCCTCAGGGCAGGCTTGCCCGTTGGCAGTTACGACTTCAACAATTCGATTATAAACTAATACACCGGAAGGGTAAAGACCACATAGTCCCCGACTTCCTTTCTCGAGCTGTGCCAGAACTCATTGATTCGGTAAATTCATCTAATACCTGCTGCACAACCTCCTCGACTACGACGGATAAATGGTATATCTCAATGTTAAGGAAGGTTCAAGATAATCCGAGAAAATATCCATTATGGAGAGTGCATGACAACGTACTTCTCAAATTGATGAAACCGACCATCCCGAACTTCTCTCCTTCCATGGACAACTGGAAGACGGTGGTACCAAAAGACGAGCGTTTATCCATCCTAAAACGTTGTCACGATATTCCTGCTGCAGGACATATGGGAGTATTCAAGACCCTTGGGAAAGTCCGTCAAGGTTATTACTGGCCCAAAATGAGAGCAGACGTGTCTAAGTACGTGAAGACATGTAAATGCTGTGCTCAGAACAAAGTGGAGCAAAAACCACCAGCGGGATTGATGGGAGATCGACCGGAGATTACGGAACCTTTTCAAGCTATTAGTTTGGACTACATCGGACCGCTTCCACGTTCAAAACGCGGCTACCAATACATTTTAGTAGTTTCAGACTATTTCAGCAAGTCTGTCTTCTTGTATCCCTGTCGGAAGGCTACTGCAAAGTCACTAGTCGAAACGATGGAAGCTTTCTTCTTACTGTACGGAACACCAATGACTGTGACGTGTGACAATGGGGTGCAGATGAAATCGAATGAGTTCCGCAAATTATGCGAGAGATACAATACCAAGATATTCTTTACCGCCTCCTATAACCCACGAGCTAATCCCACCGAACGCCATAATAGGATAATTAAGACCATGCTGCGAACATATGTCAACCAAGATAATCATAGGACCTGGGATGAACATCTAAACGAAATTGGCTGTGCCATAAGGACGTCTCCAAGCGAAACTACGAAGTACAGCCCGTATTACCTCATATTTGGGAAAGAACATAAACTCTATGGGACAGATCATCGAGCGAAGACATCGATTGCAACACCTACTCTGGATACTTACGTTAAAAGTCGTCAAGATGGATTTGTTAAGTTGTACCAACAAGTAAAACAACGTATTGCGGCAACGAGAACTCATAACGCTAATCGCTATAACTTACGTAGGCGACCGGTATCTTTCAATTGCGGAGATCAGGTGTGGCGTCGGAATAAAGTTCTTTCGGACGCGCTAAAGTATTACAGCGCAAAATTAGCTCCCACTTATGTAGGTCCCTATATCATAAAAAGAAAGTGTGGCTCTTGGTCTTATGAACTACAGGACGAACAGGGTAATCAAAAAGGCGTCTGGCATGTCCAAGACCTCAAACCATTTTGTGATCCAAACTTGGAACCTTAAATAACGATATATTTAGGATTTTTTTTTTTTTTTTTTTTCTTTCTATCTCCTTTTCGCTGAATTATTTTCCCTCATCTTTACTTTTATTATTATTTTTAGTTAATTTCCTATTTCATTTAGTTTGATTTTGTTCACTTTCTTTTTCTTTTCTTTTCTTTTGTGTGCCTTGTGGCTGGAGGCCTAAGAATTTCACCACCCGAGGATATTCCAGGCGGAGTGGGTAAGAGTCCCCTAACCTTAACACTTCTGGGTTCAAGTTTCGTTATACCTTGGGTTGTTTTATTGTTATTCCATCTTACCTATCGTCTTGAATCCAATCTTTTCGACAATCCCATCGTTGATCTCTTTTGTGTGCCTTGTGGCTGGAGGCCTAAGAATTTCACCACCCGAGGATATTCCAGGCGGAGTGGGTAAGAGTCCCCTAACCTTAACACAACTGGATCCAAGTTTCGTGGTTTATTTCGCCTTGCGCTGTAGCGAATATCTTGTACGTTATCTTATCTTTATCGTACCTTTTGTTGTTTCATTTACCTGCTTTCGTGTTAGTCATCACCGACTTTAGTAGTAACCTCATGGTTTTGGTTTCAATTTTAGTGTATCTATGTCACTTAATTGTGGATTTTTGAGACCCTAACCTATATTTTCCGACTGGACCATTGAATCCTTTTGCGTTTTGGCTTTTAGTTTGGGTTATTGAGTGTCCAGTGGGAAAAACCTAGTTGTGGGATTTGTAGAGGAATTCTCTGAGTCGGATTAGTAAAAAATCATCTTATCTTTCGTACTTGGATCCAACACATTATTTTTTTTTCTCAACATGACCATCGTTGACTTTAACACCTTAGGATTCAGTTTTGTCGTAACTTTTCTTACTTTATCTTGTCTTATCTTCCGTACACTGAATCCCCTTCCGTTATTCGTTTTCTTCGTTACTAATTCCTTTATTTCTCTTTTCTTTCTTTTTTCTCTCTCTCTCTGTATCTAATCCCAACTTTTTTTTTATCTCCATCTCTTTTAATATCAGGTAAATATATTTACTCCTTTCTTTTCCTTCTCTTTGGTCTTTAATTGCTAGTTGTACTGGTTGTCCCGAGGTTGACTGGAGCCAGATGCCTTTTGGTTTTTTTTTGAAGTACTGTTCAATGTTAGGTGTTTGGTTTAGTTCATTCTTGCTGTTATTTGTATTTAGGATGTACCCTTCAGGTAAACTTCCAAATTGTCACCGGATCCTTCTGATTCGTTTTAGTCTGGTGTGGGCTTTATCACACTGGGTCCCTTCAGGTCCCGGGCTTCGGCCCAAAATGTCCCTCCGCGATTTCTTTGTTTATGGCCTTAGGCTCTGGTGGGTGCCGGGGCTGCACGGGGTGTCGCCTTAAGTGGAACCGCATTGGTTACGCTCCGTCAGTGGGAGGTGGATTGCTCGCCGGCAGGGACCCGAGGGAAAACTGTCACTATGCGGGGGTCCACTACTGCTGTCAGAGTCAGATGACCTTGCGGGGCCTCCCGTGGAAGTCTCGGCAGTATCAGAATCTTTGATACCGTTTAACTTGTCCCTTTTTATTTCATGATATACCGACGGAGGTTTAGAAGTGGAGGAGGCTTGTGAGCGTTGTTAACCGGGTGAGTGGACCTTGTACTCTGTAAGGTGTGAGGTCCAGGGGTGTGTAACCACGACGCGATTGAACATCTTTTCGCGAGGTCGCCCCTGGAAGAGTGCATTGCCTCTGCTCGCCTCGGGGAACATCGCTCATGGTCCTCTGAAGCGGATAACCGAAGTTGTTTCAGTTTGGTGCAACTTTATTGCACTGGGTGCTTTTGTTCCCGCGCTTAGCTCGAAATCTGTGAAGGTACTTTTGGTTCTGCGACCTTCCTTTTAATTTTATGTTTTTTTTACTTTTGTTGAGTCTTATATGAAGGTATGTATGGTAATTTCTAGCGTGTGCTTATTTCCGAATTACTCTTAGTGATCACACGAATCTGTAAGTCATCGTCGAAAATCTTACGAGTAAGCTTTTCATCTTTCTAAGGGAGGGGGATGTTGTCACGTGCAGAAATCGGCGTAAATATATTTAAAAGTTAAGGTAATGTTTTACCGCGATTGTTAGCCTCTAAACAAGGTTCTGGTCACCGCCGTTTGCCTTGATTAAGTAGCGAGAGTATTTCTAGTGTTTAAACCGATAATGAGTGGCGTTTTTACTGTTTAAGCTAATAGCTAAAATTTTAAATTAAGTAAATTCCTTTTAATATTAATAATACATTTAGCTCAATGAATTCGATTTAATTTTAACATCATTTCGGAAATCAAATTAATATTTAACAAGTCGTTTTTGCACAATGGAACACACTATTTCCCCTTCTATACTCACAAGTGTCATCGCGGTAAGGTTTGCGTGGATTAGCGTGAGGTTGGCTACCTTTTTTTGCATTTCAACAATTGTGCGAACACATTAGTGCTTACTATCGAATTAAGTGACGCCATTTTGTGAAGTTGGAAGTTCTTTTGGCAATATTCAGGCCATCCGTATGGGTTTTTGAACTTCACTTCGATATATTTTATCTAAGCCTCATTTTTGGTTATTCCTTTGTGGTATTTTTGAGTAGGCGTATAGATAAATCCATATTTTTGGGATTTGATTAAATGGTGCTTTCTTCGTGTGATTGCTAAGGAGTTCGTACGAAGAAGCGTGGACATCCGATTAAGAATCGAAATTCGCCATAGGTTGTTAGCGAAATAACATCGCAGATTGGCTGCTTTACCCCTAATCTTAATATAAAAGGGGTTTTTTGGACCTGGCGAACATTTGTTTTTGGACCTGGCGAACAATTATTTTTGGTTCTGGCTGAAATTATATTTGGTCCTGGCAGATAAATTGTGAGATCAGCTCACTACTGAGGAGTCAACACCGAGCCTCACCATCCACCGAGCAGCAGGCTATTAACGAAAGCCACACTACAGATCTGCGGACATACAGATAAGCCAAAAACCTAATTTTAAGTTAAGGCATTGTAAAGAGTTGGCCTAACCTTTTTCTTTTAATATTGTTCATTTCATAGGTTTTATTAATTTTGAATTTTTATTATTGCGCTGGGTGATCACTCAAACTGCCAAGTTCTTGGCATTATTTGCTAATATTATTAGTTATTAACTTTCTTTGCTTGGTTATATATTTTATATATTGTAAACTATACTGTTGGGTTTATTTTCATTAATATAATTGATAGATCTAACTTTGTGTCTTACTCAGATCATCACCCACTCACCATATTTGTTATTCAATCAATTTTCTTTTTTTTTTACTTAAGATTCTTAAATTCATTATTTATCTCCAGTAAGATAGGTCAGTGCCTGGAACATCAGGGGTTTCCGGTTTGAACCGTTAAAATCGGTGGCGCGACTCACACTTTTGTACATTCCCTCTACGGCTGAGCTGGGCACAAATTTGCCAGTAGAGAAACCACTTACCCATCTTAACTGGAGTTGGAGATTACAATTTAAACTATAAGTTTAGAGTAGGTATGGCGTGGGTTTAGACCACCCCCTCCACTTTCCTAGTGCCTCTTTCGCCACCCGGGCTACCCCCTCCACTACACCCTCCGGGTGCCAACTTTAGGTTAGAGATCTTAAAGCGCAAACCTGTGTGACGTCATCGTATCAACTTCAGATCATTTTGATGTATCAACCTGGTCTCGTATAGGTCGGGCATATTGTTAACACTGTTGCCAACTTCAGACTGGATGACATAATAATATTTGTAAAAAATTGCCTTAAGACACTATAAGGCCCCTTCACAAATATTAACAAAAAGGTTATAGTCAATAGAGTCGAAAAATCATTTTACTTTTTTTTTATAATAAATTTTAACGTAATTAGGTCACGTGACATGTAAAGAACAATATAAGTTTTTACAGGATACAGGTATATAAATAATACTCAGAATTCCTTTATATTTTTATTGATAATATGATATTAGTTTTGACAACATTGTTTTAAGTTGAGTTAGTAAAGTGGTATTAGGGCAAGGAACACCAAACATATCCCAGTTGAATTTTCCTGCTTCAATAACTTTTCTATAAAATTCATTGTACTTGTAATAGATGTCTTCTTTCAAGAAATATAGGTTACCATCTGTATACCTAAAAACTGTGTTTATATTATCTGGAACCCCTGGAAATTCTTCGTTAATGTTGCCTCTCCTCATTATTTGCTCATCCATGTCGTCGAACAGGATAAACGATGTTTTATTAAACAGAACATAGCTTTGGCCTGTATATGACTGAAACATGGCATTAACCTTAATATTATTTGGCAGATTTAACTGGATGTTTCTAGCCACTGTAATTCCAGGAAACGAAACAGCGAAAAATTTACCCTCGCTTTCAACAATCAGCGGGCCTGCACTATTTTGATAAACATGCGAAATCTGACTTATTTCTTTTGGTAAATAATTTTTTAAATCTTCAGCTGTTGCTATTTTTGGCGTATCTAAATTAAATTTCCAGAGTAAATTTCCTTTTATAATATACATATGATATGCTGAAAACTCTGGTGTATAAGCTAAAAACATAATATCAGGGACTTTCACATTACACAAGTTTATAGAGTTTTCCACAGGTGTAACTTTGATTGTGATAGGCTTTTTCGTAGACGTTGTTGTTGTTGTTGGCTTCTTTGTACTTATAGTCGTTGTTGTTGACTTCTTTGTAGTCGTAGATGGGGTTGTAAGACGCGTTGGTTTCGTTGGTGCATACGGATTGTATACATATTTTTGTTTAAGTCCGTATAGAGCTGTCATACCTGCGATATCGTCGTGACCTAATTTACTAACATCTTCAGAATACCATGGGTACATAATTGCATGTTCATCACTAGAATGCCCCAGGCCCAGCGCATGTCCCAATTCATGTGTGAGTACCTTAAGAAAATTTGTTTTTTCGGTCTCTTCAGAAATGTTTTGTGCATAGCTCCAATCTTCTTCTTTATCCATATGAACCTCAACACATGATCCGTCTACAGCAGGAGAATACCCGTGTGCCAATATTCCACCAGGACCATCAAAAGTGTTTGGACAGGTACGAGATCCCTGACAGTCTTTACGAAAACTATGTTGACGCCTACTCATTTGTATTGTAATATCAGGTTTACCCTTATATGGATATGGCACATGTCTAAATTTTAAAACTGATGCCTGAGCCCATATCTCGAATGCTATTTTAGCCATGTCTAATTGTTCACGATTTGCCAGTGGAAAATACCAATTTAATTCTGTTTTATTCCACCTTAACCCTACCGAATAATTTTCAGGTTCTGGACATCGCGATCTACGTATTAATTGTAAAGTCTCATTGTTTGATGTCCCATCTACTGGTAAATTATATTTTTCCTGAAATTTAGCTAAAGCTTCTGCGTAATCGGTAAGAGATTCATTTGTTGTGTATTTATATTTCAATAAAAAAATTTTAATTTCATCATCTTCAGCATCCTCCGCTGCTACAAAACACAATAACATAAAAAAGTAAACTACCCTCATAGCTGGCTATTAAGTGAATGATGTAATTTTCTTTTGTAAGCTACTTATATATATTTGCCTATTAGATAAAAAACCCGCAAAAAGGACATAGTCCAAAGTTCAGATTATTTTCCTTTACCCCTAATGATATTTGTAAAATAAAAAATCGTCCTGTATATAAAGAATCTAAAATATTATGTTTAGTTCACAGAGATATCTAGGTATAGCCGTAGAGAAATTTATCAAGCAGGAAACGCAAGTTCCGTCCTTATCAGTGTGGAAATAATTTTTCATTTTATTTTATATAATTATTATTTTTCATTTTACTTTAGAAAAAATAATAATTATATAAAATAAATATTTTAATTGAGTAAATTCCATAACATTGCACAATACTAGGAATAATTGTAATTCTTTCAAAACATAGGTATGTAAATTAAAATGTTAATTGAGTATATTTGATGCAGTAATGCAATTTTATATATGCATATATATGATTTGATTAGAGTTACTTTGTATTACTTTTAATTGAATATAAAATATTTTGTTTTACAAATCTAATAATTATGTAAATTAAAAGATTATACTTGTTACTTAATTTATGCAAGGACTGATTTTCATTGATTTTATTATAAGTTTGTTACTTTGTATTATTTTAATTGCACCTAAGTGTTTTTTTTTGCTTTCAATTACAATAAATAATTTCCAGATAACATTTTTTATTACTAATATTCTACGTAATTCTTGTTTATAAATACACCTAGAAAATATCCTGACAACTTCAAGAAAATGAACATTAACAGTGCAAACAGTGAGCCAGCTGCTTCTACAAAAATGTAAGTAGATTAATTATATCAAAAAAGATTATCAAACATACATTGATATTTTAAAAAGAATTATAGGGGCCTTTTGTGTAAAGATAAAACTTTAGGTAATTTTTTCAAAGCTTGAAAGTAATTTAGCTATTTTAAAATATTATTTTAAATAAATCTAAAGTTTATTTTAAATAATCTTAAACGTTTTCGAAATAGACAATTAATACGGGAAGATTTAGATTCTTTTTTAATATTCGAGTTAAAACTGTTTTATATTATAAACATGTGAAATTTTAGTATTTAAGCTGTATATAGTAGTTTAAGTAGATAATTTAGTCGGCACATTTCCACACCACCTACGAGGTAGTACCGTGGTGCGTTAGCTTTTTTTAGTGGAAAGCTTCGCCAATAGCCCTATAAAACCACTTTAAGGCTCCAATTATCATTGGCTACCTCAAAACATTAGACATCAATCTTATAAGATATCTTTTGGTGACCTTTATCGGTATCTTTTGTTGACCATATAGGGCATCTTTTATTGATCTTATAAGATATTTTTTTTTTGCATTTTTAGTATTTTTTTTTTGGTTGATCTTATAAGACATCTTTTGGTGGCCCATCAGGTATCTTTTGGTGACCTTTATCGGTATCTTTTGTTGACCATATAGGCATCTTTTATTGATCTTATAAGATACTTTTTTTGCATTTTTATAGTAAATTAATAAAAGTAATAAGTATATACCTAGATAATTAGCCAGTTCTTAACTTTTTATATCCAAAAGGTTCAGACGTATAATCGTCAAAAAATTTTCGTTTAGTAGAATTTGGTCTATAAATTTTCTTAACATTAACAGTGAGTACTTCATGGGCTTGTGTACGCCTTATCTGTTTACCAACAACATATATGGGTTCAGATTTTTCAAGAACCATTTCTTTTATTTTATCAAAATTTAATATTTGGCTTGTAGCGTAATTAAGCGAAATACCCTTCACTTTACATACTATGTTTTCTTTATCATTAATAACAGAATTATAAGCGTAATTTTTAGGACCTCCAGAAACGAACTCTGTAATATACCCACCATCAAGTTCATCGGTTAACTCTCCTAAGAAATCACCTAAAGGGGGGTCATATTCTCCTTCTTTAAGGGTGTAAATACAACTGTCTGTATCGAGATATTTAACCCTTTCTCCTAAGGGTTGCAAAAGGTCATTGTATAATTTTAGTCTTGCATGTGTCGTTGTAAATGCTGCTACAGGTACTGAGACAGTGGATAAGGGGTCATATTCCTCTTCTTTGAATTCCCAGTTAACTATCAACGTTTCATCGTTTACCGGGAGTATTGAGTTTACGTTTATTGAGAAGTTGGTTAACATAGAGTATAATTCGTAAGGTTGGTTTACTATAGAAGTCCTGGGTTTGTTTTCTTTCATTCCAAAATATCCCCAAAAACTTGTGATAACGTTTTTTCCCAAAAGTCTTTTACCGGGGTTCTTTTCGATAGATAGAGGGTTTAGCGTGACACCTTCTCTTTCAAAGTAGTCATTTATATATTGTTGTTTCTTCTGTTCCGTATCGCAACCGGGAGGCCAACCACTTGCCTCTTGTTTAATTCCTAAAAATTTACTGATATAACCGTTAAACAGGCCCCCAGATTTCATAAATTTCTAGAATTTCATACCCCATTTCAAGAGCCTTTTCAACTTCAAGACTTACCCAAGTCCCAACTAGAGCACGCTCATCAAGCGAATGTGTGCAGTCTGTGGTGTTGCTTTCTTGAGCACAGCTTCTGCAGAGCGCAAACATTAACTTGTTGTTTATACGAGCTGGTAGAACAGGGTGAAAGAGGTTCGTGGGCGGCAAGATTTTGCATTTCACAAATCCGAATGTTCCTTCAAATTTACGTTCATTTCCCACGTAGATTTTCGGGTGTCCTTCAGGATACTCTGCATACTTATTTAAATATGGATACAGGGATGTAAAATCTACATATTTCATTTTTTCACCCTTTTTACACTTGTAATATTCTATTATATTTTCCGTTCGTCCACCCATAAATGCGTCTCTCGGGTTTAGCGGAATGTAATTAAGGAGCGGGTGGTTCTCTGTGTACTTTTGAATATCGTTATTAATCTGTTTCCGAAAATCACATTCCCACATTTCCACTACCTCGTATCCTAAATTTCTTAGTCTTTTTATTTTGGATATGGTTCTTTCATAACGATTTTCCAAATTGTCTGTTGGGTCATCGTGTAACGGTTGTGTACGATTATGTGTAAAACATCTAGTACAGCCGTGATAAAGACACCCTTGAAATTCAAATACTGTCTTCTCATAAAGTCCGTCAACTTTACATCCTCCGACAATAGCTTCCGATCCTCTAGCGGCGTGTTGTATTGTTATATTTCTTTGATGTTCTTCCCACAACAGCCATTGTATAGCTATTTTAGACTGATTATCTCTCCATCTGTAACCGTTTTTAGGAATAATACCTATAGTATTGGGTTCAAGGAAGTTACGCCTGTAGATTTTGTTGCACGCAGACGGTAGAGTGCTTGCTTCCGTGAAAGGACAGACATTACCTTCTTTCATCATTAGCTCTCTAAATTTTATACACGATTGTGCGAGTATTTCAACGTCACTAACACAATATTCTATGATTTCTTTCTGGAAATCGAAAACATAATTTTCGGTTATTCTAGTCGCATGCCATTCTAGCAATTTTTCTCTGTCGTCTTCTTTAAAGTTATCAGGATCATAGTTTTCTAGTGATGGAAGAGGACCAACATAATTGTAGTTTTCTGTACGGTTAAATAGGTGAGGAAAATAACCTTTCTTTAACTCGTTTAGGCCAAAAGCTTTTGGGAGTTTACTTAGAGCCATCGGGAAATAATTTAGAGAATCTATAAATTTCACATTTCCCACACTCATTAAAACCAATCTGGTTCCTCGCATAATCAACTCAGGTTTCAGATCTGTATTCATTAGTATATGGTTTAAAACAAACTGGTGATCGAAACCACCACCATTGTGAGCAATAACCACTACTTTTTTAAATTTTTTTCTAATTGTGAGAACGTGTTGTATAAACGGTGATATAACGTCTGTGGATCTTAGTATTTGTAGACGTACACCACATTTTTTACAAATTGCGGCGGCCGTAGTTAAACATGCATCACAACATTGTTTAAATACACACAAATTTGGATCCTGTTGAAAGGAGCCATCCGCCAGAATCTTTTCTTGGCGCGTCTCCAAATCATAGAAAACAAAGAGAATATCAGAAGTTTTTGGGGATTGATTGTCTGGTTGCATATAACACAAATGATTTGAAGGACAGTGTTTATTGCATATTTTGCAGAATATTTCTCCACAGTAATGCTCTCTTCCTTTTTTAATTGTTTTCAAACACTCTTCACACCTTTTCACCAAAGTGCAAACTTTCGACAAGTGTGCTTGATAGCAATCCTCACCGTAAAAGTAGCGGTTACAATCATCACATAGTTTCTTCATACTCTCTTTAGGGCAAGCCGGTGAACGCTGACACCCAGGGCAGGTTCCTCCACAACGGTGCTTGTTTTTGTGATCGTAGGGAATGTGACACTCTTCGCAATAATAACCACAACAGAATGCCGCAGTTAGCGAAGTAATCACATTATAATGACCCTCATGATAGAGCAAGTTTAGAGAGGGGGCATCGTTTTCACCACTAAAAACAACGTCTCTACCTTTTGAGCCATACGAATACACTGTTATCTTATAATCTTTAAGGTGTTCCTGTAATTTCTTTAATTCAGGGATACCAGCACCCTCGTTAGGTATGGTTACACCTGACGATGTCAACAGTTGGTGAGCTCTTTGCTCTTGTAATTTTCCAATATCTCGTCTTATTTTTCGGTACTCACAGTCTTTCTGCTTGTGGGCTAAGGCTACCACGAGTGCGCGAGGAAGACAGAGATTATCTTTGTTGTTGATTGTAACGATTCCTTTTCTCTGTCCACACTCCTCCTCGAAATTGTTGTAGTTGCGACCTCTAGGTGTGCCTCTACCTACAGGCATCTTGACCGTAGTAACACTCAGACAAAACGTCTCTGTGTTAAGGCCAGTGGAGTTGGATTGGTAAATCGATGAGATTTTAGACCAAACATCGCCATAGGTCACTTCACTTGCGGTTTTAAATCTTAACCAGCCCTCACCTCTCGCAAAATCTTTGGAGCAGAATGTGAAACCGACTTGATCATTAGGTTCAACACCTTCGGTTGCCTTTAAAATAATGTCCTCGATGGCGTCTTTGACCCATCCTACAGGTTCTTTATTAATGGGAATGGATTTAATTTTAAATTCCAGAGTTCGTCCCTTTACCCCAAATTTGCGTACTTTCCTAATGACGTCTTTTAGTATAAGGTATTTCTCCATTATCAAAATATATTTTAAAAACTTTTAAAACTCAAAAATTTCGAAAAAATCAAAAAATTTTTTAAAAAATTCAAAAAATCAAAAAATTTGTAGACTTACGGTAAAGTTGATAAAGCAGTAAAAACTAAAAAAATTTCGAAAAAATCAAAAAACAAATTTTTAAAACTCAAAAAGCTTACAGACCAATGGTTTTCGGAAAATAACGAAAATGCAGGAAACTATGTAAAAATCAAACAGTTTTTACTATTAAAATTAAATAAAATCAAAAATTTCGAAAAAATCAAAAATTTTTTAAAAACTCAAAAAATTAAAAAACTTACAACAGCTGATAACAGCTTGACAGCAACAACAGAAATAATACAGACGCTGAGAAGGTCGCTCTTTATAGGTTTTTGAAAACGGTCACGTGGTACTTACTGATAAAAAATGTGATGAGTAAAAAGTAAAAACTCAAAAATTTCGAAAAAGAATTATTTTTTAAAAAAAAATCAAAAATTCAAACAATAAAATTGTAGACTTACGGTAAAACTTAATAAAATAGTTAAAATCTCAAAAAAAAAAATTTAGAAAAATTCAAAAATTTTCGAAAAATTCAAAATTTTTTAAAAACTCAAAAACGCGCACAAATTTCCTGCGACTGATAGCAGTAGCGGCAGCAACAGAAATGAACCCGAAGCTGCTGCTGCACTCTTTTATAGGGTTTCGAAACGGTCACGTGGTACTCTCTGATAAGGAAAAGGGGTGTATGAAAATGCTGTTTGAGAAAAATCAGGGGAGTTTATTTTCAAATTTGTATGAAAACAGCTGATTTATATGTATAAAACGCTACAATTAGTCATTTTACGTAATTCTTGTTGTAAATTATCTATATTTTTCAAGTTGAGGTTTACTCACTATCAAGTTATGATAAAAATTTACAAGCTAGTTTATTTATAATAATAATAGTATTTAATATTATAATTAATTATTAGAACAACACAAAATCAATTTTTCGAAAAGCGATGATAATTTTTTTCAGAAAATGATAAAATTTAGGGCGTTGGCCCGCTTTAGGATCAGTTCGGTAAAATCTCGATCGAAATTACCAAGAATAGAAAATTACGTCATCGCTGTTTGCGAAATTACCAAGAATAGAAAATTACGTCATCGCTGATTTTAGATAAAGATAATGAGTAAGTCTTTGGGTTATGTAGATAATAAGTTAGTCTTTGGGTTATGTAGATAATAAAAGAGGTAAATTCATTTTTATTTTTATTTGGTAAGAATAAAACAATATATTTATTAGTGATAATTGGCTTATTGAGATAAACTTAGATTTTTATAGTAAAGAATTTAATTAGTAAATAATCTCTAGATACCGCAATTCATCTGTAATTAATTCTGCTTCTTTCCCATTTAAGGCATTGTTTTTTGATAAAATTTTAAGACCTTCTACAAGAAAGTTTGGGTCGTCATGTTCGTTATAGAGGGTCCATATTTCATCCAGTTGGTTAAGTATCTGCTTGTCTACCACACCCTTTGTGTCACTTATGGAGAAATCAACACGAATTTTCTTTGATTGTATGCCTGCAGTATCTTGAACCTTAATATGTTTTCGTTTACACTGAGGTCTTTGCTTGTCTGATATATCTTGGTCTCGTGTTGGACTATTCTCGGATATGTGGCTTCTTTCCTGTACGTCTTGGTCACGTGTTTTGTCAATTCCATGTAGGGTGTGTGACATTTTTCTACCTAGGTACATTGGTTTAATAATTGTTTCGTATTTTGATGAATGAGATTGATGACGTAGTCGACCTCGTCCATCCTTGTGGACACCTGAGATGTCTAAAAGAGCTTTGTAGATTTTTTTGATCGGTAAGCGTATAGTGTGTTGGTTGCTTTGAAAACAGCAGGTCGTAGACACCCTGCGTAGGTTTAAACTTGTGTGAGTCCATCTGAATGATATCTTTACCAAACTCAATTGTTTTATTTCCAAGTGACCATTCTCCCGTAGGCCAGTTGAACTTTGGCCCGTATATTTGATCTGTATTTCCTAAATCTTGAATATATTTTTCAAAATTAATGGTATTATCGTTATACGATGTTTGAGTATGTTCCCCCTCTGTTGAATGATTGGTCAGTGAGTCATTTTCGTTGAGTTCTGTTTTAGGGACTTTTTCATTCACATATTTGGCTATTTCTTTAAGAGGTGTAGTTATTGGTTTAAACGTTGATTCTAGTAGTTCTTTTTCATCAGCTTGCATTCTTTTGAGACCTTTGTACTTTTCTCTTACAATCGCTGCGAGTTTGTTTAGTTGAACCTTACTACTTGAAGGCATGTTAACAAATAAATTCGAGAGACTTTGACTTCTTAATTTATACCCTTGTTGTGTACGTTTCTGACTCTCTGTGCTACCCTCTGCTACGCTCTGTTATAACGCTCTGCTACCCTCTGCTACCCTCTGCTACGCTCTGTTATAATGCTCTGCTACGCTCTGCTTCCCTCTGCTACGCTCTGCTACCCTCTGCTACGCTCTGTTATAATGCTCTGCTACGCTCTGCTACCCTCTGCTACGCTCTGTTATAACGCTCTGCTACGCTCTGCTACGCTCTGCTACGCTCTGCTACGCTCTGCTACGCTCTGCTACCCTCTGCTACGCTCTGCTACTCTCTGTGCTACCCTCTGCTACCCTCTGTTATAATGCTCTGCTACCCTCTGCTACGTACAATCCTACATTATTTTTTTTTAAATTTCCTTACACAGGTTTTTTAGAAGTTTTTAGGATACCTAGTTACTTAAATAAAACCTTATACATTTTATCATATTAATAAAAGGGAATCCGCAAAACTTTTTTACTATCAATCTTTTGTTTTTCAGTTCTGTATGCAACGATGGTAGAGTGTGAGTTTATTTTACGTGTTAATATTCTGTCAGAAAATTTTCAGAATATTAATTTAAACTTATTAGAATTTTATCAAGAGTTTGATGCAGTCTATGTGGATTTCGTTATCAACAATCTCTTCTTCAGTACCGAAGTATGTTTAGGTAGGAACTACGGGGTTGGGGATTTATTTTAATTACAATTTCTAATTGATGGAGAAGTGTTTTACGTGATAAATTTTCACATCAACGAGAACCAATCTGAAGATGTAAACTTTGAGGATGAAGGATACTTCGAGCATAGTACGACTGCCACGATTTTTAAACCTTCAATTACTAACGCTCTATTTTCTATTTAAGGTAAGAATTTTAAAACAATTTTTATAAAAAGGGTAGGAAAAAGTCTCTTAGTTGTTTAAAATGTTAAATGTAACGATAGACGGGACGTGAACCCGGGGTTTGTTGTCTATCGGGGTGATAGAAATAAAATTATTTTTTCTAATTTATTTTACGTAATAACTTTTATAAAATATTTTTTTAGTAAAAACGTCTCCAGCGTTGCTGCATGGGATTTTGTGACAGACCGCACCCATATCTATTTCCTGTTTACATATCCTCCTTACAAAGTTGTGGTCTGGGAAAATTATGGAGCATTTTTCAACAATTGATAAGGAGTATAAAAACTACTGTTTTGTAACTAAGACGTTTAGTTTTCGTTTATTTACGAATTTACAGCATCAGAATGGTATGTATATTTTTATATCAAATATTACTAGTTGATAAAATGGTCGTTACACCAGATGTTTTTCTCTGATTTCAATACATTTGGTTGAGTTGTTACCCCCGTTGGGTTAGAAAATATGGCTGCTTTCTTGAAATCCAATAAGACTAAACATTCAAATTTTAGTTTTTAGACCCTTTTTTTATAGTGTCTTTATGTTTACAATTAGTTACACCTCCTGTTCGTCACTCAAATGCAGCGAAATAATCATCGACTGTTTTACTCTTCTAATATTTTTTAAAACCATACTTCTTTTATGTTAATATTTTGTCTGAGAATTTTCAGAATATTAATTTACACTTATTCATTAGAGGTAAACGTTTTATATGCTTTGAAACTATTTTCAACAATAGCAGTAACCCTAATGTTACTCATAATTGTAAAATAAAAAAACTAAAAAAAAACTTACACAAATTATTCATTCTACGGTGACCACTACTAGGGTTTTTAAACATTTTTAATTTGTTCCAACAACTTTTCCATAGAGGTATCTGTTTTTTTTATATCGTTAAGAGCTGACTCTAATTTATTTTTTAAAGACTCGTAATTAAGGTCCCCTCCTACATAGTTTTCGCAACATATTTGGAAAGTGCACTGGTGGTCATTAAATTTTTTAATTTTCTGCTGATTTTATAACATTTACAGACCACATCTTCAATAATATCCTTTATAATATGGGCATTTAGTGTCTGACTGTTCTCGTAATTTAATGTTCCAGTTTATTTGGAAAGAATATATGTAGAGCTTATAATTACCAATATAACACTTACCCAGTTACATTTAATTGAAACATAATCACTGTTATAAAAAGAGCTTCTGTGAAAAGAGTATATTCACATCCTTTTTACCTTTTTGTACGAGATGTCGTGTCTGTCGGTGTTTGGACTGGCAGGGGTTGTTGGTGGGAACTACCTTTTTGTCCTTATCCTTTAGTGATATACTTTTTTTGGTCCTCGCCAGTACAAGGTATATGTTATTGCCATATATTTTTTTTTTTTTTTGTTTACTTTCATAAACTGCTATTTTCATAGGGAAATTTCGTTATAATTCTAAATTTGTTTATAAAAGCATCTTTAAGTTTAGTTTCGTTAATTATCCCTCACTTCTCGCAAAATCCTTTGAACAAAATGTAAACCCCACTTGATCGGTAGGTAGAACATTTTTAGTACCCTTGAGAACAATTTCTTCTATGGCCTTTTTAATCCACCCAATAAGCTCTTCCTTTGGTGGTACGGGTTTAACGTTCTCCACAATTTTTCTTTTTTTATAATCCATTTTAAATGTTTTGGTAACCCTCTTTCTGGTAACAATATCTTTAGTTTGCTTATCTCTAGCTATTTGATCATATTCTAAGGTGAGACTGTCTACAGAACCTTCTATTACGTTAAGCAAAGCTTCTGGGTGTAATATCTGACTGTTTTCATAATTTAAAGTGAAGCCCTTTATTTTAGTTACTTCTTTTCCATGCATTGTTCGATAATAATAACTTTTAGGACCTGTTGATTGCCATTCGACAATGTAATCATTTTTAGCTAACTCGCTAGACCATTCACCTAGGAGAGTACCTGTTTCTACAGTGTTGAAGCCATCATTTATGTAACAAACGCTGTCAGTGTCAAAATATACCACAGCTTCCGCTAATTTGTCAAGCATGTCATATAATCTCAAACGGGCATTGGAAGTTGTAAACAGAGCAATAAAAATATTGGTGGACGTCGAATCTTCAACAAATTGGTCTTTACAATTATACGACACTTGTACAATGTCGTTGTTAAAAAAAACAGTACTCGTTATTTCAATTGTGTCATCTAACAAAATTTCGTACCATCTTTTCACGTCCATGATATATTCTGTTTGTTTTAAATGGTCTTTAATTATAAAAAACTTCTCCATTTTAATAATGCAATAAAAAAAATAACCACAAAACAAGTCAAAGTTTTCTTCATGTTCATTATGTCTTATATAATACGTCTCTTTTCTACTTATATGCCCTGCACCCTTTTTCTTAATTGCGCTCGCAACGATTTTACTTTTCGAAGTTGGGCTTCTAAACGATGTCTTTCCCCAGAGGTCTTAGCATATCTAACACAGGATAGCATTCCTCTTGTTGAAGATACTCTCTGATCCTCTCCTCGTAGGATGTTTACCAATAATTAATTTGTGTGTTAACAAACTTTGGTAGAAGTTATTAAACTACCACGTTATTAAACTGCCACTTTTTGTTTCTACACTCTCTATTAGCAACAAAATATGCTTAAGGTAGATTCTAGCTGTTTTTTTTTCTGTTCATTCTTCATGATCAGACGAGAACCAATCCATGCAGTCTTCTCCACAATATTCATTATAAAACGGTAAAAACGTGCAATTTATATAACACCATTAGTCATCATGATTCTAAATGTACACTCCTACATTTCTACTAATTCTACTACTTTGTACCTTAGATTTCTTGATGAATTCTCCATAAAATGTCACACTCAAGATTTATCTCATGATTAGTTTGACTTGAAAATCCTACTAACATACTGCATACGACTTGCAGCAGAAGATAGCATTATACCTATCTGCAATGTTACTCATAATTAAAAAAAAACATATGGATAAGAAGAGAGGAAAATTGCATTAATTAGTGGTTTCTATATCGTCTATTAATTCTAAATCTAGTACCTACATTTAAATCAATTTTCGATTCATCTATCTTGGAATTTGAAAGTCTCAGAAGGATATTTTAAGGTCTCTTCGAAGAAAACATAATTTATCTATCTTGGAATTTGAATCAAACGTCTTTGGAAGTTTCATTGTTACTTCCAGCATGTAACCATCATCATTACCAATTGTAGTTACATCAATATTTGTATCCATCCCTTCAAATCCACCATATGGTAAATACTGAGACATCGCCCATCCATATTGATTGTTAACATCGAAGTACATCAGAGAGCTTTCAGATTTTTGTGGATTGTAATTAGGCATATATTTGTTGTTTGCATGAACTCACCGTTTCGAGCAAACTATATATATATATATATATATATATATATATATATATATATATATATATATATATATATATTTATAAAGACATTTATTGTCTTAGCCCTCATACATACAACTGCTATTTTTTTTTAGACATTTATTGTCTTAGTCCCTCATACAACTGTTTTTTTTTACCTGTAAATATACATACTGAGTTTTACTCATAAAACTACTTTCAGTTCTAGGTATGCAGCAGTGACAACCTGTTAACCAAGGGAACCATAGGAAAACCCATAAAAGCTACAACGAAATCCACAGAACACTTTTTAAACTGTTATAGTTATTAATTAATAAAATGTATAATTATTTATGATAAATAAAAGTAGAAATTTTTTTGTCTTTTTTTATATTATTTTGATAAATTGTGGATTTTTTGAAAATCTTTTGATTTTGTTTCCTAAATTATTTCTTCTAGTAAAAGTATACTAAAAAAGTATATTACTTTAGGTTTGATTTATTTTTTTGAGTTGATTTAATTTATAACATAAATCTCGTAAAACTAATATTGTTCTTTCAAAATTTATTACGTGACCTTAAAAGTATTGTATCATAAGAAGTTTATTTTATGGGTAAAAGTAATAGTAAAATGTTTTAACGCTTATCCCCGAATGCAGATTATATATGTTTTTCGACTCTATTGTCTGATTATATAACGTACAAACTTTGAAAATATACCTTCTGAATTGATTACAATTTAATTCTTAACGTTTACTGAACGATTTATTGCAATAAGTTTTTTGTTATTCTTTGTGAAGGGGCCTTATAGTGTCTTAAGGCAATTTTTTAAAATATTATTATGTCATCCAGTCTGAAGTTGGCAACACTGTTAACAAGATCGCCGACCTATACGAGACCAGGATGATACATCAAAATGATCTGAAGTTGATACGATGACGTCACAAAGGTTTGCGCTTTATGATCTCTAACCTGAAGTTGGCACCCGGAGGGTGTAGTAGAGGGGGTAAAGGCTGTCTGGCTGGCTGTGTCTGTCTGGCCAAACCGGCGCTATACCTACTGTTTAGTTTTTCAAAATTTGATTTTTTTTTTTTTTTTTATTTTTATTTATTACTAAAAGTACGTGGCACACTCTACAATAGATTTACCAGATTTTAAAATAGAATTTGAAGATTTTGATCAAGAATTAAATTCAGAGCGGAGCATCAATAGAGATTCCACAAAACAGGAACCAAATTGTAAAAATGCTGGCGATAAATGTAAATGTAAAATCTGTTCGAAATGTTTCACAAATTCCTCGAATTTAACAAAGCATATTAGAACTCACACTGGTGAGAAACCTTTTGAATGTAAAATTTGTTCGCAATGTTTTACAGAATCCGGTCATTTAAAAAGTCATATTAGAACTCACACTGGAGAAAAACCTTATAAATGTGAAATATGTTCGAAATCTTTCACACAATCCGGTAGTTTAAAATATCATATTAGAACTCACACTAACGAGGAATCTTTTAAATGTAAAATATGTTCAAAATGTTTTACAGAATCCGGTTCTTTAAAAAGGCACATTAGAATTCACACTGGAGAAAAACCTTTTAAATGTAAAATTTGTTCGAAATGTTTCACAGAATCCGGTAATTTAAAAAGTCATATTAGAACTCACACTAACGAAAAACCTTTTAAATGTGAAATATGTTCAAAATGTTTCACACATTCCGGTACTTTAAAAAAACATATTAGCATTCATATTGATAAAAACGTAACATAATGTTGTAAATAAACTTATAATTCAACTAAATAAAAGTTTTTTTTTATATCCTCCAATTTTTCTCTTTTAGATCCTACTTTTATTTTATCAATCAACCTCAACTTCCATCTTCCAATATCATATTTATCTACACTTTTATTCCACATAATTCGCATCCCAATCAACAGTGAAATCCACCGATACGGCCTTACAAATTATAATTCTATACTAGCGGCCGACCGCGACTTCATCCGCGTGGAATTTAGTTTTTTGCCACCGAGTTTCTTACAAATTTGCAACCCCTATTTTAAATCCTAAGGGTGAAATTTAAAAAAGTCATATCTTCTTAGTACACCACTACGTAATAAAACAAATTTATTCTCAAGATTCTACGCGTCTATCGACAGTATCATGTGGGCCAGCAGCAGCGTGCTACCGCCTCACTGCTCCACACACCCCGCATATTAATGCGCGAGTGGTATTAGACTATTATTATTTAAAACTATAAAAACTTGTTATATTTTGGTTGAAAAAAATACTGTAAAGGGTAATTTTGTTCAAAAATATGTGTCTGTGTTAAATAACTTATTTATTTGGATAAGGATCAAGAAGGAAGTTAAGAAGTATTATTATTAATTAGGTATAGTTTTTGCGGTTTTACTTTTGTTTAGCGTGTGTAAAAAATTAGGGCATGCAAAACTTCTTTGTACACATGGATGTATAACTAAAGAGGGGATGGGCGATTCACATATTCCTAGCATCCAATGTTTTGAAGCCGACTAGCTGATAGGCGGGGTGGAGGGAATGAAAGACAGGTACGCATCTTTCAGTGGCGTGCGGTTTTAATTAAGAACCTAGTATGTACACAAAATATAATAGTTAACAAAACTTATTCCAATTTTACTCTTTTGCATTTATATTTCGAATATAAAAAAACTACTATAAGGGCATGAAAATTATCGATTTCTATGAAAATAACAAAACACACAGAGTACTTCTACAAAATAACAGTAAATGAAATGATATAATTCTTGTTACGCCTATGGCAGAATTGTTACTTACTTGTGAAATGAAATATTTTCGCTTAAAAAAGTCTTTTTACACAAATAGCACGTATCAGGCATTTTGTCACAAATCACTTGGCACATCCACTGTGTAACATTGACTAATCTATATATATAAAAAAGGATGTGTTTTTTTGTACGAAATCGATGAACTCAAAAACTACTCGACCGATTATTATGAAAATTGGTATATATATATGTATTTTTCCACGAAGAAGGTTTATATAATATGCTCATTGATGCCACTCGCCACCAGGTGGCGCTGCAAAGTAGCAACTTCTGCCCCGTTCAACCGATTGTCATGAAAATTGGTATGTGTATGTATTTTGGGCGCACCGTAACTGCGGTACCAATTCCCAGAATCCTTAAGCCGGTGTCGGAACTGCGGTACGGCTCAACTTTATGCAAATTAAGGTGACCTCTTCCTTTCGTAATTGCGGTACGGCAAAAATACACAGAAATTTTATACGTATTAGTTTATCCCAATGAAATAAAAGGCTAAAAATATTTTACTAAATATAATTTATTAGATAATTTTATATAGTAACATTTAAGTATCTATATAATTGTTAATTTTCAAAGACATTGCAAATTGTGTGAAACACATTTCACGAAATCATTTCTAGATATCTCATTGTTTTTGTATGGATTTATTTTAAAATCAATAAATTTTTGTTTTTGTAAAATTTTTCTTCTAATACATCTAGGTACGTTCTTTTTAATAGAATTAATTTTAATGTAAGTATCAAACTGAATATTTTTTAAAGATTCCAAAAATTTGTATACAGTCCATTTCATCGTTTTTGGCCGATTTGATATTAGAAACCACTGAAATAAGATTAAACTGTCAGCCAAGTTACCAATGGCGGAGAGTTTTTTTTGAATTAAGTTGTATGTTTCTGAAACTATCAGTGTGGTTTGACATCTACAAAAATATGACATTAATAATTATTAAATCCAACCCTTCAACAACGAGCCGTACATGACGGTTATTAGGAATGTGAATTAAGTCAAGACTTCCTTATTGAATACTTTTTATCTACCGGTTAAACAAGATGCAGTTACGTAAGTGTTGTATTAAAAAACAAACGTCCTCATTTAAATATCTAACTTGTCTGTATCTAAGAGAGATGTAACTCTAAATTTACTTTGAGTATGATTTCTGTCATCGGCCAAAATCGGTGAAATGGACTATATATTAGGTTTATGCGATCCACAATAGTTATTAAATTTCGAATAAAATGATTTGCACGTATTCGTTGTTCTACATAGCGATGCAGAATTTGACGCCCATAGAAGTAGCATCAATATAATTGTCTACTAAATAGTCTGCAAATTTTACAACTTTCTCACAAGTTAGCTGTTCTGCGAGAAAATCAAAAACAAGTGAATCTGCAACCTCATCAGGATCCAGGAAAGTAAGTCCAAATAAATAATGGCGCAACCATATTCCAGTCTCAGATTCGTTTTATATTCCGCTGTTAGGTCGAGTTGTTGAATTTTTCGCCACCTATAATAAAGACAAAATTATCAAATAAACCAAGCTTTGGAGAACAGAATTTTGGGTAATACCGAATTCCTAACTATGGTCAAATCATTACGATCAACCCCCAGCTGAGCTACCGGTCTTAGACCCTCTCCGTTAAGCTGGATTTATAAACTTGACGTTGCTGTTGCCGTTCGCTGCAGTTCGCAGTTGCCGTTACCGTTCAAAGTTAAAAACAAGGTATCCCTAACTCGTATTTATAAAGTCCGTAGTCGTTGACGTTCGGAAGTTGGATTCCGTTCCGCTGACGTTCGGTGTCGTTCGAAGATGACCAAGTTTTATCTTTTGCTGTTGCCGTTGGGGTGCAGTTCGACAATGGGCCAATTAAATCTCGTTATTTTAAAAATAGACAACTGTCAACTATTTTAAGTTCGTAGAAATGGCAGTGTTGGTATTTGTTACTTGTTACTTTTATTATTCGTTTGGGTTTGGTTCGTTTGCTGATTGTTTTTTTATTTGTAGTATTTTACGTTATTATTATTATTATTATTAATCATTATCATTACACTGTCAAATATATAAATGTCCAAATAAAGTCAAAAATAACTAAATAAATGTCTGTAACAAATGTCCAATAACTTAACATATAACAAATAAACCAAAAAAAAAAACAAAACTCAGTAAAGTCAGTTGTCATGTTGCCAAGCATTTTGACATTCGCACTAGACCACCGTTAGGTTTATAAATACACCAACTTGAACTGTGAACAGCAAACTGCAAACGTAACGTCAACTGCAAACGGCAACGGGAACGGCAACAGCAACGTCAAGTTTATAAATCCAGCTTTAATCCTATGTCCGAATTCCTAACTGCATACAAATATTATTTAATTTTGAATTCAATAAATCTAAAAGTCTTCAAATTTTTAAAAACGCATTGTGTTTTGGAAAATTTGACATTATTTTTTTTTCTACGATTCATTAAATAATTAGATTTTACTCGTAAAAGTATCGCAAGTTAAAATCTTGAAGTGAAGATTTTTAGTGAAGAGATAGAAGATAAACTGTTTCAAGTAATTTTTTTCTACCTTCGTGTGATTAATAAAATTAAAAAAAGTTCAAAGTTGCAATTATACATTTATTTTTAACTTTCCTTTTTCGCTGATTATTTATTGTTTGAAGAGCTATATTGCCTACAATATATAAATCAGTTGATTAAATCAAAATTTAAAAAAAATTAATTGTACTTAAACTTTTTTTATAAAAACAGTAATAAAGTATAATTTTTCTTTAAATAATAATAGAATTACCGTGAATACGTACAATTAGATGATTGAAAGATTTTTTTAACTTGTCACTTGTTAATTGAACTTAATGATTACTCGGTTAATGAACGTTCGAAAGTTTCGAAAACAACTAAATCAAATTTGCATTAAACCCTTAAACATTTTGTTAATATCTCTGTTTCACGTTTTTAACCAACACCGAATTCGCATTTTTCCCTTTCATTTTTATTATAATCCAAAAATCTAGTTTATAGTTCTATTGGAAATTCCTAATATTATTACTATTTTCAAGTACTAATTAGGTGAAATATTTCTTTTCTTCAATCCGATTAAGAAATCTAAAGTAGTCGCAAAGATCAGGTAGAAAATGTTGAGTTAGGAATTCGGACATAGGATTACCTAATTACTTACTAATCCCCAAATGTTATGACCACGGTTAGGAATTCGTATATCCCGAGAATTTTTAAACTTTTCGACTTAAAATTCACACAAATAAGAAACCACACATTATCAAATAATCAATAGGTACACATTAATACAAAGTTGACAAAGTATGTATTGAAAATAAATAGTTTATATTGTTAACTTACCATGACTGTGTGAGATGAAATCTGAAGCCAACAATTTCTGCTTCTGGAAAACATTGGTTAACAATTGCATGAAAGGCCATTTCAAAGTCTATCACAATTGATTTTGGTCGAAGTACATAGTTTTTTTCACAACACTCTTTCTTCAGTAGTTCGAATAAGTTTGTGTATGTTTAATTAAGAATAATAAAAATAATAAAAAACCTTAGTTTTTTATATAAAACTTTCACTTTTAATGTTTTTTAAAAAATGACATATGTTTCGCTTTACTAAGCATCGTCAGATTGACATATAAGGTTACATTTTGTTTTGAAGCTAACTATCTGCTGTTGAATAGGTAATATTAAGGCTATATTAAGTATGGAAGTAATAAGATATAACAATATTAAAGCCTAGATGTTATTAGCCCTAAGGGATTATCCTGGATGTATCTCCCTCTAAGATCAGTATAACTGTGCAATGATATAGAAAAACCAGGAAAAAACTATATCTGCTGATCTTTACAATAACTTAATATATTTGTATTACAATTATATCTTATTTATGTATAAAATGAAGACTCAATCAAAGTAAACAGTTTAATAGTGGAGAATTTCTAAGATTTATTTGTTCATTAACAACTTTAAATTGTGGATCTGCTAGATGTTTTTTTATTTCGAGTTCTTCAAGGAAATCTAAATTTTGTTTTTTATTACAAATGTGTAGAATTTGGATGTCATTGTTGTGTAAGAGTGAGGTTGGATGTTCAAGTAGGTGTTTTGCATAATTTGACTTATCTGGTTGTTTTAATCTATATGCTCTTAAGTGTTCATTAAATCTTATTTCAAATTTTCTTTGTGTTTGACCTATATATATTGCATTACATTTTGGACAATTAATTTTGTAAACACCAGATTTTTTTATATTGGGTAATTTTGTTTTTACATTTAATAATTTTGTACCAACATTATTTAGTGTTTTAAATGACATTAATGTTGATGTTGCCGAAGATATTATTTTTGAAATTGTATTTGAAATACTTCCACAATATGTAATATTTTTATAACTTTTAATTTCTTTAGTTTGTTTAGGAAATATTAGTTGTAGTGATATTTTTTGTTCTTTCTTATTAATTAGTTTATTTATTAAATAAATTGGATAGCCATTGGATGTAGCTATTTGTTTTATAATATTAATTTCTTTATCAAAGTTAATTTTGTCCATTGGAATTGAAAATGCTCTATGTATCATAGAATTATAAGCTGCTAATTTATGTGTTATAGGATGATTTGAATTATATGGTATGGTTACATCTGTTTGTGTTGGTTTTCTGTATATTGAATAATTTAGTAAATTATTAACTTTTTTAATATTTAAATCAAGAAAATTAATTGAATTATTTTCTTCAATTTCTAAAGTAAAATTAATTTCAGGATGTAAGGTATTAATGTAATTAAAAAATATATCTAACTGGAACTATTAAATTACACAAAGAATCAAAACCGATCAGACCTGTAGTTTCATATGTTAACACTCCTAATACTAAGGTAGCTAAAAAATTAAATACTATTCTAAAAAATTATGGTTACAAATCTAAATATTCAGTAGAAAATTCATTAGAATTAATAAAGAAATTAAATAAATGTAAATTACAAAATAATACTAAATTAGTATCATTTGATATAACTAATATGTTCTCTAAAATACCTCCTAAAGAATGTATAGTTCTGGTTAAAAAATTTTTAGATGAAAGAAATATCCATCCAAATATAATATCAGATATAATTGACCTATTTAATACATGCATTAATCAAAATTATTTTACTTTTGATAACAAAATATATATTCAAAATGAGGGTCTTCCAATGGGAAGTCCTATTTCTCCAATTTTAGCAAATATTTTTATGGATAATTTAGAAAACATAATCTTTAATTCTAGTTATAAAAATAATATTATATTTTGGTATAGATATGTTGATGATGTATTAGCAGGATTTATGGGTAGCGAACGACAGTTAGATATATTTTTTAATTACATTAATACTTTACATCCTGAAATTAATTTTACTTTAGAAATTGAAGAAAATAATTCAATTAATTTTCTTGATTTAAATATTAAAAAAGTTAATAATTTACTAAATTATTCAATATACAGAAAACCAACACAAACAGATGTAACCATACCATATAATTCAAATCATCCTATAACACATAAATTAGCAGCTTATAATTCTATGATACATAGAGCATTTTCAATTCCAATGGACAAAATTAACTTTGATAAAGAAATTAATATTATAAAACAAATAGCTACATCCAATGGCTATCCAATTTATTTAATAAATAAACTAATTAATAAGAAAGAACAAAAAATATCACTACAACTAATATTTCCTAAACAAACTAAAGAAATTAAAAGTTATAAAAATATTACATATTGTGGAAGTATTTCAAATACAATTTCAAAAATAATATCTTCGGCAACATCAACATTAATGTCATTTAAAACACTAAATAATGTTGGTACAAAATTATTAAATGTAAAAACAAAATTACCCAATATAAAAAAATCTGGTGTTTACAAAATTAATTGTCCAAAATGTAATGCAATATATATAGGTCAAACACAAAGAAAATTTGAAATAAGATTTAATGAACACTTAAGAGCATATAGATTAAAACAACCAGATAAGTCAAATTATGCAAAACACCTACTTGAACATCCAACCTCACTCTTACACAACAATGACATCCAAATTCTACACATTTGTAATAAAAAACAAAATTTAGATTTCCTTGAAGAACTCGAAATAAAAAAACATCTAGCAGATCCACAATTTAAAGTTGTTAATGAACAAATAAATCTTAGAAATTCTCCACTATTAAACTGTTTACTTTGATTGAGTCTTCATTTTATACATAAATAAGATATAATTGTAATACAAATATATTAAGTTATTGTAAAGATCAGCAGATATAGTTTTTTCCTGGTTTTTCTATATCATTGCACAGTTATACTGATCTTAGAGGGAGATACATCCAGGATAATCCCTTAGGGCTAATAACATCTAGGCTTTAATATTGTTATATCTTATTACTTCCATACTTAATATAGCCTTAATATTACCTATTCAACAGCAGATAGTTAGCTTCAAAACAAAATGTAACCTTATATGTCAATCTGACGATGCTTAGTAAAGCGAAACATATGTCATTTTTTAAAAAACATTAAAAGTGAAAGTTTTATATAAAAAACTAAGGTTTTTTATTATTTTTATTATTCTTAATAAAATGGACTTTCAAACAGTAAGGGTCAATACAATTAATTTGTGTATGTTTGTTTGGACTTATTTGGAAGCAAACAGAATACAACGGGTACATATACTTTATTTGAAAATACATGAATTGTGAATAATCGCAAGAAATTCTTTTCACAATGGGCCAAAGTTCCATCCATGAACCATATTTCATTTTTACACATAAAGTCAAAATTTTTTTCGCATGAAAATATCACTATATTATTTACTCTGTCGATGCCTTTTCGAATTAAAAATTGTTCATCCAATGAAGTTCAAATATTCATTTTGTCCAAACACTCATGTACCTCACTTTTAGATCGCGGCAATTTCGCTAGGTGTTGTAACTTTTTGCGACTTATAGTTTTTCTTATTAATTTCAGATCCTTTGCGGTTAAAGTATCTAAAGCTGTCTTATGTGAATCTAATTCAGCATGAATAAGCTTTGCTGGTTTTTCATTAATTAAACAGGAATCTAATTCACTAATTTTTCATTTTATACCGTTACTTAATTCTTGTCTTATTAAGATTTGTTCACTTGTGGGTTCAGGGTTATGTACTCCTCCTTTTCTTGAAAAGATCTCCTCCTTACCCATTGTAAAAATTTTAGCATTACATGTCCTTACGGTACAACTCCAACACATTTCACCACTACTTTTAACTTCGCGATATTTATAAAATTTATATTCCTCAAAACAAATTTTTTTCCACGCTCGCTTAGCATTCGCTTCATTTTGATCTGAAAATAGTAAAGACTTTCATCCAATAGATAATTGATAAATGAGACTACTTGCTCTAAAGAGATTTAAATGCCCTTAGGTACCACCTACCCTTTTACCCATGGAAAAACCCAAAATTAGTCTGTACCGCAATTACGACAGGGGATTAAAATCCTTTGGGTAAGGTATGCAAGGGTAAGTTGACCGTACCGCAGTTGCGATGCACCCTGTATTTTTTTACGGAGAAAACGAATATGCTATGCACATTAATGTAACTCGCCACCAGGTGGCGCTGCAGAGTAGCAACTTCTGCCTCGTTCAACCGATTGTCATAAAAATTGTTATGTATATGTATTTTGCACGGAGAAGGTTTATATGTTATGCTCATTGATGCCACTCGCTACCAGGTGGCGCTGCAGAGTAGCAACTTCTGTCCCGTTTAACCGATTGTCATGAAAATTGGTATGTATATGTATTTTTCCAAGGAGAAGGGTTGCATAATATGCTCATTGATGCCACTCGCCACCTGGTGGCGCTGCAGAGTAGCAACTTCTGCCTCGTTCAACCGATTGTCATGAAAATTGGTATTACATGTATTTTGCACGGAGAAGGTTTATATGATATGCTCATTGATGCCAATTGCCACCAGGTGGCGCTGCAAAGTAGTAACTTCTGCCCCGTTCAACCGATTGTAATGAAAATTGGTATGTATATGTGTTTTTCCACGGAGAAGGTTTGTATGATACGCTCATTGATGCCACTCGCCACCAGGTGCCGCTGCAGAGTAGCAACTTATTCCCTGTTCAACCGATTGTCATGAAAATTAGTATGAGGCTGTATTCTTAATGCTTAATATGAATATGATATTCGTATTAATAGAAGTTACCACCAGATGGCGCTTCCATGTATCAAATTCAATATTGATTAATAGATATCTATACGATTTCATATAAATATAAGTTCGAAAAATATAATTTTTGGTGCGATAAGTGAAACAAAACTATAAACTTTCTTTCCTTCTCTATCTCTTCATCTCTTTTATTTTTCTTAAATTTATTTTAGTTGTTGGCGTAGCAACGCGCGCTGGGTACAGCTATTTCAAAGAGTGATCATTACTAAATTAAGCATTACGACGCCACCGTAAGGTGGCGCAGTTGAGATAGTATTAATTTATATTAGCAATTCTTGCGTAATTAAGTACTATGACGCCACCATAAGGTGGCGCAGTTAATATATGATATATCTAATCGATAATTTACAAAACCGTAAAAATTTGGATAATTTTTAAAAAACATCAGTAAGCGGTACGAAGTTCGCCGGGTCAGCTAGTAAATCACTAAAATTGACTAAAATGCAGAAATTAGTCCTAAGACAAGATCAGCTGTTTGATAGAAGGGCGGACATGATACGCATCAATTATGCGCTGTTGCCAACACATCGCTATAGTCCTGAATTTCCAGTCTAATTGAAACATATTTTATTTTCAATAGAAGAAAACTTTTACAAAGGAAAATATGTGATCTGAAAACTTGCAGCCATATAACATTTTAACTCAAAATTTATTAATTCTAAAGCAAAATATATTTCAGCTGCTAAATTCAATCACGTACAGTTTGGGCTAATACATTATTTTGATGCTCGCTACAACAATGTAGCTCTGTACACTTGGCTTCAATAACAAATGTAAATATGACAACGCTTATATTTAAATAAAATTAAACGCACTTTTCAACTACGATATTTTATTTCTTCACTCAACAAAATAAATCTCATCGAATAGTGTTCTAATACATGAAACTATTCGCTGCAGGTCGGGTATTTTACCTAAAACCCTAAATATTTATCTACAATATTTATTTGACGCTTTTAAAACTAGAAAAATATATTCACTCAAAATATTCTAAAATAATAAAACCACTAATCTTAATATTAAAGAACTTATTTAATTTATTCCCTATTCTAAATATAATTATTATTACTATCATTATTGTTACTATTATTATTATTCTACGAAAATTATGTAATCTATATATACAGGGTGTCCCAGAATTAAGTACGGAAACTTCGTATACGTATTCCTTGATGACAAATAAGTAGGGTCTTTCCTATAAAAAAAATTTTTTTAGAGACTCCTGTCAGAGTTATAACCCTTTAACTCTTTAAATGGTAAAATGTGCGCTACTTGATCGCGATACACAATACTCAATTGACATGGTCCTACATTTAATTTTTTTACTCCAAACCGAAACGATTTCGTAAAAAACGACAAGGAACAAAAAAGTTTCTAAATAATCAAAACTTCCTAAAATAATTTTTTGTTATTGCAAATATTAATTGCTAAGAAAGTTACAAAAAAAAATTAAGAGGGGTTCCTTGATTTGCACCCTTAGAATGGGGTAGGGCAGGTGAAAAGTGGCAGGAGAAATGCGTCTTTATAAAAATGATATTCACCCAAATTTTTAATTTTTTATCTTGGACCAATCAGAAGATATTAAATTAAAACAGTATTTTACCACCCCTCTTTAAAGGGTTATAACTCTGACAGGAGTCTCTAAAAAAATTTTTTTTATAGGAAAGACCCTACTTATTTGTCATCAAGGAATACGTATACGAAGTTTCCGTAGTTAATTCTGGGACACCCTGTATAAAAAAGGATCTGTTTTTATGTAAGAAATTTATGGACTCGAAAACTACTGAACCGATTATTATGAAAATTGGTATATATATATGTATTTTTCCACGGAGAAGGTTCATATGATATGCTCATTGATGCCACTCGCCACCAGGTGGCGCTGCAAAGTAGCAACTTCTGTCCCGTTCAACCGATTGTCATGAAAATTGGTATGTATATGTATTTTTTCACGGAGAAAACGAATATGCTATGCTCATTGATGCCACTCGCCACCAGGTGGCGCTGCAGAGTAGCAACTTCTGCCTCGTTCAACCGATTGTCATGAAAATTGGTATGTATATGTATTTTTTCACGGAGAAAACGAATATTCTATGCATATTGATGTAACTCGCCACTAGGTGGCGCTGCAGAGTGATAACTTCTGCCCCGTTCAACCGATTGTCATGAAAATTGGTAGGTATATGTATTTTTTCACGGAGAAGGTTTGTATGATATGCTCATTGATGCCACTCGCCACCAGGTGGCGATGCAGAGTGACAACTTCTACCCCGTTCAACCGATTGTCATGAAAATTGGTATGCATATGTATTTTTCCACGGAAAAGGTTTGTATGATATGCTCATTGATGCCACTCGCCACCAGGTGGCGCTGCAGAGTAACAACTTCTGCCCTGTTCAACCGATTTTCATGAAAATCAGTAGGATGCTGTATTTTTAATGGTTAATATGAATGTGATATTCGTATTAATGGAAGTTACCACCAGATGGCGGTTCTATTAAACGAGCAACCACTACTCATTTGATTACTTTATATCACGCCACCGTAAGGTGGCGCAGTTAATATCACATATATTTAAACGAGCAATCCTTATCTATCTATATATATAAAAAAGGATGTTTGTATGTATGAAATTGATAGACTCAGAAACTATTTGACCGATCAATATTAAAATTGGTATGTACATGTATTTTTCCACGGAGAAACTTTATATGCTATGCCCATTGATGTAACTCGCTACCAGGCGGCGCTGTAAAGTATCGACTTCCGCCCCGTTCAACCGATTGTCATGAAAATCAGTATGATGATGTATTTTTAATGGGTAAGATGAATATGATATTCGTATTAATGGAAGTTACCACCAGGTGGCGCTTCCATTAAACGAGCAACTTCTACTTATTTGATTACTTTATATTACGCCACCGTAAGGTGGCGCATTTAATATCACATATATTTAAACGAGCAATCCTTACTTAAGTATTGTGACGCCACCGGAAGGTGGCGCAGTTAATATCACTTATATTAAACGAGAAATTCTTACTAAATTAAGTATTGTTATGCATCTTATATATTTTTTCGATAAACTACAAAATAAAACGAAAAAAAAATAGTATAAACCTGATAACTAACGAGAAAATATGTTGAAAACGATAAAATAAAAATAAATTGAAAAAACGAAAAATTGAAGAATGACATAAATGATTTGCGGTACGAAGTCCGCCGGGTCAGCTAGTAAAATATAAATAAAACGATCGATATTCTCATTAAAAAATCCCTTTGAATTCAGTTTAACTGGTGGGAAATCTCGCGCTTGCGTTTATCTCATCTTGGGAACGAGAGTCAATGAGAAGATAGTCGGACCTCTCATTCTAGGCCGTACGTTTTATAAGTATATGGAAATCGTATTAGCATTGTATAAATACTAGTCTTTATACAATGGTATTAGATTCAAGAAATAAATTTATATAAACTCAATTCTGCTTTATCGATTATTAGAAATCTTTTTATTGTCTTATAGATGGCGCACAGATTATTTTTATTAAAAAATTTTGTTTCTTTTTTCATATAAATGATAATAATTTGTAGGGCCGTATCGTTGGATTTCCCTGTTGATTGGGATGCGAATTTTGTGAATAAAAGAGTAGATAAATATGATATTGAATTTTTGACTAATTTTAATACTTTTTTATCAAAATTTAATAATATTTTTACCAAAAAATCAAAATTTTTATAAAAAATAAGCAAATCTGTAATTGTCGGTAACTAGATTATAATTTTTTAAAAATTGCATTTTTGACTAATTTTAATACTTTTTTATCAAAATTTGATAATATTTTTACCAAAAAACGAACATTTTTATCAAAAATAAGCAAATCTGTAATTGTCGGTAACTAGATTACATTTTTTTTTCAATAAATTTTGAAATCTGCAAATATTTCGCGTATCCTCGTATATTTTTCAAAAAAAAAATCATTTTTTATTAATTTTTATACTTTTTTATCAAAATGATATTTTAAACGTCAAATGAGACGTAAGTGTCAAATTATTAAGAAATATGACTTTTTAAATGTCAAATAAGACGTAAAAATGTCAAATTATTAAGAAATATGTCATTTCAAACGTCAAATTATTTAGAAAATATGACATTTTAAACGTCAAATATTACGTTTATCATGTCAAATTTATTAAAAAATTTAACATTTTAAACGTCAAATGTGGAATAAATCATATCAAATGTCAAATTATTAGAAAATTTAACATTTTAAACGTCAAATATGAATTAAATTACATTAAATTGTTCATTTATAATGAAATTTGACATTTTAAACGTCAAATGTGGCATAAATCATATCAAATGTCATATTATTAGAAAATATGACATTTGAAACGTCAAATATGGATTTAATTACATTAAAATGTCAATTTATAACAAAATTTTACATTCTAAACGTCAAATGTGGCATAAATCATGTCGAATGTCAAATTATTAGAAAATATGAAATTTGAAACGTCAAACATGGATTACATTAAAATGTCAATTTATAACAGAATTTTACATTTTAAAAGTCAAATTTTTTACAATAAGTTTTGAAATCTGCAAATATTTCGAGCATCCTCGTATATTTTTCAAAAAAAATTGCATTTTTTATTAATTTTGATACTTTTTTATCGAAATTTGACAATATTTTTGCAAAAAAACGAACATTTTTATTTAAAATTAGCAAATCTGTAATTGTCGGTAACTAGATTATAATTTTTTACAATTAATTTTGAAATCTGCAAATATTTCGATCATCCTCGTATATTTTTCAAAAAAAATTGCATTTTTGACTAATTTTTATACTTTTTTATCAAAATTTGATATTTTTACCAAAAAACCAAAATTTTCATCAAAAATAAGCAAATCTGTAACTGTCGATAACTAGATTAGTTTTTTTATAATAAGTTTTAAAATTGTAAATTTTTGGTCTTTTTCTATTTGTTATTTTTGTTAAAAAAAAAATTTTTTTTACAATAAAATTCATAGGAAGATGGAAGTTGTGGTTGATTGATAAAATAAATGTAGGATCTAAAAGAGAAAAATTGGAGGATATAAAAAAAACTTTTATTTAGTTAAATTATAAGTTTATTTACAACATTATGTTAAGTATTTATCAATGATGAGTGGTAATATGTGTTTTTAAACTACAGGAGTGTGTGAAACATTTCGAACAAATGTTACATTTAAAAGGTTTTTCTTTAGTGTGAGTTCTAATATGCGTTTTTAAAGTAGAGGATTGTGTGAAACATTTTGAACATATTTCACATTTAAAAGGTTATTCTCCAGTGTGAGTTCTAATATGAGATTTTAAATCACTGGATTGTGTGAAACATTTCGAACAAATTTTACATTTAAAAGGTTTCTCGTTAGTGTGAGTTCTAATATGAGTTTTTAAATAAGTAGATTGTGTGAAACATTTCGAACAAATTTTACATTTAAAAGGTTTCTCGTTAGTGTGAGTTCTAATATGAGTTTTTAAATAAGTAGATTGTGTGAAACATTTCGAACAAAACTTACATTCAAAAGGTTTCTCGTTAGTGTGAGTTCTAATATGAGTTTTCAAGTTATTCGATACTGTGAAACACTTGGAGCAAATTTTACATTTGAAAGGTTTCTCGTTAGTGTGAGTTCTAATATGCTTTTTTAAATTAGAGGATTGTGTGAAACATTGCGAACAAATCTTACATTTAAAAGGTTTCTCGTTAGTGTGAGTTCTAATATGATTGTTCAAGTTACTCGATACTGTGAAACACTTGGAGCAAATTTTACATTTAAAAGGTTTCTCGTTAGTGTGAGTTCTAATATGAATTTTTAAATGATCAGATTGTGTGAAACATTTCAAACATATTTTACATTTATATTTGTCAAAAGTATTTTTACAACTTGATTCCTGTCTTTTGATGCTCCGCTCTGTATTTAATTCTTCATCAAAATCTTCAAATTCTATTTTAAAATCTGGTATATCAATGGTAGTGTGTAATTCTTCTTTTTTAATGTAAAGTTCAAAATTCAACGCATGATTTGAAATCTCATGTTTATTTTTAGTATTGAAAGAATAATGAGGGTTTTCATATTCCAATTTCGGTTTTCTATTTTGGTATGGTTGTTCTTCAACTAAAAATAAGCAAATCTGTAAGTGTCGGTAACAAGATTACAGTTTTTTTAGAATAAATTTTAAAACCTGCAAATATTTCGACCATCCTTGTATATTTTTCAAAAAAAAAAATGCATTTGTGACTAGTTGTGATACTTTTCTATCAAAATTTGATAATATTTTTACCAAAAAATCAAAATTTTTATCAAAAATAAGCAAATCTGTAATTGTCGGTAACTTGATTAGTTTTTTTGAATAAATTTTAAATTCTGCAAATATTTCGACCATCCTCGTATATTTTTCAAAAAAAATTGCATTTTTGACTAATTTTGATACTTTTTTATCGAAATTGGATAATATCTTTGCAAAAAACGAACATTTTTATCAAAAATTAGCAAATCTGTAATTGTCGGTAACTAGATAATAATTTTTCACAATAAATTTTGAAATCTGCAAATATTTCGACCATCCTCGTATATTTTTCAAAAAAAATTGCATTTTTGATTAATTTTAATACTTTTTTATCGAAATTTGATCATATTTTTGCAACAAAACGAATATTTTTATTAAAAATTAGCAAATCTGTAATTGTCGGTAACTAGATTATAATTTTTTATAACAAATTTTGAAATCTGCAAATATTTCGACCATCCTCGTATATTTTTCAAAAAAAATTGCATTTTTGAATAATTTGAATACTTTTTTATCAAAATTTGATAATATTTTTATCAAAAAACCACAATTTTTATCAAAAATAAGCAAAAAATGTATAATTGTCGGTAACTAGATTATAATTTTTTACAACAAATTTTGAAATCTGCAAATATTTCGACCATCCATGTATATTTTTCAAAAAAACTACATTTTTGACTAATTTTAATACTTTTTTATCGAAATTTCATAATATTTTTGCAAAAAAAAACGAACATTTTTATCAAAAATTAGCAAATCTGTAATTGTCGGTAACTAGATTACAAATTTTGACAATAAATTTTGAAATCTACAAATATTTAGAACATCCTCGTATATTTTTCAAAAAAAATTGCATTTTTGGCTAATTTTAATATTTTTTTATCGAAATTTGATAATATTTTTGCAAAAAGCGAACATTTTTATTAAAAATTAGCAAATCTGTAATTGTCGGTAACTAGATTATAATTTTTTACAACAAATTTTGAAATCTGCAAATAATTCGACCATCCTCGTGTATTTAAAAAAAAAAAAATGCATTTTTGATTAATTTTGATACTTTTTTATCAAAATTTGATAATATTTTTACCAAAAAACCAAAATTTTCATTAAAAATAAGCAAATCTGTAATTGTCGGTAACCGAAATACAGCGATTTTTCGAAAAAACACTCCAACTGTTTTCAAATTTCTCTTATCTTGAAAACCAAAAAAGATATCCAAATGCAGTTTTTTCCATTCAATCAGAAATTTGATCCATAATCAAAAACACTTTAAATTTCACAAAAAAAATCAAAAAAACAACGAAAATATAACGATTTTTCCAAAAAAAAAAACGATCTTTTTCCAATTTCTCATATTTTGAAAACCAAAAACCAAATTTAACGAAAATAAAAAAAAAATTGGAGATAAAATGATATAAAATATAATTATATATGAGCTTACTTATTTCGGGTTTTGATTCGGCCACCATTTCGATTTCTTCTTCTTCTTCTTTTATTAAAAAATTATTAATATTTCCTCTTATATATTCACCTAAAATTAAAAAAAATAAATAATTTTTTAAAATCGATATTTCATTATTTTTGTGTTTTATTTAATGAACAATCTGTTTTTTCTTTTTTTTAATCTGTAATTTTCAACAATTTTTTATACATTTTCCATAAACAAAATGTTTCCAATGATAAAATTTGATCTTACCAAATTCATTATAAATTTCAATTTTATCCATTTTACTGCCACTTTCTGTTTTTTCCATTATGGAATTCCAATTTCGGTTTTCTATTTTTGTATGGTTGTTCTTCAACTAAAAATAAGCATATTTGTAACTGTCGGTAACTAGATTACAGTTTTTTTAGAATAAATTTTAAAATCTGCAAATATTTCGACCATCCTCGTATGTTTTCAAAAAAAAAAATGCATTTTTGTTTAATTTTATTACTTTTTAATCAAAATTTGATATTTTTGCAAAAAAACGAACATTTTTATCAAAAATAAGCAAATCTGTAACTGTCGGTAACTAGATGTTTTTGACAACAAATTTAGAAATCTGCAAATATTTCGAGTATCCTCGTATATTTTTCAAAACAAATTGTATTTTTGACTAATTTTAATACTTTTTTATCAAAATTTGATAATATTTTTACTAAAAAAACAAAATTTTTGTCAAAACTAAGCAAATCTGTAATTGTCGGTAACTAGATTATAATGTTTTTACAATAAATTTTGAAATCTGCAAATATTTCGACCATCCTCGTATATTTTTCAAAAAAATTTGCATTTTTGATTAATTTTAATACTTTTTTTATCAAAATTTGATGATATTTTTACTAAAAAATCAAAATTTTTATCAAAAATAAGCAAATCTGTAACTGTCGGTAACTAGATGACAATTTTTGATAATAAGTTTAGAAATCTGCAAATATTTCGACCATCCTCGTATATCTTTCAAAAAAATGTGCATTTTTGACTAGTTTTAATACTTTTTTATCAAAATTTGATGATATTTTTACTAAAAAATCAAAATTTTTATCAAAAATAAGCTAATCTGTAATTGTCGGTAACTAGATTATATTTGTTTACAATAAATTTTAAAATCTGCAAATATTTCGACCATCCTCGTATATTTTTCAAAAAAAATTGTATTTTTGATTAATTTTAATACTTTTTTTATCAAAATTTGATAATATTTGTAGAAAAACCAAGAAAATTCTTTTATAAAAGATTATTTCATAAAAAGTTAACAAAAGAAACTAGCAAATTATCCCAAAAACTACAAAAATCAAAATTTTTTAACCTTACATACAAAAATGTAATTTTCACATTAAAAAAAAATGATTTTAAAGCAGGATTTTTGTAGAAAACCAAGAAAAAGTCGGGATCAATTTGACAATTTGTTTTAACAATAATTGACGAGAGATGATTAGTAGAACCACAACATAAGATTTACTTTGATTTTTTTACGATTCCTTCGCAAACACAAAACACAACTGCTTTGTTCAACAATCGATCGAAAAGTCAAACAGTATAACCAACATAAAAACTTTTAAGGTTAAGACATTCTGGCTAATTCTACTTTATCGATTATTAAAAGTCCTGTCATTGTCTTATAGATGGCGCACAAATTATTTTTATTAGAAAATTTCAATGTCAATATGTTAATAAAAGTATGTTCCTTTTAACAAAATTAAACACTTATTTGTTATTTCTAGACTGTTTTTGTTCCTTTTTTAAGCACTTTTACACTTTTTTTTTAAGATTTCAAGCAATTTTTAGGCACTAAATTGGATTTTTTAACAATTTTTCAAAAGGAAACAAACCACTAAATGTCAATTCTGTCAAATTCTAATTCAACTTCAGATTGTATTAAAAGTGGTCTTCGACTGTTGTTTTTTATAATAATTAATTTAAAATTAAGTTTTTTTAATAAAATTTATACTTATTAAATATTTTTTAGATGGTTTTTTAATGTTTTTAAGCAAAACAATACAATAAAATCTAATCATAGAAAAATATTAAAAATACATTTAAAGCGCCATCTAGTATAAGAAAATCTAAACTTTGTGACGTATCAAAAAAATATCTTTATGAATTTGTTTTAATTTAAACGATATATTTTAATAATTTTGTTTATACTTACATTAATACAATACCTACGTAAAAGTATATTTTAATAATATAAAATGATTTTACAAAGAATTTTTATGAAATATATCAATAATTAAATACAAGTTCAACTTTCTTTTAACAGATGTCGCTTTACGTAATATTAATTCATACAAATTTTACAATTAAACAATTTAGTTTGGTTCCGATAATGAAAATAATAGTAATTATATTTAAAAAAAGGTAATTTTAAACATATTTAATATAAATTATTATTATTTATATAAAAAATAAAAATAATAAGTGCGCCATCTATAAGACAATGACAGGACTTCTAATAATCGTTAAAGTAGAATTAGCCAGAATGCCTTAACCTTAAAAGTTTTTAGGTTGGTTATACTGTTTGTGTTTGACTTTTCGATCGATTGTCGAACAAAGCGGTTGTGTTTTGTGTTTGGAAGGAATCATAAAAAGATCAAATTAAATCTTGTGTTGTTGTTCTACTAATCATCTCTCGTCAATTATTGTTAAAACAAATTGTTATATTTGCATAGGTAAGTTTTATTTAATATTTATTTAGTTGCTCTTTGAGATTGTTTTTCGATATACGTAGAAATCGCACATTGTGATAGTATCATAATAAAATGGCGGCGAAAAACCACCTGAGATCCTCCCGACAAATCTAACGTGGAGACGAATAATATAGAAATGAGACAATGGACATTACAAGAGCAGGAATAGGACTTAATAATTCAAACAAAATAAATATTATACAATAAATATTAACAATAGTAGGTACATTAAGAAATTCAAGAATAATCAGACTAATAAAATCGATAACTCGTTACCGATAGAAGCAATAGCTAATAACAATACAATAAATATTGACAAGAGTAGGTACATTAAAAAATTCAAGAATTAAGGCGGAAACATACTATTAAAACGTGACACGACGCCACGCATGTTAGTCCATATATTTATATTGCGGCGTGTGGTCACATAGCGTGTTGTATATGTGCTTCTAACTGTATTAAATATATGGAATTGAGAGGTACTAACATGCGTCGGGTGGCGTGGCGTCGTGTCACGTTTTGATAGTATGTTTCCGCCTTAGTCAGACTAATAAAATCGACAGAAGCAATAGCTAATAACTTGCTTAATTCAAGATTCAAGCTGTCAAATTAATCCCGACTTTTTCTTGGTTTTCTACAAAAATTCCGCTTTAAAATCATTTTTTTTAATGTGAAAATTACATTTTTGTATGTAAGGTTAGAAAATTTTGATTTTCGTAAATTTTGGGATAATTTGCTAGTTTTTTGAGTAATTTCTTTTAATAAAATCGACAACTATTTAGTTGGATAGTTTATTTACGGAAATCTCCATTATAAGTACCTAAGAACACATTATGAAATACAAGATACAAAAATATAGCAATAAAATTTACAAATATATAAAATAACAGTATAAAAACAATATGAAAATGAATAATGTAAAAAGAAACTTTTAAATAAGTTTATTTAAGATACTTTTAAATTTGTAAAGTGAAAGACCATATGGATCAATATCATGATTATTAATGAATTGAGCAACTTTAATTAAAGGATTATTGCATAAGTAATTAGTTTTATAAGTTGGTATATTGTATAAAGTTTTCAGTCTTGTTGACTTTTTAGGAATATTTATTTCAATTTTAGACAGAATATTTGGACAATCTATTAATCAATCCATTTACAATTTTGTAGAATAGTACTAAATTTAATCAATTGATAATCATATCTAAAATTTATTCTTGGGATCATTAATTTATATCCAGCAAATCTTAAAAACGTATTCTGAATCTTTTCTAATTGGTATAAGTTTTTGTTTGTATGTATATGGTGACCAAATCATACAATTATACTCAAGAATAGAACGTACAAGAGAAATGAAAACGATTTTTGTAGTGTTAATATTAAAGTTATTACAATTCCTTAAAACAAATCCTAACATTTTAGTTGCCTTAATGGTTATGGAATTATGTAATATGATTATCAAACGACAATTTACTATCTAAAACGATTCCTAAATCTTTTATTGATTCGATTTTTATCAAATTGGTATTATTAAAACAATCAATATTGATTAACTACTTGATTGTAGTTTCCTGCTAATCAATTGTCATTTCAGTAAAACGTTTATCAAATAGATGTCACAGATAATAATAGTATACCTAATACTATTATGACGTTTTACAGAGTCTTTGAAAATCAAAGAACATATAGACCATTTACTAAGAACCAACAACTACTTCCCTGGCTATATGCCACGACGGACATTGAATTACAGTTCAAAGTTAAACGGGGTTAGTATATCTGCAAGATAGAACTAACCATTTTAGTTTGCAATTCGATAGGATATCACTTGTAGACCGGTTTCGACGTATTGCGTCTCATCAGTACAAGGAAGATATCCATCCAGAAGCTATAAGAGCAACTAGATTGGAGATATGTCTGAAATCGCACAAATACATTATCTTTAGTAAAGAAAATGTTAAAAGTGCGATAATAGCGACATCTCCATAACTAATTGCAAACTGAAATTCTATTTGACAAAAAACCTCTCGGCTTTGTAGGGTTAACTACTTGATTGTAGTTTCCTGCTAATCAATTGTCATTTCAGTAAAACGTTTATCAAATAGATGTCACAGATAATAATAGTATACCTAATACTATTATGACGTTTTACAGAGTCTTTGAAAATCAAAGAACATATAGACCATTTACTAAGAACCAACAACTACTTCCCTGGCTATATGCCACGACGGACATTGAATTACAGTTCAAAGTTAAACGGGGTTAGTAAAGATAATGTATTTGTGCGATTTCAGACATATCTCCAATCTAGTTGCTCTTAGAGCTTCTGGATGGATATCTTCCTTGTACTGATGAGACGCAATACGTCGAAACCGGTCTACAAGTGATATCCTATCGAATTGCAAATTAAAATGGTTAGTTCTATCTTGCAGATATACTAACCCCGTTTAACTTTGAACTGTAATTCAATGTCCGTCGTGGCATATAGCCAGGGAAGTAGTTGTTGGTTCTTAGTAAATGGTCTATATGTTCTTTGATTTTCAAAGACTCTGTAAAACGTCATAATAGTATTAGGTATACTATTATTATCTGTGACATCTAATCAATATTGATATTTGATTGCTGGAGTAAGTTTTCTATGAAAAGTTATTTGAAAGGATTTATTAAAATTCAATTCAAGTAAATTAGTAACGCACTAATCACAAAATTTGTTTAAAACATCTTGAAGAGTAAAACAATCCAATTGCGACTTAACAGTTTTAAAAATTTTATTATCATCTGCATACATTAAATATTTACAATTAATTAAAACCGATATAACATCATTAAGGAGGTCCTTTCGCTGCAAATTAGTCAAAACAACTGTTGTAGTCAATACTCGATAAATTAAAATAAAAAATCCATAAAAATTAAAAAATAAATAGTATATGAGGCATTGATAATTGAAATTTTGAAAATTAAAAAAAAAATAGTTAAATACAGAAGTTAATTTGACTGTTGTAAATCAGCTGTTAATAGCCTGTCTGTGATTTGACAACGCTGTCTCACGGTTGTTCATATTTGTATCCACACAATCCTAACCTTAACCACTTTTAAGCTTTAGCTGTCAATGTGATGAATGAGTAAATTGAATAAAAATGCTTAATCTTAATATTCTAATGTCTCGTGGCAAGGATGCTTGTAAATTTGTGAGTCTTAAATGTAAACAATGGTGTGATAATGTTGTAAGTGCAAAAAAAGAAAAGTTTACATTGAAGGAATTAGTTCGCGCGCTACGCAACGTTGCCAAATGTTTTGACTCCATTTTAATGTAAGTTACTTGAGATTCTTTTGTGATTTTTAATTATTAATTTCTCAGTAAATTGCCCGGTGACTGATATATTTTATTGCAAAAAAAGGAACCTGGATATTTCAAAAATCTAATTTTCAGTTTTTCTTTATTCCATCTAATCGGTGACTGATAGTATAATTCGAAAAATATTGTTAAGGATTTACTTTCTCATAAGACTCGGTACAAATACTAACATTTTAAAACTTTTTTTTTTCAAAAATTTGCATGGTAAGGTATGATTAAAACTTCGATAAATAAGGTCTTTAACTATTAGAAAAAAATTAAATTTATTCATAATCTAATATTTTTTATTTAACATTGGCGGCGAAAGATAAAGGATTCTTGGTTTTTCTATAAAATTCAGGCGTTAATATCAGTTTGTTTTATGAAATTTGTATTTTTAGATGTGAGGGTAAAAATTTTGGAATTTATATGTTTTTGGGATAATTTGTTATAGGTTAATTATTTATAAAATAATTTTCCAATATATTTTAGTTGAAGAAAATTCCATAATGGATGTTTCGAAAGTAAAAATAGAAGCTGGAATTAAAATGGAAGAAATTGAAATTTTGAATCAGTTTGGTAAGATCAAATTTTATCATTGGAAACATTTTGTGTATGGAAAATGTACAAAAAATTATTAAAAGTTACAGATTTAAAAAATAAACACAATTGTTCATTTAATAAAACACAAAAATAACGAAATATCGATTTTAAAAAAAATATTTATATTTTTAATTTCAGGTGGGAATAGTAATAAAGGAAATATAAAAGATAATTTTGTAATAAAAGAAGAAAAATTAGAAATTGTGGACGAACCAAAAGCCGAAATGCATTGTTTTGATCAGATGGAAATAAGTAAGCTCATATATAATTATATTTTATATCATTTTACCTTCAAATCTTTTTTATTTTCCTTAAATTTGGTTTTTGGTTTTCAAAAGTATAAGAAATTGGAAAAATATGTTTTTTTTTTTTCGAAAAATCGCTATATTTCAGTTGTTTTTTGCGAAATTTAAAGTGTTTTTGAATTAGGATCAAATTTATGATTGAATGGAAAAAATTGCAATTTGATATATTTTTTGGTCTTTAAGATATGAGAAATTTGAGAAATGTTGGAGTGTTTTTTCGGAAAATCACTATCTTTTAGTCGGCTTTTTGAATTTTTGAGAAATTTAAAGTGTTTGTGAATAAGGATCAAAATTCGGATAGAATGGAAAAAAGTGTATTTCGATTTCTTTTTTGGGTTTCAAGATGTAAGTAATTTGAAAAAAGCACGGGGCGGGGCGTTTTTTCGAAAAATTCTACAGAATTTCTCAAATAACTTATTTGTTTCTTTCCAATGGACACTTTTTAATACATTCAGATGGTTCTCCTCTCTTCTACTCTCCATATTTAATTTTAGTGTTTCATAAAACACAAATTGAAGTGAATGAAGTATTATTCACATTTCGAAAATTTGTCAAAATATCTTAGCCAACAATTATGTAAAAACTTACGAACTTGTTTATATATTAAACCATTACATTTTAGTTGAAGAATACGAAAACTCGAAACAATTCGTAACAATGGATAATTCTTCAATTAATTCTTTAACTACTAAAAGTGAAATATTAAGCAATGAAGATGAATTTGAGTGTAAAAAAGAACTATTGCACTCTATTTGCCATTTACCGGATTTTAAAATGGAATTTCAAGATTTTGATGAAGGGCAGAGTTCAACTTGTAAAAATCGTAAGTATTTGTTTAATTAACATCCTCATAAGAATGTTTAATATTTTTACAAGTATTTAGTGTTTTCTAAAAATATTTTCCTTTGTGAACTCACCTAACATTTTATTTATTTTCTACTAATAAGTTATTTCCAGTAAAATTTCAAAATTATTATTTGGTAAATATGATTATTATGTCATTTAGATCGATAAAGAAATTTAAACGTACTTCAAAGAAATATCGACATTCAAAACATTCAAAATTCTTATGAGAGATATACAAAGAAATTTTCGTCTGATAAAATAGAATAGACCAATAATTATAACTGATCAATGTTTAAATAAATTTCTTTATTAAAAAAAGTTATAAATATTTTGTAGGTTTTCTATCTAAGAAAAAGAAGTGGCAACCTCATCGCGAATTCTATGGAACATGTTTCTCTTGTGGAAAATTTTTTGTTAATAGATACCTATTTTCACATCATTATTATATTTACCACTTTTTAGGTTGTTCTAAAAAATCTGGTGATTTAAAAAAACAGATCAAGACTCGCAGTTTTACACAAAAAAGTGATTTAAAAATACGTAATAAAACTAATACTGGTAAAAAAAGTTTTAAATGTAAAAATTGTTCGAAATGTTTCACAAAATCCAGTAGTTTAATATCTCATAAAAAAACTCACATTGGCGAAAAATGTTATAAATGTAAAATATGTTCGAAATGTTTCACACAAACCAGTGATTTAAAACGACATCTTAAAATCCACACTGGCGAGAAACCTTTCAGATGTAATATTGGTTCAAAGTGTTTCACACTATACATTAATTTAAAAACTCATATTAGAATTCACACTGGTGAGAAACCTTTTGAATGTAAATTTTGTTTGAAACGTTTCACACAATCCAACCATTTAAAAATTCATATTAGAACTCACACTGGTGAGAAACCTTTTGAATGTAAAATTTGTTTGGAACGTTTCACACACTCTAGTAGTTTAAAAAATCATAATATTAAAACTCACGATAACAAGAAATCTTACAAATGTAAAATTTGTTCAAAATGTTTCACAGTATCAACTAATTTAGAAAATCATATTAGAACTCACGCTGGTAAGAAACCTTTTGAATGTAACATTTGTTCGAAATCGTTCACAAAATCAACCATTTTAGAAAATCATATTAGAACCCACACTGGTGAAAAACCTTTTGAATGTAACATTTGTTTGAAACGTTTCACACAATCCAACAATTTAAAAAATCATATTAGAACCCACACTGGTGAGAAACCTTTTGAATGTAAAATTTGCTTGAAACGTTTCACACAATACGGTCATTTAAAAAATCATATTAGAACCCACACTGATGAGAAACCTTTTGAATGTGAAATATGTTCGAAATGTTTCAAAGAATCCGGTAGTTTAAATAGTCATATTAGAACTCATACTAACGAGAAACCTTTTAAATGTAACATTTGTTCGAAATGTTTCACACAATCCTGTCATTTAAAAACTCATATTAGAACTCACACTAACGAAAAATCTTTTAAATGTAAAATATGTTCAAAATATTTTACAGAATCCGGTTCTTTAAAAAATCACATTAGAATTCACACTGGAGAAAAACCTTATAAATGTGAAATATGTTCGAAATGTTTCACACAATCCGGTAATTTAAAAAGTCATATTAGAACTCATACTAACGAGAAACCTTTTAAATGTAACATTTGTTCGAAATGTTTCACACAAGCCTGTAGTTTAAAAACACATATTACCACTCAACATTGATAAAAACGTAACATAATGTTTTAAATAAACTTATAATTTAACTAAAGAATTTTTTTTTATATCCTCCAATTTTCTCTTTTAGATCCTACATTTATTTTATCAATCAACCACAACTTCCATCTTCCTATGTTTATTAATATTTTGTTAAAATACAACTATTTTTTGTATAATTGTCAAAATTCAGAATCTGTGTATAATTCTTTTTTTTTATGAAATCGTATTAGATATGTTCATTTTAATAACACAATTTCATTGTTTACGTTATAGTGACATGAAGTCTGTCCTTGAAAGTCAAGATGAATTAAGAAGAAGTTAGAAGTAGCGATTTGCCCAAGTAATGATATGCGATCATTGCATATCCCACGCCGAATAGCCCTAGTAGCTGAGGCCTATACAAAGGAAAGAAGAAGAAAAAGAAGACAAGTGTTTTTGGCGGGATGTCAAAGATACAAGAAGAAAAAGTATGGTTTTCGACATTCGTTTCCTTCACAGATATAGACGTTTCCTATGATAAGTAACCCTAAGTACACAAAAGTTTCAAGCTCTTGATTGTGTCGCAATTTTAAATTGAAAATAGCTAAAGTGATCATATAGTGAAATTAACCTTTATTGGTTGTTACAACCAGAAAAATGAATGGTTTCAAAGAAGAATCAGATTAATTAAGGAATAATAATATCGAAAATAATCCTAACGAACTGTTATCTAATATTAAAACCGAAGAAATTGAAATTGAAGAATGTAATCTCGAATTCCAAAAGTCTCGGCGGCACTTGATGTCTAGGGTATTTACCTCTTCTCCTGGGGTTTTATGTAAATTCTGTACGAAATCAGTGCACACTTGGTACTCGGTGGTTTTTTTGAGTCGCTAAATACGATTATAATAATAGCGATGGTGTTCGAAACACCTGGTGCTTAAGACGGACCTCGTCTACAGGAATTTTATGCAAATTCGATACAAACGGTACTAGGAGGTTTTTGGAGTCGCTTACCACGAATATCATATAGAAGTATAACTTCTGCTAGCAGTCCCACTGACTGCCACACTAGTTTTTTTTTTATTATAAATATTGTAACGGGATAACCGTAAAGGAAGGGACCTTCATTTGAAAGATTGTTATTGACAATTGATTTTTATAAACTTCTAAAAACACTGACTAGATTAAAAAATGTTTCTAGAAAGTTCCAGAATGTTCATTTGTAGTATATAAGGGGATGTATGGGCAGTTAACAGTAGTTCAAGTTCAAATATTAACAAGAGTTCTGTGTATTTTAACAATTTATCTTTATATTTAATAATATACCAAAAATTTGTAGACATGAAATTACCGGAAAATACAGATTTTTTAAGAAAAAAAAATTTTATATAAATTATAAATCCTTTATCTGTTCTAATGGAAATATAATTTTGCAATACTAAATTATATATAATTATAAATTTTTAAATAAAAACAAATTTATCTATCCGGCATTAAAATTCTGGTGATTTAAACGACTCGAAAGAATTTATTGCTTATTTAATTTTATTTTGATTTATCAATTATTTTCCAAACTGCCAGGCTAACCCTACTGCTATGGTTTTTAGTCTGTTAGTTTGCTGTGTGGCTGAGGTAGTCAATTTTGTTTCTGATTTAGGAAAGTGGCCTCTAAAGAAATGTAAAAATTACAAAGTTTGATTCTTCTGTTGTCGATTTAACAAATTATCTTTCTATAATTAACGTCATGCAAACATGAGCTTGAGGAGGAAATCTGTAAATTTCATATGTGTGTTCAGTCAAGACTATTAAAAACACAGACTAATTACTAACGCATCTGCAACTTACTAGTTCTAGATAAACATTGCAATTTCAAATTCTGCCGCGTGTGACATTTTTTTTTGTTTGTATAATTTCTAAATTTCAGTAATAGTATCAGTCTAATGAATATAATCAATAAAAATAATTTCACAAAAAAATGTGTGCTTATTTTTAATCAAAACTATTATTTAGTAAATAAAATAATATTCTTTAAATGACTTTTATTTCATTTCAAAACAGTCTTAAATATTTTTTTTATTATTTGAGGATTTTCTTTCACAAACAATAAAAAATAAATATTATCGAATTTTGATAAAAAAGTATCAAAATTAGTCAAACATGCATTTTTTTTTTTGAAAAATATACGAGGATGATCGATATATTTGCAGATTTCAAAATTTATTATAAAAAACTATAATCTAGTTACCGACAATTACAGATTTGCTTATTTTTGATAAAAATCTTGTTGTTTTGGTAAAAATATTATCAAATTTTGATAAAAAATTCGAAAAGAGGTTGACCTTAAAGGCCATCCCTGCAACTTCCCGCTAGTTTTAACCGCAAAGCTATAGTAACGAGACGTTTTTGACTTTTTTTGAAATGTTTAAAAAGCCATAACTTTTTAACGCCTTATTCGATTTTGATGTTCAAGATGGCATTCGACGCAGTTTCTTGAGACCTAAAAACGTTACTAGGAGCACAAAATCGATTAGTCAAAAAATCTCTAGGTTATTGAAAAAAAACACTTTTTTTGAAATTTTTCGACTACGATATCTCACGAACGAATCAACCGATTTTAATTTGCAAAACGGCATTCGACGTGGCTTTTTAAGCTTGAGAGCTGATTAGGTTATGAAATTGATCGATGCAATAGCCAAAAAGATATGCCCAAAAAACATCATTTTTACCAATTGTTTTTTTCGGTTATTTTGAAATTTCTCAAAATCTACGGGCTCGAATCGGTTCAAACTTACAGGGAATCTAAGTTAGATGGAACTCTTTGGAATGCTTTTTATTTCATTCAGATCGGTCAAGTCGTTCAAAAGTTATAAGAGGTTTACATACATCCACACACACACACATCCACAAGTACATACAGACATACAGACACCCTCGTAAAAATAGTCAGGGGAGGTTCCTAAGACCTCAAAACGTTGAGATCCGATGAAAACTCGATTTTCGAAAAACGGGGTGAAACCAATAACTTCCCGATTTTAAAAAAATTTTTAATTTTTTTTAGCGGGAAGTTAAAAAGTATCAAAATTAGTCAAAAATGCATTTTTTTTTTGAAAAATATACGAGGATGATCCATATATTTGCAGATTTCAAAATTAATTATAAAAAACTATAATCTAGTTACCGACAATTACAGATTTGCTTATTTTTGATAAAAATCTTGTTGTTTTGGTAAAACTATTATCAAATTTTGATAAAAAAGTATCAAAATTAGTCAAAAATGCATTTTTTTTTGAAAAATATACGAGGATGATCCATATATATGCAGATTTCAAAATTAATTATAAAAAACTATAATCTAGTTACCGACAATTACAGATTTGCTTATTTTTGATAAAAATCTTGTTGTTTTGGTAAAAATATTATCAAATTTTGATAAAAAAGTATCAAAATTAGTCAAAAATGCATTTTTTTTTGAAAAATATACGGGGATGATCCATATATTTGCAGATTTCAAAATTAATTATAAAAAACTATAATCTAGTTACCGACAATTACAGATTTGCTTATTTTTGATAAAAATCTTGTTGTTTTGGTAAAAATATTATCAAATTTTGATAAAAAAGTATCAAAATTAGTCAAAAATGCATTTTTTTTTGAAAAATATACGAGGATGATCCATATATTTGCAGATTTCAAAATTAATTATAAAAAACTAATCTAGTTACCGACAATTACAGATTTGCTTATTTTTGATAAAAATCTTGTTGTTTTGGTAAAAATATTATCAAATTTTGATAAAAAAGTATCAAAATTAGTCAAAAATGCATTTTTTTTTTTGAAAAATATACGAGGATGATCGAAATATTTGCAGATTTCAAAATTAATTATAAAAAACTATAATCTAGTAACCGACAATTATAGATTTGCTTATTTTTGATAAAAATCTTGTTGTTTTGGTAAAAATATTATCAAATTTTGATAAAAAAGCATCAAAATTAGTCAAAAATGCAATTTTTTTTTGGAAAAATATACGAGGATGATCGAAATATTTGCAGATGTCAAAATTAATTATAAAAAACTATAATCTAGTTACCGACAATTACAGATTTGCTTATTTTTGATAAAAATCTTGTTGTTTTGGTAAAAATATTATCAAATTTTGATAAAAAAGTATCAAAATTAGTCAAAAATGCATTTTTTTTGAAAAATATACGAGGATGATCGAAATATTTGCAGATTTCAAAATTAATTATAAAAAACTATAATCTAGTTACCGACAATTACAGATTTGCTTATTTTTGATACAAATCTTGTTGTTTTGGTAAAAATATTATCAAATTTTGATAAAAAAGTATCAAAATTAGTCAAAAATGCATTTTTTTTTTGGAAAAATATACGAGGATGATCGAAATATTTGCAGATGTCAAAATTAATTATAAAAAACTATAATCTAGTTACCGACAATTACAGATTTGCTTATTTTTGATAAAAATCTTGTTGTTTTGGTAAAAATATTATCAAATTTTGATAAAAAAGTATCAAAATTAGTCAAAAATGCATTTTTTTTTGAAAAATATACGAGGATGATCGAAATATTTGCAGATTTCAAAATTAATTATAAAAAACTATAATCTAGTTACCGACAATTACAGATTTGCTTATTTTTGATACAAATCTTGTTGTTTTGGTAAAAATATTATCAAATTTTGATAAAAAAGTATCAAAATTAGTCAAAAATGCATTTTTTTTTTGAAAAATATACGAGGATGATCGATATATTTGCAGATTTCAAAATTAATTATAAAAAACTATAATCTAGTTACCGACAATTACAGATTTGCTTATTTTTGATAAAAATCTTGTTGTTTTGGTAAAAATATTATCAAATTTTGATAAAAAAGTATCAAAATTAGTCAAAAATGCATTTTTTTTTTGAAAAATATACGAGGATGATCGAAATATTTGCAGATTTTAAAATTAATTATAAAAAACTATAATCTAGTTACCGACAATTACAGATTTGCTTATTTTTGATAAAAATCTTGTTGTTTTGGTAAAAATATTATCAAATTTTGATAAAAAAGTATCAAAATTAGTCAAAAATGCATTTTTTTTGAAACATATACGAGGATGATCCATATATTTGCAGATTTCAAAATTAATTATAAAAAACTATAATCTAGTTACCGACAATTACAGATTTGCTTATTTTTGATAAAAATCTTGTTGTTTTGGTAAAAATATTATCAAATTTTTATAAAAAAGTATCAAAATTAGTCAAAAATGCATTTTGTTTTAAAAAATATACGAGGATGATCGATATTTTTGCAGATTTCAAAATTAATTATAAAAAACTATAATCTAGTTACCGACAATTACAGATTTGCTTATTTTTGATAAAAATCTTGTTGTTTTGGTAAAAATATTATCAAATTTTGATAAAAAAGTATCAAAATTAGTCAAAAATGCATTTTGTTTTAAAAAATATACGAGGATGATCGATATATTTGCAGATTTAAAAATTAATTATAAAAAACTATAATCTAGTTACCGACAATTACAGATTTGCTTATTTTTGATAAAAATCTTGTTGTTTTGGTAAAAATATTATCAAATTTTGATAAAAAAGTATTAAAATTAGTCAAAAATGCATTTTTGTTTTGAAAAATATACGAGGATGATCGATATATTTGCAGATTTCAAAATTAATTATAAAAAACTATAATCTAGTTACCGACAATTACAGATTTGCTTATTTTTGATAAAAATCTTGTTGTTTTGGTAAAAATATTATCAAATTTTGATAAAAAAGTATCAAAATTAGTCAAAAATGCATTTTGTTTTAAAAAATATACGAGGATGATCGATATATTTGCAGATTTAAAAATTAATTATAAAAAACTATAATCTAGTTACCGACAATTACAGATTTGCTTATTTTTGATAAAAATCTTGTTGTTTTGGTAAAAATATTATCAAATTTTGATAAAAAAGTATCAAAATTAGTCAAAAATGCATTTTTTTTTGAAAAATATACGAGGCTGATCGATATATTTGCAGATTTCAAAATTAATTATAAAAACTATAATCTAGTTACCGACAATTACAGATTTGCTTATTTTTGATAAAAATCTTGTTGTTTTGGTAAAAATATTATCAAATTTTGATAAAAAAGTATCAAAATTAGTCAAAAATGCATTTTTTTTGAAAAATATACGAGGCTGATCGATATATTTGCAGATTTCAAAATTAATTATAAAAAACTATAATCTAGTTACCGACAATTACAGATTTGCTTATAATTGATAAAAATCTTGTTGTTTTGGTAAAAATATTATCAAATTTTAATAAAAAAGTATCAAAATTAGTCAAAAATGCATTTTTTTTTTGAAAAATATACGAGGATGATCGAAATATTTGCAGATTTCAAAATTAATTATAAAAAACTATAATCTAGTTACCGACAATTACAGATTTGCTTATTTTTGACAAAAATCTTGTTGTTTTGGTTAAAATATTATTAAATTTTGATAAAAAAGTATCAAAATTAGTCAAAAATGCATTTTTTTAAAAAATATACGAGGATGATCGAAGTATTTGCAGATTTCAAAACATGTTGTCAAAAACTATAATCTAGTTACCGACAATTACAGATTTGCTTATTTTTGCTAAAAATTTTGGTTTTTTGATAAAAATATTATCAAATTTTGATAAAAAAGTATATAAATTAGTCAAAAATGTAATTTTTTTTGAAAAATTTACGAGGATGTTCGAAATATTTGCAGATTTCAAAATTTATTATAAAAAATTATAATCTAGTTACCGACAATTACAGATTTGCTTATTTTTGATAAAAATGTTGTTTTTTTTGATAAAAATATTATCAAATTTTGATAAAAAAGTATCAAAATTAGTCAAAAATGCAATTTTTTTTTTGAAAAATATACGATGGTCGAAATATTTGCAGATTTCAAAATTTGTTGTTAAAAACTATAATCTAGTTACCGACAATTACAGATTTGTTTATTTTTGATAAAAATTTTGATTTTTTGATAAAAATATTATCAAATTTTGATAAAAAAGTACCAAAGTTAGTCAAAAATGGAATTTTTCTTGAAAAGTAAACGAGTATGCTCGAAAAATTTGCAGATTTCAAAATTTATTGTAAAAAAAATTTTGTTTTTTGCAAAAAATATTATCAAATTTTGATAAAAAAGTATCAAAATTAGTCAAAAATGCAATTTTTTTTGAAAAATATACGAGGATGGTCGAAATATTTGCAGATTTCTAAATTAATTATAAAAAACTATAATCTAGTTACCGACAATTACAGATTTGCTTATTTTTGATAAAAATTTTGATTTTTTGGTAAAAATATTATCGAATTTTGATAAAAAAGTATTAAAAGTAGTCAAAAATGCAATTGTTTTTGAGAAATATACGAGGATGGTCGAAATATATACAGATTTCAAAATTTATTATAAAAACTATAATCTAGTTACCGACAATTACAGATTTGCTTATTTTTGATTTTTAGACTAAATTGAGATTTTATTGATAAAATCCAAAACTTATTTTTGAATATATTTATTTATTTAATAGATAATAAACACAATTAATTATTAATACTTGTTTTTATATAATAATACAGACGCTTATTTTCTTAATTATTCGAGATTAAAGTACGTTTCTTTTGTATTTTTATTTTTGAAAAAAAATTTAACCAAGTCCATGATCATCAAAAAATCCTTGCGGAGTTTCTTCCTAAAACAAATCAAAAAAATTTTTATTGCAAGAAATGTCAAATGTCAGATTTATGTCAAATAAAACAAAGAACCTACCTTCATATAGAATAAAAGAAAAGTTAGTAAAAAGGTGTTAATAAAAGATTAATTCTTATTTAAAGATGCATTTCTATTTAGTTAATGACATAAACAACAACAAACTACAAATTATTAGAAAAAAATAACAATAAAAAAGTTAGTTAAAAAATACACATAAATAAAAAAAACTGTCAAATTTGTTAACTGTCAAATTTTTGACATTTAGGCTGTGTTCCGAAAATGTGTGTTTTTTTTGTTTTTACAGGAAGCCAATGTCCCTTAAAGCACCTTCAACAGCTTGGTCCTTAACAAAATATAAAAAAAAAGAAGAAGAAATTTTTTTTTGTTATTTTGTTATATTTTTTTGTTAGTGACAACAAAAAGCATTCAAGCAGTTTTTTATTTAAAATTAAAATTTTATTAATAATAATAATAAACTTTTTGTTAACAAATAATTGTAAAATTAATATTAAATTTTTAATAATTATTATGGTTCAAATTACAAAATATTTCGATGATAATAATAATACTGATAAAATTAGTAAATATAGTTGTTATTATTATTACTATAATGGTTTAAATAACAAAAAAAATCAATAATTATCAATATATTATTTAAATATTAACAAAAAAAGTCATTTGCACCATAATTGTAATCTATAGTCGAATGCCGAATTAGTTGAGACAAAAATATGGAAAAAATGTGTTTTTGTCTACGGAAAAAGTGTGTTTTGTTTTTGTCTAAGGAAAAAGTGTGTCTTTGTCTATGGAACAAGTGTGTTTTTGTCTATGGAAAAAGTGTGTTTTTGTCTATGGAAAAAGTGTTTTGTTTTTGTCTATGGAAAAACTATGTTGTTGTCTAAGGAAAAAGTGTGTTTTTGTCTATGGAAAAAGTTTGTTTTGTTTTTGTCTATGGAATGTTATTTTTGTCTATGGAAAAACTATGTTTTTGTCTAAGGAGAAAATGTGTTTTTGTCTAAGGAAAAAGTGTGTTTTTGTCTAAGGAATAAGTGTTTTTGTCTATGGAAAAATTTGTTTTGTTTTTGTCTATGGAAAAACTATGTTTTTGCCTAAGGAAAGTATGTTTTCGTCTAAGGAAAAAGTGTGTTTTTGTCTATGGAAAAAATGTGTTTTGTTTTTGTCTATGGAAAAACTATTTTTTTGTCTAAGGAAAAAGTGTGTTTTTGTCTATGGAAAAAACTGTCTTTTTGTCTATGGAAAAAGTGTCTTTTGTCTATAGAAAAATTGTCTTTATGTCTATGGAAAAACTATCTTTTTGTCTATGCAAAAACTGTTTTTGTCTACGGAAAAACTGTGTTCGTATTTTTGTCTATGGAAAAAATGTGTTTTTGTCTATGGAAAATGTTTGTTTTTGTCTATAGAAAAAGTGTTTTTTTTTTGTCAATCAAAGGTCGTTTATTTGTCTATGGAAACATTGTCCTTTTGTCTATGGAAAAAAGAATATTTTCTATGGAAAAACTGTTTTTGTCTTAGGAAAAACTGTTTTTTTTTTTATAATGAAAAAAAATGTAAAACATTTCAAAAAAGTCAAAATTTTCAAAAAATGTCAAAATTTTTTCAATAAAAGTTACAAATATTCCAAAAAATTAAAATTTTCCAAAAAAAAAAAATTTCAAAAAAAAAAAATAAAATTTTTTCAAAAAATACAAGATTTTCAACAAAAAAAGTCAAAATTTTCGAAAAAAGTCAAAATTTTTCAAAAAACGTCAAATTTTTTGCAAACGTTAAATTTTATCAAAAAACACCTAAATTTCGAAAAAATAGTCAAAATTTTCCAAAAAATATCAAAAACTATCAAATTATCAAAAAAAAATAAAAGGTTTTCAAAAAAAGTCAAAATTTTCGATAAAAGTCAATATTTACAAAAAAAAGTGAAAATTTACCCAAAAAAAGAGAAGCTTTGTTTCAAAAATTTATGAGAAATATCAAATCTTTTGAGAATTTTTTGAAAAACTCAAAATTTTTCCAAAATGTCAAAATTTTCAAAATATATTCAAAGGCTTTTTGTCTATAGAAAACTGTATTTTTGTCTATGGAAAAAGTGTGTTTTTGTCTATGAAAAAAGTTTGTTTTGTTTTTGTCTATGTAATGGTATTTTTGTCTATGCAAAAACTATATTTTTGTCTAAGGAAAAAGTATGTTTTTGTCTAAGGAAAAAGTATGTTTTTGTCTAAGGAAAAAGTATGTTTTTGTCTAAGGAAAAAGTTTGTTCGTTTTTATGGAAAAAGTGTTTTTTGTCAATAAAAGGTTGTTTATTTGTCTATGGAAACATTGTCCTTTTGTCTATGGAAGAAGTGTGTTTTCTATGGAAAAACTGTGTTTTTGTCTATGGAAAAATGTGTTTTTGTCTATGGAAAACTGTGTTTTAGTCTATAGAAAACTGTGTTTTTGTCTATGGAAAAATGTGTTTTTGTCTATGGAAAAACTGTGTTTTTGTCTATGGAAAAAATGTGTTTTTGTCTATAGAAAACTGTGTTTTTGTCTATGGAAAAATGTGTTTTTGTCTATATGGATAAACTGTGTTTTTGTCTATGCAAAAACTGTTTTTGAAGTAAAACTTCTTTAGCGAGACTAAGAGTAAAAAAAGTTATTCTAACGGACGTGACGTCATTTTAATAACAGAAACCGGAAACAAAACCTAATACAAAATACCTGACACGATTTTGCATGGGCGCCTGCAGCAGGGTGCAAGAGGGTGCGCTTGCACCCCCCTGCTATGGAAAAAAATACCTGAATTTACCAGAAAATTATATATTTTTTTAATTTTTTTATTAAATTATTGTTTGAATAAAAACTAAAGGCGTCGCGGTTGCTGTCCAAATCATTCTACATTCTATATATATTAGATCATAATAGTGTGTAGATGCAGATGCAGATCGTGGCGGCGCTCATGCGATTCTGCCAACTATATTAAATAAAATTAAATCTGTAATTGTATGAATTGACAGCTTGTTATTTTGTCAACCAAAATACATTGCTGGTAGTTTTTTGTGTATAAAGTGTTTGTATTAAATATGAATAAACAAAGTGGATTTATTAATGAAGAAAGTGATGAAAAAATATTGAATGAAAATAGTGAGTACCTATAATCTATTTGCATACATTTTATTTTTGGTGTGTAATTACACTATTTATACCTATTATTTATACCTAGCTATTTTCGTTTTATAGACTTAAAGAGCTAAAAAGAAAAAGAAATTGTAAACGTCAAAGGGCATATTATAAGCGCCAGAAAGATTTGAAGAAAAATGACAAAAATGAAAAAATGACGAGATAGCCACATTCATTATGATTTGATTAAGTAAGTTTATATACATACATACATATTATAATAGTAAATAATTGTTTATACGGAATCTTTACGTTGAGTAAAGAAGCATGTTGCACGTTTTTGTTCATAAAATAATAATATTCGAAATATTTTAACACTTTCTTATACTAATTTTAGGTTTGGTTAGGTAGCCATAAAGGCCATAAAACCACTAGTCAAGATGGCTGATCTTTTACCACCAATAACAGATCCTTCGTAGACGTGAAGGAAACAAACTTTACTCAGGATTTTAAATTTTATGGAATATGCTATAAAATGCTACAAAATGAAATGGTTATCTAACTATCGAAGGCTCTTGTGTTGTGTTGTATTACAATAAGGTAGATACAGCTACAAAATCACACATTCTAAACGTAATGTGTGTATATTTTTAATATTGTTTACCTATTATTGAAGCAAAACTTCTTTAGGCGCGACTAGGGGTAACTCTAACGTTGGATTCTAACGGAGCTTAAATTTTCGAAATTTATTTATGAAATTTTCAAACGGTTTTAAATACATTAATGGTATTTAGAGAGTAAAATCTATGTTTCACATTTTAGTTATCATAAACCTATTATTTCATATATAAAAGAAATAATGATAACTTTCAAATTCCTATTTCTAATGAATAATATAAATATAACATCTCATTTTTTGTAAAGTATATAGACAATAAATATGATTGAATTGTAATTAAATATTTATTTTCCGATACGTACGTCAACAAGTTTTACTTCAATCGCGCGTAAAGGTTACACGCACACTCTTTTTTTTAAATTAACTGTATTCAATTAAATAAATATTTAGAAAAATAAGACCAGTTGATGTGTGTCCTTACTTCAAACACGAAAACTAAACAGTAAAACGATCAATGTCAATGTACAAAAAAAGTGTTTACAAAACCCCATAGCGCAAAATATAATGCAACCATGTTACGGTAGTATGGACTACAATACAATACTCATTGCTGAATATTATGATTAATATTATTAATATAAAATACTAAACTTTAGGTACATATATGTTTACTTACGTGACAGAATTATAAAATAATATGTCAAACACAATGTAATAGGAGGTTACTATGATATTCCAAAACATTGGCTCAGACTGCTTTTTGTATATGTATCTCTTTTCAATGTACTGATACCTTATGTGTTTCTGTCTCTCTCTCTTACTCACACCATTACATATGTAATGATTTTTGCCATTTAACCCCACACAAATCCAGTGCATAAATAGAGGTATAACTTCAAAATCAAGAAATATACCATATAAAAGAAGTTAACAAAGATTGCAAATGCCAATTATCTTGTACCGAATGTAATGTGTGTCTTCATAAATACTCTTGTTCTTGCATTGATTCGTCAATAAAATGGATAATATGCAAACATATTCACCTTCTTGGTAGAAACCTTCTGGATAGGCTGCAACCATTCATGGAACAGAATTCAGTTGGTATGATATTTACTACTAATAATGAGAATAAGAAAAATCACTTTAAATTACTTTTTTTTTTCGTTATTACCCCTTTAATTCTCTTCGATATATAAATTACTAGCAGCCCGCCCCGGCTTTGCACGGGGATTAAAGAAAGATAACAAAAGCCATTAAATTTATTGGGTCAACGCTTCCCTGTAAACAATATTGTTGTTTTATTTTCTTGCAGCAAAAATAAATTGATTTTCATTTGCTCCGACCCGCCTTAGGCGGTTGGCCATGAGGAAACCGATCCCTACTATTTGGAAGGTTTGACCTTGAGACTTATTATTAGTAAAAGCGAAAGATGTTTTGATAGGAAATTGAAGCGGTTTAAAGGGATTTGGTAGATCAGTTGGGATCATCGGTATCCTCAGTGTATGAGCTAGTTGACCAGCTACTGGTTCAGTTATATTGGTTGCTACAACTTAATTGTCCTTTAATTCCTTTATAAGTAGTCTCGTCCCATTGCACATGCTAAATTTGTGATATCTGTCGTGATTATGAAATAAGTTATTTTGATAAGGATTAATACCAGGATAAAAACTTTTAAAAAATTAAAAATTAGTTATTGTGACGTAACTATAACAGTTAGACATATGCTGTCGCGACATTTTTTGTAGATATTTATATGTTCTTCAAAATCGTAGTACATTATTTTATCCTATAATCAATAGTAATCTCAGCGCACGCGATCTAAGGATTTTAAGGTCATTTTTGGTTACATTAATGGCATTTTAGTAAGGACCCCTAATTTTTTTGAAAATGAAACATAGCCTATGTCACTCGGGAATAGTGTAGCTTGCCAACGGTGAAAGAATTTTTGAAATCGGTCCAATAGTTTCGGAGCCTATTCATTTCAAACAAACAAAAAATCAAACCTTTCCTCTTTATAATATTAGTATAGATAAGAACGTCAAAATCCAAGTCCTGAAATGCCCTATTTGTGACAACGTTGCCACATCGTTTTCATGTCATTAGTCTTTATATCCCCTCCTTAGAAAATTCTTGCTGAAATGAGTTGTTTATTTTAATTTTTTATCGAAACTACGAGGTAAATAATTTTTAATTTTTCTAAATATAGTATTTTACCAAATATCAGTTTTTCATCGAGATGGTGAAAGTCATTCATTTATAAATTAAAATAAATTGATGTTTCCCACGCTTCCCCCATGTTACATGTACAATTAATGTCATTTTTAATTGCAAATATCTTATATCTGATGAGGTAAATCGTCTTCAAATTTTAACAGTATGTGTATTATACATTTACAAGCTAGATTTTTATTTCGTTGAAATTTCTTGACTTTAAACCGAAAAAAGAAGAAGAATCGAATTGATTCTTTTGAGTTATCCGATTATAGAAATCTGCAATTATTTCGATCATCCTTGTATATTTTTTAATAAAAAATGCATTTCTGACTAATAATAATACTTTATTATTAAAATTTGATAATATTTTTAACAAAAAACCAAAATTTTCATCAAAAATTAGTAAATGTCGATGAGGTTTGAATCTAAAACGATTCCATCAGAAAAGAAGAATTCTACACAGATCCTAAATTTTGACATTTATACAAAAAAATGCCATATTTTAACAAAATATTGATAAATTTACATTAAAAATGCGTATTTATATTTAGATCTAAAAGAGAAAAATTGGAGGATATTAAAAAAAACTTTTATTTAGTTGAATTATAAGTTTATTTACAACATTATGTTACGTTTTTATCAATGTTGAGTGGTAATATGTTTTTTTAAATTACCGGATTGTGTGAAACATTTTGAACATATTTCACATTTAAAAGGTTTTTCTTGAGTGTGAGTTCTAATATGAGATTTTAAATTAGAGGATTGTGTGAAACATTTCGAACATGTTCTACATTTGTAAGGTTTCTCATTAGTGTGAGTTCTAATATGACTTTTTAAAATATCGAAACGTGCGAAACATTTCGAACAAATCTTACATTTAAAAGATTTTTCGTTAGTGTGAGTTCTAATATGATTTTGCAAGTTACTCGAAACTGTGAAACATTTCGAACATATTTCACATTTATAAGGTTTTTCTCCAGTGTGAATTCTATTGTGCTTTTTTAAATCACTGGTTTGTGTGAAACGTTTTGAACATATTTTACATTCAAAAGTTTTCTCACTAGTGTGGGTTCTAATATGAGTTTTTAAATTGGTGGATTGTGTAAAACGTTTTAAACAAATGTTACATTCATAAGGTTTCTCACCAGTGTGAGTTCTAATATGATTTTTTAAATCACTGGTTTGTGTGAAACATTTCGAACAAATTTTACATTCAAAAGGTTTCTCGTCACTGTGAAATCTAATATGAGTTTTTAAATTACCGTATTGTGTGAAACATTGCGAACAAATTTTACATTTAAAAGGTTTTTCTTTAGTGTGAGTTCTAATATGATTTTTTAAATTAGTAGAGTGTGTGAAACATTTCGAACATATTTCACATTTATAAGGTTTTTCTCCAGTGTGAGTTCTAATATGAGTTTTTAAATGACAGGATTGTGTGAAACATTTCGAACATATTTTACATTTATATTTGTCGCCAGTATTTTTATAATTTGGATCCTGTTTTCTGGAATCTCTATTGATGCTCCGCTCTGAATTTAATTCTTGATCAAAATCTTGAAATTCCATTTTAAAATTCGGTAAATCTATTGCAGAGTGTAATTCTTCTTTTTTAATGTCAAATTCGAGTTTCAACTCATGATTAGTTTGATTTGAAATTTCATTTTCACTTTTAGTATTGAAAGAATGTTGAGGGTTTTGGTATTCCAATTTCGGTTCTCTATTTTTGTATGGTTGTTCTTCAACTAAAAATAAGCAAATCTGTAACTGACGGTAACTGGATTACAGTTTTTTAGAATAAATTTTAAAATCTGCAAATATTTCGACCATCCTCGTATATTTTTCAAACAAAATGCATTTTTGACTAATTTTAACAGTTTTTTATCAAAATTTGATAATATTTTTACCAAAAAATAAAATTTTTTATTAAAAATAAGCAAATCTGTAATTGTCGGTAACTAGATGATAGTTTTTTAAAATAAATTTTGAAATCTGCAAATATTTCGACCATCCTCGTATATTATTCAAAAAAAAAATGCATTTTTGACTAATTTTAATACTTTTTTATCAAAATTTGATAATATTTTTTCCAAAACACCAAAATTTTTATTAAAAACAAGCAAATCTGTAACTGTCGGTAACTATATTATAGTTTTTTACAATAAATTTTGAAACCTGCAAATATTTTGACCATCCTTGTATATTTCTTTAAAAAAATCGCATTTTTGATACATTTTTACAGTTTTCTATTGAAATTTAATCGTATTTTCATAAAAAAATTAAAATTTTGTAAAAATTAGCTACTTTATCTATAAGGTTCAAGGCCACTTTTTGACAGAAAATCGATTTTTTTGATATATTTCTTTAAAAATTCAAATTATCGATTAATTTGTGTTTATAATCGATTAATTAAGCTTGTTTATCAAATTTTCGATTTTTCGAAAACAAAACCGATCTTTTTCCAATTTCTCATATTTTGAAAACCAAAAACCAAATTTAAGGAAAATAAAAAAAGATTTGAAGATAAAATTATATAAAATATAATTAATTATATATGAGCTTACTTATTTTGGGTTTTGATTCCTCCACAATTTCTATTTTTTCTTCTTCAATTATATAATTATCTTTTATATCTCCTCTTATATTCTCACCTGAAATTAAAAATATAAATATTTTTTTTAAATTGATATTTCGTTATTTTTGTGTTTTATTTAATGAACAATTCTGTTTATTTTTTAAATTTTTAACTTTAAATTTTAAATCTGCAAACATCCTTGTATATTTTTCAAAAAAAATTGCATTTTTGAAAGTTAGCTCTATAGTAGTAAGTAGAAAGATTTTAAAAACAACACCAATAATCATTATCGACGTTATTTCAGAAGTTCTGTAGGATTTTTCGAAAAAACGCCCGTGCTTTGTTTCCAATTTTTCATATCTTGAAAACCAAAAAAGATATTAAAATGCAGTTTTTTACATTCAATCAGAAATTTGATCCTAATTCAAAAACACTTTAAATTTCGCAAAAAATCAAAAGAACAACTAAAATATAACGATTTTTCAAAAAAAAAAAATTCGAAAAGAGGTTGACCTTAAAGGCCATCCTTGCAACTTCCCGCTAGTTTTAACCGCAAAGCTATGGTAACGTGACTTATTTTGACGTTTTTGACTTTTTTTGAAATGTTTAAAAAGCCATAAGTTTTTAACGCCTTATTCGATTTTGATGTTCAAGATGGCATTCGACGCAGTTTTTTGAGACCTAAAAACGTTACCGGAAGTGCAAAATCGGTTAGTCAAAAAATCTCTAAGTTATTGAAAAAAAAAAACACTTTTTTTGAAATTTTTCGACAACGATATCTCACGAATCAATCAACCGATTTTAATTTGCAAAACGGCATTCGACGTGGCTTTTTAAGCTTGAGAGCTGATTAGGTTATGAAATTGATCGATGCAATAGCCAAAAAGATATGCCCAAAAAACATCATTTTTACCAATTGTTTTTTTCGGTTATTTTGAAATTTCTCGAAATCTACCGGCTCGAATCGGTTCAAACTTACAGGTAATCTAAGTTAGATCGAACTCTTTGGAATGCTTTTTATTTCATTCCGATCGGTCAAGCCGTTCAAAAGTTATAAGAGGTTTACATACATCCACACACACACACACACACACATCCACACGTACATACAGACACCCTCGTAAAAATAGTCAGGGGAGGTTCCTAAGACCTCAAAACGTTGAGATCCGATTAAAACTCGATTTTCGAAAAACGGGGTGAAACCAATAACTTTCCGATTTAAAAAAAAAATAATTTTTTTTAGCGGGAAGTTAAAAAAAAACTTTCTTTTTCCAATTTCTCATATATTGTAAACCAAAAACCAAATTTAAGGAAAATAAAAAAGATTTGAAGGTAAAATGATATAAAATATAATTATATATGAGCTTACTTATTTCCATCTGATCGAAACAATGCATTTCAGCTTTTGGTTCGTCCACAATTTCTAATTTTTCTTCTTTTATTACAAAATTATTTATTATATTTCCTTTATTACTATTCTCACCTGAAATTAAAAATATAAATATTTTTTTAAATTAATATTTCGTTATTTTTGTGTTTTATTTCATGAACAATTCTGTTTATTTTTTTTTTTAAATCTGTAACTTTCAACAACTTTTTATACATTTTCCATACACAAAATGTTTAAAAATGATAAAATTTGATCTTACCAAATTCATTCAAAATTTCAATTTCTTCCATTTTAATTACAGCTTCTGTGTTTTCTTTGGAAACATCCATTATGGAACTTCTGAAATATATTGAAAAATTATTTTATAAATAATTAACATATAACAAAGTATCACAAAAACATATAAATTCCAAAAATTTTACCCTCACATCTAAAAATGCAAATTTCATAAAAAAAATGATATTAACGCCTGAATTTTATAGAAAAACCAAGAATCCATTATAGTTATCAATTTTATTAAAACAAATTACTCAAAAAACTAGCAAATTATCCCAAAAACTACAAAAATCAAAATTTTCTAACCTTACATACAAAAATGTAATTTTCACATAAAAAAAAAATGATTTTAAAGCGGGATTTTTGTAGAAAACCAAGAAAAAGTCGGGATCAATTTGACAACTTAAATCTTGAATTAAGCAAGTTATTAGCTATTGCTTCTGTCGGTAACGAGTTAACGATTTTATTAGTCTGATTATTCTTGAATTTTTTAATGTACTATTCATACTATTGTCAATATTTATTGTATAATTTATTTATTTTATTTGAATAATTAAGTCCTATTCCTGCTCCTGTAATGTCCATTCTCTCATTTCTTCATTATTCGTGTCCACGTTAGATTTATCGGGAGAATCAGCTGGTATTTTGCCGCCATTTTATTATGATACCATCACAATCTGCGATTTCCACGTATATCGAAAAACAATCCCAAATAGTAACTAAATAAATATTAAATAAAACTCACCTACGCTAATATAACAATTTGTTTTAACAATAATTGACGAGAGATGATTAGTAGAACAACACAAGATTTAATTTGATTTTTTTATGATTCCTTCCCAAACACAAAACACAAAAACAATCGCTTTGTTTGACAATCGATCGAAAAGTCAAACAGTATAACCAACCATATCTGTGAACCAACCTATACTTCATTTAAAAACTAGGAGGAGTGATTTGAAAAGCCAGACTTACAGCCAAAAAAGTTACTAGAAAATTTACAAGGCGGCAAATTTAAATACATTTCTTTCATTTAAATAAAATTGAAAATAAATGTTTATGGACACTTTATATATGGTCTAAGATGGTCACAAAGTAAACTTACAATAATTATATTAAAAAAAGAAATCAATTAACAAAAGTCACCATTATAAATATTTCACACTTTGAAAACATAACATATAAATGTCACAAATTACTTGATAAATGTAAGTGGCAAATTTTTATAGTGTAAACTTGCCTCCAAATTAACCAATAAACAAACGCGAGTGTTGCCAACTTAAATTCAAATCGCTCCTCCTAGTTTTTAAATAAGGTATAAAAACTTTTAACGTTAAGGCATTCTGCTAATTCTACTTTATCGAGTAGTACAAGTCCTGTCATTGTCTTATAGATGGCGCTCAAATCATTTTTATTAGAAACTTTGTTTATTTTTTATGTAAATAATAATAATTTATATTAAATATGTTTACAATCACCTTTTTTTAAATATAATTACTATTATTTTCATTATCGAAACCAAAATAAATTGTTTAATTGTAAAATTTGTTTGAATTAATATTACGTAAAGCGACATCTGTTAAGAGAAAGTTAAACTTTATTTAATTATTGATATATTTCATAAAAATTCTTTTGTAAAATTATTTTATATTTTTAAAATATACTTTTACGTATTGTATTAATGTTAGTATAAACAAAACTATTAAAATATATGGTTTAAATTAAAAAAATTGATAAAGATATTGTTTTTATATGTCACAAAGTTTAGATTTTCTTATACTAGATGGCGCTTTAAATTTATTTTTAATATTTTTCTATGATTAGATTTTATTGTATTGTTTTGCTTAAAAACAATAAAATACCGTCTAAAAAACATTTAATAAGTATAAATTGTATAAAAAAAACTTAATTTTAAATTAATTACTATAAAAAACAACAGTCGAAGGTGGATTAGAATTTGACAGAATTGACATTTAGTGTTTGTTTGTTTAAAATTAAGTTTTTTATAATTAATTTATACTTATTTAGTATTTATTAGACTGTTTTAATCGTTTTTTTTTTTATTATATTTAAGCAAAACAATACAATATTATTTAATTAAATGGTAATATTAAAAATAAATTTAAAGCGCCATCTAGTATCGAAACTTTAAACCTCTCTCCTTTTATCTGGCATTTCCATTAGTTTAATTAAGTTTAGTGTTAGCTTTTCTTCGATTAAGATTGTTTTCAAAGTTAATTTTGAAATTTTGTGTGAAAAATCTGACTTTGGTGAGTTATTCGTATTATTTATCTCACTAATTTAGTTATTGATGTGAAACATCTATAGCCACACGTAGGTAAGGTAATACTATTAAGTCATGAAAATCTAGGATTGTTGTAAGTATATTATTTTGATTCTGATAATGAAAATGTTAGTAATTATTTCTAAAAAAAGCTATTTTAAATATATTAAAGATAAATAATTATCATTTACATGAAAAATGAAATAAATTTTCTAATAAAAATGATTTGTACGCCATCTATAAGACAATGACAGAACGTGTAATAATCGATAAAGTAGAATTAGCAGAATGCCTTAACCTTTGAATATAAAACAGGTTTTATATTTAAAGGCCTTAACCCTTAACCTTAAAAGTTTTTAGGTTATACTGGTGGTGCTGGCTGTTTTTTGGTAAAAATTGATCGTTTGTAAGTGTTTTTTTTTTAAACTGTTTATTAAGATGTGTTTATGGATTTTGTTTAAAAATTTTGATTAAAAAATCAGTTTTTTTTATGTGAAATTTGCATTCTTGTTAAATGGTATTTCAAAGTATAGATTTTCTTGTTTTTTTTTATTAAATTTTTTTATATAAAATCGTTGATTATTGTGTATTTCTTCATTGTATGTAAAAATTTCATCACCAAAATTAGTTTTTTTTTGGTAAATTAGCATTTTTGTGGATGTGTAGATTTTCGTGTTGTATGGGGTAAATTTTGTTTGTTCATTAAAATTTCTTCTATAAAATCGTTTATTAAGACTCTTTTTTGGTTTTCTACAAAAATCCAGGGTTAAAATCAATTTTTTTGAGTCAAAGTTATATTTTTGTATGTGAGGTTAGAAAATTTTGATTTTTGTAGTTTGTGGGTGTAATTTTCTAGTTTTTTCAGTAATTTCTTTCAATCAAATCGATAACTAAAAAGGATTCTTGGTTTTTCTATAAAATTCAGGCGTTAATATCAGCTTTTTTTTTGAAATTTGTATTTTTAGATGTGTGGGTAAAAATTTTGGAATTTATATGTTTTTGGGGTAATTTGTTATATGTTAATTATTTATAAAGTAATTTTCCAATATATTTCAGCTGAAGAAAATTCCATAATGGATGTTACCAAAGTAGAATTAGAAGCTGGAATTAAAATGGAAGAAATTGATATTTTGAATGAATTTGGTAAGATCAAATTTTATCATTTTGTGTATGGAAAATGTATAAAAAATTGTTGAAAGTTACAGTTTTAAAAAAAGAAAAAAGAGAATTGTTCATTTAATAAAACACAAAAATAACGAAATATCGATTTTAAAAAAGATATTTATATTTTTAATTTTAGGTGTGAATATAGGAGGAAATATTGATAATTTTGTAATAAAAGAAGAAAAATTAGAAATTGTGGACGAACCAAAAGCTGAAATGTATTGTTTTGATCAAATGCAAACAAGTAAGCTCATAATATATAATTATATTTTATATCATTTTACCTTCAAATCTTTTATATTTTCCTTAAATTTGGTTTTTGGTTTTCAAAATATGAGAAATTGGAAAAATATGTTTTTTTTTCGAAAAATCGTTATATTTTCGTTGTTTTTTTGATTTTTTGTGAAATTTAAAGTGTTTTTGATTATGGATCAAATTTCTGATTGAATGGACAAAAACTGCATTTTGATATATTTTTTGGTCTTCAAGATATGAGAAATTCCACAAAACAGGAACCAAGTTGTAAAGATACTGGCGGTAAATCTTTTTTTTTTTTGTAAAAAAGTATTAAAATTAGTCAAAAATGCAATTTTTATTTAAAAATATACGAGGATGGTCGAAATATTTAGAGATTTCTAAATTTCTTGTAAAAAATTATAATCTAGTTACCGACAATTACAGATTTCCTTATTTTTGATAAAAATTTTGTTTTTTTGGTAAAAATATTATCAAATTTTGATAAAAAAGTTTTAAAACTAATCAACAATGCAATTTTTTTTGAAAAATATACGAGGATGGTCGAAATATTTGCAGATTTTAAAATTTGTTGTAAAAATTTATAATCTAGTTACCGACAATTACAGATTTGCTTATTTTTGATAAAAATTTTGGTTTTTTGGTAAAAAATTACCAAATTTTGATAGATTAGTATCAAAATTAGTCAAAAATGCAATTTTTTTTGAAAAATATACGAGGATGGTCGAAATATTTGCAGATTTTAAAATTTGTTGTAAGGAATTATAATCTAGTTACCGACAATTACAGATTTGCTTAGTTTTGATAAAAATTTTGGTTTTTTGGTAAAAATATTACCAAATTTTGATAGATTAGTATCAAAATTAGTCAAAAATGCAATTTTTTTTGAAAAATATACGAGGATGGTCGAAATATTTGCAGATTTCAAAATTTGTTGTAAGAAATTGTAATCTAGTTACCGACAATTACAGATTTGCTTATTTTTGACATTTGTCATTAATTTTTGATATATTTTTTATTGATTTTTGACATTTGACATTGATTTTTAATATTTTACATTTAACATAAATTATTGACATTTGACATTGTTTTTTTGACATTTAACATACATTCATGACATTTGACATTAATTTTTGACATTTAACATTAGTTTTTGACATTTATACATTACTTTTTGACATTTGTATTAATTCAATATTGATTTTTGACATTTCACATAGATTTTTGTCATTTGAAGTTATTTTTTGACATTTCTGATTGATTTTTGACTTTTTTACTTTTTTTAATTAATTTTTTATTTACTTTTGATTGTTATTTGACTTTGATTTTTGACATTTGACATAGATTTTTGACATCTATCATTGATTATTGACATCTGTCATTAATATATTTACTTCTGTCTGTGATTTTTGACATTTGACACTAATTTTTCAAATTTCACATTGATTTAAGACAATTGACATTAATTTTTGACATAATCTAGTTACCGACAATTACAGATTTGCTTATTTTTGATGAAAATTTTGGTTTTTTAGTATAAATATTATCAAATTTTGATAAAAAAGTATTAAAATTAGTCTAAAATGAATTTTTTTTGACAAATATACGAGGATGATCGAAATATAAGCAGATTTAAAAAATTATTGTAAAAAAACTAATCTAGTTACTAACAATAATTACAGATTTACTTATTTTTGATGAAAATTTTGTTTTTTAGTAAAAAAATTATCGAATTTTGATAAAGTATGAAATTTAGTCAAAAATGCATTTTTTTTTGAAAAATAAACGAGGATGGTCGAAATATTTGCAGATTTCAAAATTTGTTGGAAAAAATTATAATCAAGTTACCGACAATTACAGATTTGCTAATTTTTGATAAAAATGTTCGTTTTTTTGCAAAAATATTATCAAATTTCGATAAAAAAGTATTAAAACTAGTCAATACTGCAATTTTTTTTTTTGAAAAATATAGAAGGATTGTCGAAATATTTGCAGATTTCAAAATTTATTGTAAAAAATTATAATCTAGTTACCGACAGTTGCAGATTTTTGATGAAAATATTATCAAATTTTGATAAAAAAGTATAAAAACTAGTCAATAATGCATTTTTTTTTACATATACGAGGATGATCGAAATATTTACAGATTTTAAAATTTATTCTAAAAAAACTGTAATCTTTTTACCGACACTTACAGATTTGATTATTTTTAGTTGAAGAACAACCATACAAAAATAGAGAACCGAAATTGAAATACGAAAACCCTCAACATTCTTTCAATACTAAAAATAAAAATGAGATTTCAAATTATGAGTTGAATCTCGAATTTGACATTAAAAAAGAACAATTACACACTATAATAGATTTACCGGATTTTAAAATGGAATTTCAACATTTTCTAGATTCTAGTAAACAGGAACCAAATTGTGAAAATACTGGCGACAAATATAAATGTCAAATATGTTCGAAATGTTTCAAATATTCCAGTCAATTAAAAAAACATATTATAATTCACACTGGAGAAAAACCTTATAAATGTGAAATATGTTCGAAATGTTTCACACAATCCGGTAATTTAAAAACTCATATTAGAACTCACACTTACGAAAAATCTTTTAAATGTAAAATATGTTCGAAATGTTTCACACAATCCGGTTATTTAAAAACTCATATTAGAACTCACACTAATGAGAAACCTTTTAAATGTAAGATTTGTTCGAAATGTTTCACACAATCCTATAGTTTAAAATGTCATATTAGAACTCACACTAACGAAAAACCTTTTAAATGTGAAATATGTTCAAAATATTTCACACAATCCTGTAATTTAAAAAAACATATTACCACTCAACATTGATAAAAACGTAGCATAATGTTGTAAATAAACTTATAATTCAACTAAATAAAAGTTTTTTTTTATATCCTCCAATTTTTCTCTTTTAGATCTACATTTATTTTATCAATCAACCTCAATTTCCATCTTCCAATATCATATTTATCTACTCTTTTATTTACATAATTCGCATCCCAATCAACATGGAAATCTACCGATACGGCCTTACATCATGTGGTTGGTCAGATCGAGTGATCATTGGACAAGAAAGGCGTATTCATAGATATCGAGAGAGCTTTCGATAAAACCTCGTTCCCGAAAATAATTCACTCGCTTACTAATCGAACTGTACCTACAACAGTAAGCGGATGGATTCTCAACATGCTCTCTATATGCGTGCAATAGAAATAACTGTAAATGACGTCAAGATACGAGGGGTTGTCCACAAGTAGGGATTTTATCACTTCTACTATGGAACATTGTTCTAAACAGCCTAATTCACCGCCTCAATGAACACAACAAAATCTATAAACTAGCCTACGTAGACGAAAACCGTTATAGTGACAGCTGTCAAAATTTGACGGTTGATGTAAAATTTAATTACAAACGAAAAAGTATTCTTTTGTTTTTTGATTAAACGTTTACTTTTTGAGATATTTGAAAAAAACCAAATGACACAAAATGGCGGGTATCTCGAGAACTGTCAAAATGACAGCTGTCAAAATTTGACAGTTTATGTAAAATTTAATTTCAAACAAAAAAGTATTCTTGTGTTTTTTCGATAGAACGTTTAGTTTTCGAGATATTTGCAAAAAACTAAATGACACAAAATGGCGAATACCTCGAGAACTGTCAAAGTGACAACTGTCAAAATTTGACAGTTGATGTAAAATTTAATTTCAAACAAAAAAGTATTTATGTGTTTTTTTCGATAAAACGTTTAGTTTTCGAGATATTTGCAAAAAACTAAATGACAAAATGGCGGATATATCGAAAACTGTCAAAGTGACAGCTGTCAAAATTTGACAGAAGATGTCAAATTTTGACAGTTGATGTTTTTTTTTTTTTTCGTAATTTTGCCAATAGGAAAGTTTAAAAGCACCCTACGCGACAGAAAGCAAGTAGCTTTTAAAAGTTTAGAAATATTGTGTAAAGAGCAATTGCTGTCTATTAAACGCAAAAAAAAACAGAAATGATTCTCTTCACTAAGAAAAAGAAACGCATCCAGTCTTTTCAACGTTAAATTAAGCTTTGCTACAGAAGTAAAATACTTATAGTAGCCAATTTAAACACTGTGTAAATTACTTATTTAATAAAAATGCATTAAATTAGTCAATAACCGATTTTTCAATAGCAAAATAATTCCTATTATTAATATTTTACAAATTTAAACGAAAGGTAGACAATTTACAATACACTTTTAAAAGTTTTACAATTAAGCAATTTATTTTGGTTCTGATAATGAAAATGTTAGTAATTATATTTAAAAAAGATCATTTTAAATATATTTAATATAAATTATTATCATTTACATGATTAATAAAACAAAAGATTAAAAAATCAAGGAACTCCATGCTAAACGCCCAAACCACTAATCTGGAAAATACAGCCGAGTTAAGAAAAATATGGAAAACAGCATAACAAAAATGGAAGAACTATACGACAAGGTGATAGAAGAAAAAAACAATAGAAGCACAAATATCCGCAATCCAATAAGTCTTCCAACATCAGCCAAATGCTAACCGAAGGTCAACCCTCTAAAAAACTTAAAGAGGAAGAGAATGTTCCGACAGTTAATAAAACCAAAAAAGAAACAAGATGTTCTCAAAACCAAACAGGACGTAATGGGAAATATCAATCCAATCGAATGCCAATCAGCCATAAATATTAACTTCATGAACAGATAAGTAATGGAAGCGTCCATATAAAAACAGGTAGCAAAGCTACCTAAGAAACACTAAGTGAATCTATCTAAAAACAGACTACAAAATGATTACGACATGTCTGCTTCTCATAGGCCTAAACAAAATGTACACACAAGACTCAAACAACGAATTAAAGAATAAGATAAGATCTCTTAACAGAAACATAATAAATGAGCATGACGAACTAAAAATAAAGCACTGCAAGCTCATGCTTAAACAACCCAACAAATATATTGCCATAATAGAGACAACAGGACCCACATTTAGGAAACTAGTAAACCAAAAAATATCAGTAAGGTGGGGAAACTGCAAGATTATTGAGAGTATAAACCTCAAGGAGTGCCAAATCTGATGCCGATATGAACATAAAGCCGAAGACAGCACAAACCGTAACCAAGTCTGCTCATACTGTGGAAGGCAAGGATTTAAAAGAGAAAATTGCAACGCTAGAACCCCTCTATGCGTACACTGCAAATACACCCAAGAAAACCACGACAACACAAGAGACACATATCACAATCCAAAAGGTTTCTCTCAGTACCCAATACGTGCTAAGAAGGTTCAAATTCAAAAGGAAAGAATAGACTATAATGCAACATTACTGTAAGATAAAACATAATCATTTCTTTGATACCATAACACATGCCTACATAAGCTACAAAAACCAATTAGAAAAATTAATATGGAACGCAAAAATGCATTAGTATCACCAAGAAATTAACAACACCAAAGATATAAAAAAACAATGGGATACATTAAAAGAAATCACAGGCTCTAAATCTAAATCTGATAACAACATCAAAACACTAAAAACAAATAAGGGAACAATACTTGAATCTAAAGATGAAATATCTCAATATTTTAACAACTTGTTTACAGAGGTGGGACCACAAACAGCAAATAAATGCAAACATATAAAAACAAAAAAAAAACTTTCTTAAAAAACTAAAAAATAAAAAGGTTTACAACTCTTTGCAATGGATACCGATAACAAAAGAAGAAGTTTCAGATGTCATAAAAACCTTAAACTTCAATAAATCTGCGGGAAATGATAAACCAAAAGTAATTAAAACACTAAACCCGCCGCACATTACCCAAATCCTAACGTTTCTATTCAACTTATCTCTATTAGAAGGTATTTTTCTAGATTCGCTTAAAATCTCCCACATAATACCTATACACAAAGGAAAAGAAAAAGACATAGCAGGAAACTACCGTTCTGTTGCCCTCCTCTCAATCCTCTCAAAAATCTTTGAGAAATTAATAGAATTAGTCGAAGCTACAAATTTCTACAGAAAAATAAATACTTTTCTGAAAGACAATTAGGGTTTCTACCAAACAGAAGCACAGATCTAGCTTTAACAAAATTTAATAATAAAATTATTCAAAGCCTGGACAAAAACCTTAAAGTCTCTTCACTCTTCATTGACATTCAGAAAGCATTTGACACAATTTCCCACCAAAAAAAGTGTGCGTGTAACCATTGCGCGCGATTGAAGTAAAATTTATTTGACGTACGTATCATCGCAAAATAAATTCAAATTCAAAATATGTTTATTAACAAGTAGCTACAGTAAGTTAACAGAAATTAGATGCTTATATAAATTATAATATTCAGTATGAACAATTTTTTTTTCTAAAACTAACACACCAAGATATTACAATTCAATTATATTTATTGTCTATATACCTATTTTACAAAAAATGATATAATGTTATATTTTAGAAAGTTTTTATATTTTCGCCGTGTTCTTCCTTGTTTTGGCAACAAGTAATCCTGGTAAACTTATAGCAGAATCTAAATTCTGCGTTTGGTGTAATCTTGTCACTCCATGTAAATTTGGAATCAAACACTCTGAATCTAAAAATGACAGAAAGTAAAATGAAATTATTTTTAAATTATTTCAACCGATAATAAAAAGTAAATTAATATTAAAAATATATACTTGTAGCAGTATTATCAGTATTACGTTTTGTGTAAACTGGAATAGTACCATTAACAATAAAATCCATAATATTTTCACCAATTCGATCTTCTCTATCAATCTCAACTTCATTTTCATAAATGTTATGGTTATCTTCGGTAGGATCTTCATCGTAATTGTCACGCAATAGTTGAATATTGGCATCAACATGGGTTTCATTTTGAGTAGTGTCTGGTATTGTCTCTAATAAATCTGATAATTCGTATAAAAGTGTGAAATGTTGACCACGAAGATGAATCCAGTTTTGTGTATCATTCGCTTTAAAATGATAAAAGATAGTGTCTTGATTCTTTGTAGTTATGTTGTAAAATCAATAATGTACACAAACATTTTGATTGTACATTTTTGAAAATAAATACAAACAATCCAAATGTCCATAATCATTAGTGCTTGATAGAATGTTATATACTTCTTGCGGATTGTGGCAGGAGTTTAAATAGGGTGAACCACGTAACTGATTTCTCAACAACAAAAATTGAAGCTACAGATTTGATTAAAACTATTGTTAATCTGTTTGGTATGTATTTTTAATCCACCTCCATTATTTCATTGGATATATTAGAGTCATTATCAAATCCAAAATCGGAATCGGCCGAATCTGATTCCTCCAATGAAATAATTAAAGAAGGAATATTGTCATGTGAGCAGTTTCCCATATAAGTAGTCCAATCTACCAAAATAAGTTTGTCTGTATGTCTACAAAAAATTTTCCACACATTGTCTTAACGTTTCAGTTCAAGTTTTTTTTAACCCTATCCTTGTCCGAATATAAAGATGAAATATTTTTGTTATAGTACGTATTTGTAAAGCCCCATGCCAACTCTATTAGATTATATTGACAGTGGTATGGGGGTAGTCGAAGTACATTATGTCCATGTTGCTTTAATATTTCATCTACTACATATTTATATCTTATTGTTACTTTTGTATGGTTGAATTATAGTGTATAATTGTTTTTTTGGCATTTTTTTGCCAAATGCGATGTTATTGCTGTTAAACCATTCCTTTAACAATGTCACGGGTTAAATTTACCTTAGTAACAGCTAAATTCTTACCTTATAATTCGTAAATATTGTAGGATTTATCGAGGCAAAACCGGTTGATTTGGGTTCGATTGTAGTTAGTCGCCAACTGTTGTTTATTATTTTCGGCCATAAAATTATATTTAGTTGTCGCTAAAATTGGTTTTGTAAATAAGTTTATTATTCTTGTGTTGTCGTTTGAAATTATTGACAGTAGTACATCTGAACTACCCTCTCGTCGATAACTTGTATAGTGTTTTGCAGCCAACGTTCGGTCATATTTTTAACTTTATTATTGGTATCAAAAATAAATAGGGAAACTAAGTAATGTTGGGGTATTTATTGTTAGCTAATTAAATAATAAGATTAAACGTATCAAATGACCTCTGTTTGTTCATAAGTTGTTGGCTGAATAAGCTATGGTTATTGTCCGTATCGTAGTAGAGGCCATCATTTTTCTTTCTGAAGTGTGTCAAATCGAAGTGAAGTTTGATAATTGGGGTAGCTTCTTTCTTTTCACCTCTGGCTATTGTAGTGAACGCGTGTTAACGAGAAAATTTTTGAGAGCTTAATTTGCATCCTTGTACATCGGGGACAACTCAGGTTGGATTTGCGTGATTAAGTTTATTCTGTTTCCATCGAATACTGTGTAGGAGGTATTTTTCTGAATTTTGGTAAATTCGGTGGAAAATACGGCTGTGTCCGGCTTTTTAGTGAAATTTTCTGTTGGTGAGTACATGCTTCTTTATCCATGCAATTATTCGATTTTTATGGTCCTTTTTGTTCCTTATGAAACAGACAGTAGTGGAGATTGGTATTTTTGAAACCTTTTGGACTACAATCGTGGTCGGAACTTGCTCAACATTGCATTTAGCAGCGAGGAAATTGTTTTTTTTAAGTTACCCAACTACCAGCTGGGATATCGATTAACGAAGTAAAATAACCCTATCTTTATAGGTGAGTCACGTAATTTTATTTTTTTTTATAAGATTAATAACGCCATTAAATCGCAATCTTGGTTAAAATCTTTATTTTATATGTGTATTTCTTATGTATTGTATGTAGGTTTTATTTTTGTATAACTAAACTCCTATTAGTTTTTTTTAACTATTATAAATTGATATTCTTGTACTATTACAAGTTAATTTTATGTTAAATTCTGATTTAATTTTATTGTTATAATTTTGTTGTGACTAGCAAGTCGAATTTAGTTTCGTAGAGTACATTTCAATCATTAGTTTTGCCTATTAAATGTAAATTCAGAGAAGCCATTTGCTAAATGTTGTACTATTCATGTAAATTCACTTTGTTCTTTCATTGCAGTGTAAATTTAAGTTAATGTATTCAAGTTGTATTAAATTAATCAAGTCAAACTAATTCAAGGAGTCATTCAAATCCGTTTAAGCTAATGTTAATACTAAATTACGATTTTAGGGTTCTAGTTACCGGCTAAACTTTCTAGTTACCGGCTAAAAGTCCTAGATACAGGCTTAAGCCCTTGAGACAGGCAGAATTTTGATCGCTAACCCTATACTTAGTACGAGTTTAAGTAATTGTGATTGGTACAAGCCTATTGGTTCTAGAACAGGCTTGATTTTTGGTACCGGCCTAAGTATTGGAGAAGCCGAGGATTGCGGAAACTTATTTAGTTTAACAGATAAGCTATATTAGATTAAGTAACTAGTTAGTTAAGAGTTAGTTTTCTTGTATATTTTTTTTTTATATTGCGTGTGATCACACATTTTGGGATAAAATTCTCTTTTAATATTATTCATATATTCATTTTGTTTTATATATAAATATTGATAGCGTTGTTAAGCACGAGGCTTGACAGTTGTGTAAATTCTTAGTATTTTCATTAAAGAAGGGTCTAGTTGACATTTTGGTTTTATTTAGCTCACTTTATTGTTTTTTTTTATTGTACAATTCAAATAGTTCTGGGAAAAATTTTGAATTTATTTAATTATCTCCAGTGGGTAAAGTAGTGCCTGGAACAACAGGGGTTTCCGATTTTGACCGTCTAAATCGGTGGCGCGACTCACTAGTATTTGTTTACTTACCTCTACGGCTGAGCTGGGCACTAATTTGCCAGTAGAGAGACCACTACCGAACTCAGCTGGAGTTGTATTTCTGTTAATTAATTTTTTTTTTTTTTGTTTTCAAAATTCGATTTTGTTTTAAATTCATTAAAATACGTGGCAACAACTATTTACGATAGAAGCATACCAATTGAACTGTCTGTCAACTATCAAATTTGACATTTTCGAACAATTTTATAATGTTATAAATTTTTGTCCATTTCCACCTGTTAAAATCATAATTTCGCAAAATCCTTTCTTAGCACTTCCCTACATTATAGCACGAAGGTATTTCTCCAAATTTCAAGTCTCTACCTATATTAGATTGGGTTGGGCATTGATTATGAATCAGTCAGTCAGGACATTTTCTTTTATATAATACTAGCAGCCCGCCCCGGCCTTGCACGGGGATTAAAGAAAAATATTAAAAGCCTCTAAATATATTGGGTAAACGCTTCCCTGTAAACAATATTACATGTTGTTTTATTTTCTGGCAACAAAATAAATTGATTTTCAGGTGCTCGACCCGCCTTAGGCGGTTGGCCATGAGAAAAACCAATCCCTACTAATTGGAAGGTTTGACCTTGAGGCTAGTATTCTCAGCGCACGCGATGTAAGGGTTTTAAGGTCATTTTTGGTTACATTAATGGCATTTTAGTAAGGATCCCTATTTTTTTTTTTTGAAAATAAGACATAGCCTATGTTACTCGGGAATAGTGTAGCTTCCCAACGGTAAAAGAATTTTTGAAATCGGTCCAGTAGTTTCGGAGCCTATTCATTTCAAACAAACAAAGCAGCCCGCCCCGGCTTTGCACGGGGATTAAAGAAAAGTAACAAAAGCCACTAAATATATTGGGTCAACGTTTCCCTGTTAACAATATTAGATGTTGTTTTATTTTTTGGCAACAAAATAAACTTGATTTTTAGGTGCTCGACCCGCCTTAGGCGGTTGGCCATGAGAAAAACCGATCCTCACTAATTCGACGGTTTGACCATGAGGCTACTATTCTCAGCGCACGCGATGTAAAGGTTTTAAGGTCATTTTTGGTTACATTAATGGTATTTTAGTAAGGATCCCTATTTTTTTTTTGAAAATAAAACATAGCCTATGTCACTCGGGAATAGTGTAGCTTGCCAACGGTAAAAGAATTTTTGAAATTGGTCCAGTAGTTTCGGAGCCTATTCATTTCAAACAAACAAACAAACAAACCTTTCCTCTTTATAATATTAGTATAGATAGATTATAATTTGTAAGGCCGTATCAGTGGATTTCCCTGTTGATTGGGATGCGAATTATGTGGAATAAAAGAGTAGATAAATATGATATTGGAAGATGGAAGTTGAGGTTGATTGATAAAATAAATGTAGGATCTAAAAGAGAAAAATTGGAGGATATAAAAAAAAACTTTTATTTAGTTGAATTATAGGTTTATTTACAACATTATGTTACGTTTTTATCAATGTGAGTGGTAATATGTCTTTTTAAATTAGAAGGTTTTGTAAAACATTTCGAACATATTTCACATTTAAAAGGTTTTTCTTTAGTGTGAGTTCTAATATAATTTTTCAAGTTACTCGATGCTGTGAAACATTTCGAACAAATTTTACATTTAAAAGGTTTCTCGTTAGTATGAGTTCTAATATGATATTTTAAATTAGAGGAATGTGTGAAACTTTTCAAACAAATCTTACATTTAAAAGGTTTTTCGTTAGTGTGAGTTCTAATATGATTTTGCAAGCTACTCGATACTGTGAAACATTTCGAACATATTTTACATTTATAAGGTTTTTCTCCAGTGTGAATTTTATTGTGCTTTTTTAAATCACTGGTTTGTGTGAAACATTTTGAACATATTTTACATTTAAAAGGTTTCTCACCAGTGTGAGTTCTAAAATGTTTTTTTAAATCACTGGTTTGTCTGAAACATTTCGAACAAATTTTACATTCAAAAGGTTTCTCACCAGTGTGAGTTTTAATATGACTTTTTAAATTACTGGATTTTGTGAAACATTTTGAACAAAATTTACATTTATATTTATCGCCAGTATTGTTACAATTTGGTTCCTGTTTTCTAGAATCTCTATTGATGCTCCGCTCTGAATTTAATTCTTGATCAAAATCTTGAAATTCCATTTTAAAATTCGGTAAATCTATTGCAGAGTGTAATTCTTCTTTTTTAATGTCAAATTCGAGATTCAACTCATGATTAGTTTGATTTGAAATTTCATTTTCACTTTTAGTATTGAAAGAATGTTGAGGGTTTTGGTATTCCAATTTCAGTTCTCTATTTTTGTATGGTTGTTCTTCAACTAAAAATAAGCAAATCTGTAACTGCCGGTAACTAGATTACAGTTTTTTTTATAATAAATTTTGAATTCTGCAAATATTTCGACCATCCTCGTATATTTAAAAAAAAAAAATTGTATTTTTGACTAATTTTTATACTTTATTATCAAAATTTGATAATATTTTTACCAAAAAATCAAAATTTTTATCAAAAATAAGCAAATCTGTAAATGTCGGTAACTAGATTATAGTTTTTTATAAAAAAATTTGAAATCTGCAAATATTTCGATCATCCTCGTATATTTTTCAAAAAAAAATTGCATTTTTGACTAATTTTGATACTTTTTTATTAAAATTTGATAATATTTTTAACAAAAAATCAAAATTTTTATCAATAATAAGCAAATCTGTAATTGTCGCTAACTAGATTATAATTTTTTATAATAAATTTTGAAATCTGCAAATATTTCGACCATCCTCGTATATTTTTCAAAAAAATTGCATTTTTGACTAATTTTAATACTTTTTTATCAAAATTTGATAATATTTATACTAAAAAACCAAAATTTTCATCAAAAATAAGCAAATCTGTAACTGTCGGTAACTAGATTACAGTTTTTTACGATAAATTATGAGTTAGTCCTATGGTAGAAAGTAGAAAGATTTTAAAAACAACATCAATAATCATTATCGACGTTATTTCAGAAGTTATGTAGGATTTTTCGAAAAAACGCACCGACCCGTGCTTATTTCAAATTTTTCATATATTGAAAACCAATTTCTCATATCTTAAAAACCAAAAAAGATATCAAAATGCGTTTTTTTGAGTTTTATAGAGAATTCTTTACTGATTCAAAAACTTTTTAAATTTTTCAAAAATCCTAAAAATTGAGCGAGTTATGGCGATTTTTCGAAAAAACACCATAACTTTTTTCATATTGTCATATCTCAAAAACCAAAAAAGATATCAAAATGCTTTTTTTTTGACATTTATAGAGAATTCTTTACTGATTCAAAAACTTTTTAGATTTTTCAAAAATCCTAAAAATTGAGCGAGTTATGGCGATTTTTCGAAAAAACACCATAACTTTTTTTATATTGTCATATCTCAAAAACCAAAAAAGAAATCAAAATGCGCTTTTTTGAGTTTAATACAGAATTCTTTACTGATTCAAAAACTTTTTAAATTATTCAAAAATCTTAAAAATTGAGCGAGTTATAGCGATTTTTCGAAAAAACTCCATAACTTTTGTTCATATTGTCATATCTCAAAAACCAAAAAAGATATCAAAATGCGGTTTTTTGAGTTTAATAGAGAATTCTTTACTGATTCAAAAACTTTTTAAATTTTTCAAAAATCCTAAAAATTGAGCGAGTTATAACGATTTTTCGAAAAAACACCATAACTTTTGTTCATATTGTCATATCTCAAAAACCAAAAAAGATATCAAAATGCGGTTTTTTGAGTTTGATAGAGAATTCTTTACTGATTCAAAAACTTTTTAAATTTTTCAAAAATCCTAAAAATTGAGCGAGTTATAACGATTTTTCGAAAAAACACCATAACTTTTTTCATATTGTCATATCTTAAAGGCCAAAAAAGATATCAAAATGCAGTTTTTTTCCATTTAATCAGAAATTTGATACTAATTCAAAAACACTTTAAATTTCAAAAAAATTAAAAAAAAAAACAAATAAAATATAACGATTTTTCAAAAAAAAAACGAATTTCCAAGATTTGAAGGTAAAATGATATAAAATATAATTAATTATATATGAGCTTACTTATTTCCATCTCATCGAAATAATGCATTTCGGCTATTGGTTCGTCCACAATATCTAATTTTTCTTCTTTTATTACAAAATTATTTATTATATTTCCTTTATTACTATTCTTACCTGAAATTAAAAATGTAAATATTTTTTTTAAATTGATATTTCGTTATTTTTGTGTTTTATTTAATGAACAATTCTCTTTTTTCTTTTTTTAAATCTGTAACTTTCAACAATTTTTTATACATTTTCCATACACAAAATGTTTAAAATTGATAAAATTTGATCTTACCAAATTCATTCAAAATTTCAATTTCTTCCATTTTAATTCCAGATTCTCTTTTTTCTATGGTAACATCCATTATGGAAGGAATTTTCTTCAGCTGAAATATATTGGAAAATTATTTTATAAATAATTAACATGTAACAAATTATCCCAAAAACATAGAAATTCCAAAATTTTTACCCTCACATCTAAAAATGCAAATTTCATAAAAAAAACTGATATTAACGCCTGAATTTTATAGAAAAACCAAGAATCCTTTACAGTTATCGATTTTATTAAAGGAAATTACTCAAAAAACTAGAAAATTACCCTAAAAGCTACAAAATCTAATCTCATATCCAAAAACGGAAATTTTGTACAAAAAAAACAGATTTTTTGTAAAAAAACAAGAAAATTCTTTTATAAAAGATTATTTCATAAAAAATTAACAAAAGAAACTAGCAAATTATCCCAAAATCTACAAAAATCAAAATTTTCTAACCTTACATACAAAAATGTAATTTTCACATTAAAAAGAAATTATTTTAAAGCGGGATTTTTGTAGAAAAGCAAGAAAAAGTCGGGATCAATTTGACAGCTTGAATCTTGAATTAAGCAAGTTTTTAGCTATTGCTTCTGTCGGTAACGAGTTATCAATTTTATTAGTCTGATTATTGAATTTTTTAATGTACCTACTATTGTCAATATTTATTGTATAATTTATTTATTTTGTTTGAATTATTAAGTCCTATTCCTGCTCCTGTAATGTCCATTGTCATTTCTACATTATTCGTGTCCACGTTAGATTTGTCGGGAGGATCAGATGGTTTTTCGCCGCCATTTTATTATGACACTATTACAATGTGCGATTTCTACGTATACCGAAAAACAATCCCAAAGAGCAGGTAAATAAATATTAAATAAAACTTACCTATGCTAATATCACAATTTGTTTTAACAATTGAGGAGAGATGATTACTAGAACCACAACACAACACAAGATTTACTTTGATTTTTTTATGATGCCTTCGCAAACACAAAACAAAACCAAAACACAACAGCTTTGTTTGACAATCGATCGAAAAGTCAAACAGTATAGTAATTGTATAACCAACCTAAAAACTTTTAAGGTTAAGGCATTCTGCTAATAGGACTTTTCATCACAAAATTTTTTTGTGCGCATGCGTTTAGCTTCCGCCATCATTTTCGTACTGTTTTTTGTAAACAACTATACTAAAGTGCCGCAAACCGTGAAAAAAAAGTTAAAATATTAATTAAAGTCAATTAACTTTTAAAGAAAGTGGAAATCAAATATTGTAGTAACTCAAAACAACTGGAAAAAATTATTTATGATCCATTATAGTCATGTCGTCTGTACGAAAAGGAACAACAAAACGTTGTTGTTACGGAGTAAGTATGTAAAAGTGATACACGGTACAAATTATTCAAAACCAATACATACTATTTTATAAATTTACAAAAGCCTTCTTTGGAATATCGCAAAAACATTTCATATATTATAAAAACTACTCAACATTTACATTTATCTGATTAAAAATTGCATGTACCTATAATCAAAATATTAATTATAAATTTTGTAAATGACGCCAATAAGTAATATTTTTAATTATTACAAATAATATAATATTATTAATCAAAATAAAATTTTAAATATTAATTTCATTGATAAGTTTGCAGCTAGTAAACAAATGTTGATTGCTAACCTCTCAATCAGTTCACTTTTTTTAGAAAGTTTTTTATATTTTCGCCGTGTTCTGTGTCATTCCGTGGAATTTGTAATCGAATTTAAACCTATTTCCCGACTACCTATAGCTCTGAAATTTTCAGGATAGCTAAGAACTGGATGACAATGCATGTTTCAAGTGTGTTTAGGCATATACATAGATTTCGAAATTTATACCGAATTGATATTAAACATGATCTAAGTTGTGCATAGATAATATTATTTTGAAAGTTATTAAATAAATCGTTCGTAGCGTAGTTGGTTAGGCGGCGGATCAGTCCACTTGTGACAGTTCTGTTATGTTATCATAATGGGATCGATTACGCGACAGAGAAGTTTTTTGAAGTGAAAACTTCTTTAGCCGCGTTGAGCATTTTTCTGTAATGGGTAAAAAATCTTAAATTCGCGTCAGGACACGTGACCCTGATCGAAAAAACGTAAGATGACAAATAAACAAATTAAAGAGACGTGCAATCATATTTTGTAGTGGTGAAAATAGGAACTAAAGCAGCTGGTAGCGCGAAAAGCGGAAAAGTAGTTATAACCGTATAGTGCCTTAGTAAGTACTAGTAGTGTTATTTTAATATAATTTTTTAAGGTACTTTAAGCATAAAAAGTGTGTAGAAGTATAGTGAATAGATGCACTGATGTCGGAACTTGTTGCCAACTTTATATTATGCATCAACACATCTGTTCTATTATTACCTCTGGTTTTGTAGTTGACATTGGTCAAAACCTGGCTTTCGATAATACCTATGTTTATAGTGCCTTAGTCTTAATAAACTTATTTATAAATAAAATTATGAAATTATCAAGTTGTGAAAAAATTATATAGGTTTTAAATAGATTCGACAAAAAAGCAAATATTCAATGTTACTATGAATAAAAATATCGATATATCGAATACAATAAATATTTGTCAAAACTCAAAACATCCGACATATCGTATGGAAAACATCGAATAATAAATTCGATATATCGATGCGTGAATATGTCTATGCCACGCGCACCTATAAATAGTGACAGGTGACAGCTAATAATTTAAAATTTAAACGTCTGTGTTTAGTGTTCTTTAAATGTTTAAAATATGGATATTAAACAAATTAATGATAAAAGTGACGAAGAAATAGCGAAAGAAAATGAGTGAGTATTTTATAAATATACTAGATGAAAATTTAATAAGTTTTAATTTTTAATTAATATAATTTTATTATTAAGCTTAGGTTTTGATCTAATCTATCGTACTGCTTAACGATATTATTAATATAGATACATATGTATGTACTTACATATTATAGATGTAATATTTGTAATATGTTTACTGTTTATACTTTATAGCATTAACCTATATTTTCATAACATCACAATAAGAACATGTTAATAATCAAGTTTTCACTTCTGCTGGCACTCCCGGAGTGCAACCCGTCGTTTTTTTTTTCTTTTTTTTTTGTTCTTACATGTGAAAACAGTAATTATTATTTTAACTGGTAATAAAATAAACTGTTTTAGAAAGTTTTTAGATACAACTACCCTTGATTTTGTTAACAAGGAAACAATCTTCTCTATGATCAATCACAGCGTTGTATGACTTAATATTTTTGCAAAATCAGGGATGCTGTGCATTGTTGAGATGACACAAAATATGACCTATAAATCAGTAAAAAACTATTATAAAAAGTTCTTTTTGTAAATTGTGCTTATTCTCTTTTTCCGGATGCCTATGACATTTTAACCACATTTTTAATTGTTCACAGTTATGAGCTTCAACTGAGTTATAAATAAGTGAAGCACCGTAGATGGTTCTTTCCAGTAATTTATTTGTTTGTGGAGATAATATTCCTTGACCATACATTGTTGATGAAAACAGTACGAATTTTTTGAATTACTGCTATTTCAATATGGCGGCTGCGCCTGCGCACGTCATATGATGAAAAGGTCTATTCTACTTTATCGAGTAGTACAAGTCCTGTCATTGTCTTATAGATGGCGCTCAAATCATTTTTATTAGAAACTTTGTTTATTTTTTATGTAAATAATAATAATTTATATTACAATCACCTTTTTTTAAATATAATTACTATTATTTTCATTATCGGAACCAAAATAAATTGTTTAATTGTAAAATTTGTATGAATTAATATTACGTGAAGCGACATCTGTTAAAAGAAAGTTGAACTTGTATTTAATTATTGATATATTTCATAAAAATTCTTTGTAAAATCATTTTATATTATTAAAATATACTTTTACGTATTGTATTAATGTTAGTATGAACAAAATTAGTAAAATATATCGTTTAAATTAAAAAAATTGCATAAGATATTGATTTTATGTCACAAAGTTTAGATTTTCTTATACTAGATGGCGCTTTAAATTTATTTTTAATATTTTTCTATAATTAGATTGTATTGTATTTTTTGCTTAAAAACATTAAAAAAACAATTAAAACAGTCTAAAAAATACTAAATAAGTATAAATTTAATTAAAAAAATTGATTTTAAAAATTTTATTATAAAAAGCAACAGTCGAAGGCCACTTATTATACAATCTGAAGGTGCATTAGAATTTGACAGAATTGACATTTAGTGTTTGTTTATGTATCGAATTTTATAAAAACTTACAATAAATTGATAGTTTTACACTGTTTTTGATCTATTTTTACACTTTCTTCACTGATTTTAAGCGGATTTTAATAATTCGAACATTGATCTGTCACTAAATGACAATATTTCAATAAAAGTAAGTTGTTTTTAACAAAATTAAACACTTATATGTTATTTTTCCACTGTTTTTATTGCTTTTTTAAGAATTTTTACACATTTTTCCAGAGATAATTTTCCATTATTAAATCAAACATAAAAACAAATTTTAATTGAACACAAAAACACATTTAATCATAAGAAAAAAATTCGAAAAGAGGTTGACCTTAAAGGCCATCCTTGCAACTTCCCGCTAGTTTTAACCGCAAAGCTATATAGTAACGTGACGTATTTTGACGTTTTTGACTTTTTTTGAAATGTTTAAAAAGCCATAGCTTTTTAACGCGTTATTCGATTTTGATGTTCAAGATGGCATTCGGCGCAGTTTTTTGAGACCTAAAAATGTTACTAGGAGTGCAAAATCGATTAGTCGAAAAACCTCTAAGTTATTAAAAAAAATACACTTTTTTTGAAATTTTTCGACAACGATATCTTACGAACGAATAAACCGATTTTAATTGGCAAAACGGCATTCGACGTAGTTTTTTAAGCTTAAGAGCTGACTAGGTTATGAAATTGATCGATGTAATAGTCAAAAAGATATGCCCAAAAAACATCATTTTTACCAATTGTTTATTTCGGTTTTTTTCTCCAGCCGAATTTTTATTTGGAACCACTTTGCGACTCCCAGGTGTATTCTTCCTCCTAGAAGATATAACACCTGACCCCAATTTCTTTATAGAGGAATTCAGAGACTATATGCGCCAAGTTCGACCCATCCCTACTGCACATAAAAACAAAAATAGAATATTCTACTTCAAAGAATTACACGAGTGCTCACACGTATTTTTACGCAATGTAGTTAAGAAGGCCCTCGAACGCCCTTACTCGGGCCCTCGCCGCGTCTCTGACCGCATTTTTGAAATCGAGATAAACGGTAAAGTTAACTACTAAAACCCGCATTTTACGTTCCCGATTCTCTAGATTACACTAGTACACCTGCATCAACCAGCCAGCCAGCACTAAAAACGTATTCACGCAGAAATAAAAAGGTGACATTTTCACCCACTTCAAAATAAATAGATATTTTTCAGACTATGGTCGATAATTGTTGTGATTCTGGCATCTGCATGGCATAACATATTTATTTTACAAATTATGTAATAAACATTTTATTTCGTATTTTCATTATTATTAATGTTGTTGTCATAAAACATTTTTCGATTTTTCAGTATTACTAATGTTAGTTTTACAAATCATTTTTTGATTTCTCATTACTGTTAATGTTAATTTTATAAAACATTTGATTTTTCTTTACTATTTTTAAATTTTGCATGTAGTTACCACTAGGAGGGGAGTGTGTGGGAGTTGTTATCTATCTCACTCCCTTTTCTTGCTCGCTCTCTCTGATTCCAGAGAGTTGGCAACAAGGCCAATGATGTCAAGACAGTGAAGGTCGATGATGATGCGATGATGTCAAGAAGCCGTGAATGTAACGCACATTTTTGATCACATACTTTTGTTTAAATTATTAGTGGAAATAAAGAGTGTTATAATAATAATAATAATAATAAATCGTCTTTATTTTTTCTTTGGTACAAAGTAGGCGAAGTTTGGCTATTGCTACTCTTACACTTAACCTAAAATTGTACAATCGACAGAAAATTTAGCTAATAAAGACATTCATGAGGTAATACAAAACATAATCATCATATGTCAAATAAACAAAAGTAATTTGTCAAAGTATAACTAGGTAATAGAGTTTAAAGTCTTAATTTATATTGGGGATTCACAAAATTTTGCTTTCAGAAATTTCTTGATTTTAAATTCAGATAAATGAAGGTGATTGATGAGGAGTGAATTGTAAAATTTTACAGCCTGATAGGTGAAGGATTTCTGAAACATGACTGAACAGTGACAAGGAACATTAAAATGGTGTTTATTTCTCACTTCTAATGAATGAAAAGATGACCTAGGAGTTAATTTACAATAGAGAGATAAAGGAATCCTGTTTTTAATTATGTTATATAGAAAGACACAAAAATTGTATTTAGAACGATTAGCCATTGTAAGCCACTTCAGTTCCCTCATTTTATTCGAAACATGATCGTATTTTTTGAGGGAGAAGATGAATCGACAACAAAAGTTCTGTACTTTCTGAATACGATTCTGATCAAATTTAGTGAGCAAATCACCGTAAACAATATCACCGTAATTGAACCTAGACAGGACCAGTGATTCACTGAGCAATTTCCGTATGGGTTGATTGAGGTAGTGCCTATGTGGATAGATCATTTTCAAAGAGCTGAATGATTTTTTGAGCAGACTATTAATATGTAAAGTGAATTTTAGATCGGAGTCAAAGATAATACCCAGGTTTTTCGTGGATTCCACAATAGATAGAAGGGTGCCGTCTATTTCAATAGATATATCTTGTGAGAGGCGCATTCTTAAATTTTTGTTACCAAATAATATAAAATGGCATTTGCTTTTATTAAGTTTTAAGTTATGTTTATCAGCTAGGTCGTTTATTATTCTGAGGTCACTCATGATGTGGTTTTGGACAGATTGAAAGTTTTCCATATTGAGGTTTGAGTAAATCTGGGTATCATCTGCGTATGCTTGAATTTTGCAATATTTAATAGAGGTTAGGATATCGCTCGTATATAAGATGAAGAGTAGCGGCCCCAGAATGGACCCCTGAGGTACGCCGGAAGTTACAATTTGAGAAGTTGACATAACATTGTTAATAGAGACTTTCTGGCTGCGATTCGAGAGGTAAGAGTTGATGAAGAATATGGTGTCGTCAGAGAAACCCAAGTATTTTAGTTTGTAACAGAGTAATGTGTGGTTGATTGTATCGAAGGCCTTTGAGAAATCGAGGGTAATTAAAGCTGTTATGTCTTTACTATCTGTATTTCTAACAATATCATCAGTAACCTGTACTAAAGCTGATGTCGTATTGTAGCCTGCCCGGAATCCAGCTTGACAATCTGGAACAATGTTGTTTTCATTAACATATAATGTTATTTGCCGATGAACGGCTTTTTCTAGAATCTTAGATATTGCAGGTAAAATGCTAATTGGCCTAAGATCAGAAAATTCTTGAGGGTTCTTGATTTTACAGAGAGGTTTGATTACAGCTACTTTCCATAAATTGGGAAAATAGTTTTTTTCTATGCAAAAATTCAATATATGAGTTAGATAGATATCAATTATTGGACTACAATATTTCAACATATTAATAGTTATTCCATCGAAGCCAACAGCATTAGATTTTATACTTAGCAAAATTTCTCTGACTTCCATGACAGAAATGAAGTGTATTTTAAAAGGAGAATCATGATTTTTTAGTCCAGGAAATTTTTGAGTATTGTAGAATTTGAGGAGGTCATTATCAACTTCTTTGTGAATGAAAACAGAACTGAAATAATTGTTGATTTGTTCAGGTTTCTGTAAATTGGTTGGCAGATCTGTATTATTTTTCTTTGGGTTAATTTTATTGAGGGCACTCCAAAGTTGTTTCGAATCACGTGAGTAGAAAATACTATCGTAGTAAGCCTTCTTTTCTCTTCTAATTGATGATAGAGTGAAGTTTCGCAACTCCTTATACCTAGACCAACCCTCAGGTGCTCTCGTTCGTTTGAATTTAGCCAAGGCTGCATCTCTCTCTTTGATCATCATTTTAATAGCAAAAGTTAACCAGGGTGCAGGTTTTTTTGTCATACGAGCTGTTTTTAGAGGAGCATGTTTGTTAAATAATGATAATATTAAGCTGGAAAAATAGTGAATTTTCTCGTCAATGTCCTCTATATTGAAGATGTCATGAAAAGGTACATTCATTAGGTCGGCTTGGAAGAGGGCATTATCAAATAGTTTGAAATCTCTGTAATAATGTATTTTACTTTTTGTTATATTTAATTCAAAGTGAAGCTCGCAATAGATTAGACAGTGATCAGCAACGATACTTGCGTCTAAAACACCACATCTTTTTACATATTCAGGATTACTAATAAAAACAGGATCTAACAGGGTCATTGAGCCCTTAAAAATTCTTGTAGGTTCATCAATGAGTTGAGTGAGACCATAGGTTTCTAGGGAGTCACTCAGAAGACTATTTGTGAGCAAGTCGGTATTCATGTCACCCATACAAATTATATCATCGACAGTGGGAACAATTGAGGACAGAGAAGTATCCAAATGCTCAATAAAGGACAACAAATTGCCTTTAGGGGGTCGATAAATATTACCAATTCCGAAAGAAATGTTTTTTATTTTCACCTCGATCCATATTTGCTCACAGTGTTCATTGATGGTACTGTTAGTAATTAGTAAATTGCATCTGAAATTATTTGAGATATACACACCAACCCCTCCACCTCGTGTTTGACGATCCAGTCTATAAAAGTTATACCCAGGAATAGAAATATTTTCAGTATCAATACTATCATTCAGCCATGTTTCAGAAACACCCACTATATCAAAATCCTTCACCAGAGTCTTGAAGTCATCAAAATGAGCTACAAGTGATCGAACATTCAAATGACATATCTTCAAGTTTTTAACCATCTCAATGAAAATTACCAATCATTAGTGAATCACCCTATATATAAGTCTATAAACAGAAATAATATAAACATAAATAATATAAACAGGATTCTAAGTAACGAAAATCTTTAAATAGTAAAAATATATAGTATTCAAATGCAAGTTCACAAAGCAAGAAATAAATCAGGAACGTAAAAATTTTTTTTATTTTGTTTACAATTTATCAGTCGACTCGGGTCGGTTCTTCAACGTGTGTCATTTGATTAGAGTTAGATGAACCATAGATGAACAACCCTCTGAACCCCACATAATATTAAGTAAAGCGACATCTGTTACAAGAAAGTCAAACTAATTAAAGCGACATCTGTTATGAGAAAGTTAAACTTGTATTTAATTATTGATATTTTTTATATAACTTGTTTGTGAAATTATTTTATATTATTAAAATAAACTTTTACGTATATTATTGTTACTATTAATAAAATTATTAAAATATAACGTTTAAATTTAAATTTGTAATTAATATTAATTAAAGTGACATCTGTTAGGAAAATTGTCAAATTAGTTATTGATTTATGTCTTGAAGTTTAGATTTTTTTCTACTAGATGGCGCTTTATATTTATTTTTACTATTTTGATATAAGTAGATTGTATTTTATTGTTTTAAATTAATAACTAAATGAAATGTTAACTTTAACATAAAAATATTGCTTTATATACTATTTTTGTTGCAAAAAGAACACTAAAGATTCAATTTGTTTGAATTTATATTACGTAAAGTGACATCTGTTAAAAGAAAGTTAAACTTGTATTTAATTATTGATATATTTGATATAAATTCTTTTTAAAATCATTTTATATCTATAAAATATACTATTATATATTGTACTAATGTTAGTATTAATAATAGAGAATCAACTAGTTAGTTGTCTATTCTTCTTTATGATATTTCAATTAAAACTAATTCGATCTAGACATTCGCGAAAAATCTTTAACATTTTTATTCAGTTTATACTTTTACTGATTTTTCATGTATTCTTACATTGTAGAAATGTTCATTTCATTTATTTTTAGTTATTAATAGTTATTTAGTAAACAAACTAATTGATTCTCTATTCTTCATTTTCATATTTCGTATCATGACTAAGGCACTATAAACATAGGTACTATCATCAGCCATGTTTAGTCCAATGTCAACTACAAAACAGGAAGTGATGTCAATTGTCAGATTGTCAGTATTTTATTTTAGAGAAATTAGGTTATGTATTATAATATAAGGTTGATTTAATTAAAGTACGGATGTTATGAAAAACGTTTGAAAATAATATATATTTATTCTTATAAATGTATATACAGTTCAACAGTCGTGGCTGGATGAAAAATAGATACTGCTGACACTATAGGAATGTTAAATATACAAGGCATTGCTTTTATAACTGCTGTTTGTAAAATCTTGAATTGTAAGTAATCTCTATTTTATGTATATAAGTTATGAAATGATTTTATAGTTAAAAAATTGAAGTCTGTTATATTATTTTTAGAAACGTCTCAAACTATTGCAGTTCGAAAGTACTAATCCCAAAATTAACCCACAAAATTGAACCCATCCTATTGAAAGTGTGTCTCAATGGTTATAAAATATAAAAAAGGTAAAATAACTGATTAAAACTTGATTTTTAATTATTTATTAATAAAAAACAAATTAATTTTTATAATTTTCTATATATATATATTACATATTAATATATTGAATTGTATTAACAATGTATTTTTTTAGTTATCAGCTTTTATGTGCCCAAATTTTAACTTTAAAACTTTTTCAGAAGGATCTCAAAGAAAAAATCGGACCTTTAAGACCTTCCTTCACAAGTGTTACAATCTATTTTATGATCTTAAAGCATTACAGGAAATTTAGATGAAGAAAAAAATAAAATTAGTTGAAAAAGAACACCCAGAGACGTTTTTCTATAAAACATCATTTGCTGAAGAAGTTTATGAAAAAGTGTGTCAGAAAAACAAGGCCCTTCACCCAAGAGGAACTCAGGTAACCATAAATCAAACGATATTTTCATTTGGATTAACACAAGCATACAATGAAAAAATTGCATTATCCATGCAAAAAAAGTCATTAAAGATTTGTTAGATAAGAATGTTATTCCAAAATCTTATTATGATCTCTATTATAAAAATATTCTTAGCAATTAATTATTATAAACTAAGTGCAATATTTAACAATTTAAAATATGTTAGATTAAAAGTGATAACTTTTCATTCAAAAGATTGTTTTTTGTTCAACAAGAATAGCATTAAGATAATTGTAAGGCAATGTTTGTAATGATTGAAATGTGCATTCTAGTTTTCTATATATTTTATCTTTTGTTTAAGAATTTTTACCCATTTGATTTTATGAGACCGACATAAGTTAAAGTTAATAATAATAATAAGTCTACTAAATAATAATTATTTGATTACAGTAGTTTCGTTTTATTTTTAGTAACAATTATACTCTTAATGTTGGTCATAGCAAATTCTGTCAATTTAAATTAGGCAATCCAACGATGTGTCAAAATATAAATTCAATATGGCGGCGAGGGTCAAACAACTAAAATTGTCCTTTTTAAACACTAAAAAAACACCTTTAAACACCACAAAATAAAAAGCAAATCGTTTTATAACTATAACACTCCTCAGCTTTCTAAAGATGAATAGCTACTGAATCCAATGTTTAACTTTCGTGGCAATCCAACGATGTGTCAAAATAAATTCAATATGGCGGCGGGGGTCAAACAACTAAAATATCACGTGGTTTGGATTGCCTAATTAATATGAATAATGCAAAAAGTCATTGCGTTCTTAATGTAGTCAAATGTAATGTCAAAAGATGGTCAACCAAGTACCAAATTCACAAACACAGGCTCAACTCGTTAGTATTATTTTTTTTTTATTTTAGGATGTCCTCGTAGGTATAGACCTTATTACAAATGTACCGAGAACATCTAGTGGGGCAGAAGAGACAATGGATTTAAAGGCCTGTAAGTTAGGACGAGTGGGGAAGACGTGGGAAGGCAAGGAGTTCCACATTGAACAGTATAAGGGTGCATGGAGTTGTCACGTCGCGTTGCTCTGGTTGGTCTGACAATACATACATTGATAAGCAAATGGAAAATAATTAAAAAATTTAGCCTAAATCTTATATATAACACTAAATTGCTTCAAGATAATTATTCTTGAGTATAGATAAAGCAAACCATAGCAACGAAACGCTCCTGCAGTACTCAGGGACACAGAAAACAGTTTTCGTCTTTTTTGGAAAAAGTGTTTTCTTAAGTTAGATCTAGGTGTGCGATATTATTTCATCGATGAACTACCATATTCATTTTGTTGTTTTTTAACATTTTCAGTGTATGAGGTTGTACAAAATGATCTCACATTGAAATAATGCCTAACAATTTTGTTTTTAATGTCACAACATGAAGAAAAATCAACTTGTACAAACTCAGTGAGACTGTCTATTAAGTTAATGTTTTGGTTTTTTTGTAAGTAATTTTTATATGTGTTAAAATAAACTTCAGAATGTAGCACAAGGAGAAAAGTTTCAAGACATGGATATCTCAAACCTCCCTGATTAGCTGCCTCTGTGAAAATTTTTGCGTTGCAAACAATTTCAACGCTTGGAAGATTGTCTGCATATAAAAAAGTAACACAGTCGCCACATATATTTTTTTGAGCAACGGAATGAGTGGTGCTATCAGCAATATAAAAAATACTATTGGTATCATATGCAGACATAATACTGTTAAAATCGTCCAAAGAAAATGTTCGTATATCGAAGTTAATTTCGTTTTCGTAATTAGATAAATCAATTTCACACATTTTCTTATCCTTACAGAATTTCAGTAAAAATTCATCAGAATCGTTTAAATAGGACGTATATTTTACTTCCGAAACAAATTGTGACACAGAAATTGATTTTACTGCCCGTATAGCTTTAAGAGCAGATGGTAGTTTTCCCTCCTTATTTCTTATTTGTGAAATAAGATTTTCTATGGCATCTTGAGTAAACCTATGCCCCAAAACAAATTCAAAACCTGAATTAATTAAAAATTCCGCTACATCACAAAAAGATGTTGTTGCAGTAACAAATCCAAAATTGAGAGGCTTCCAGCCTTTTGTAAAAACTATATTTTTAAATAAATCTATTACTGAATGCAGAAAAATAAATTTCTGGTCACAATTTTTTGCAGTTATAGAAGTTTTTCTGACTTGTGATGAAACAAACTGTACTGTAGCTAAAGCTTCTTCTGGTAAATTACCGTTTTCTACTGCTGTTTTTAAAGCAGCTGCAGTTTTCGGTGAAAAAAAAACGAACCGCAGCACCAACGTTCATTTTCTCAAAATTTGTTGGAAATATGTCTTCACGCCTAAGATGATGGAGTAAACGTTTTTCCATTTCTCCTTCAATTTCGTACTTCCACAACGCGGTAACATACGATCCACGAACCACAGTATGAAGATCAAGATTGTTTTGTTCAACATAATCGTCTGGTAAAAAAGTAGGTTGACTCAAAATAGCTGATTTCAAATTTTTTAATAGATGACAAATGTCCGGCATAACATAAATGTTATGTTCATTAAAGAGGAATGAATTTATACATTCTCCTGTTTGAGATGCTTTTATATCTAAAGTATTTAAAAAACTTTTGTTGCGACCATCCAAATCGCTTGCAAAAGTAACAACATGCAAACCACAGTTTTCTAAAGATTGGATGCAATCTAATAGGAACTTTTGCAACAATCTAGGATCTAAACGCTCCTTTCGAGTAACGTGACAACCTATAATTTGCTTCCAACGATTTTTCACTCCTCTTACTATTACCAACAGAAGTTTTTGACCGATAAGAGAAGCATCGCCCCCCAATGTAACATTTCCAATAAACTGGCCCGTACTTTTATCGTAATCTAATTGTTCGTTAATCACCATTTCGTCACACGATACCACACAGAACCGATCGTGAAAATCCATGTTGGCTATTTTGAATTTTAGCAGGTCTAAGATGTCGTGGAATATTCCAAAAGTAATTTTTAACGTTTCGATTCGCCGCATTAAAGTACAATACGACGGAAGTGGATATCCGGTATTTCTTAAAAAATCAAACCCCTTTATTGATAAAGCGAACCGAAATTTTAAAGCTTTTATGATATCCTCGTCCGACCATTGTGACAGCTTATGACCTAGCAAAACTTTTACTTGATCTTCAGTAAATACAGATAACATTGCATTTTTTAATTTATCTACTTCCAGAGAAAGTTTTTTATTTTCTGCACTAAGATTTTGATTTTCAGCACGAAGTTTTCGATTTTCTTCTTGCAGCAAATAAACAATGTTACTTTGTGCATAATTGTGCTCTTCTTCTATATAAGATCGCGTTACTGTGATCATCTCCTAAAATTATTTATTTTATATTGAGTATTTTGTTTGTGATTTTAGTAAAATCTTTTTACTTTTCTGTAATTGTGGAAATTTTATTTGTTGTAAATTTGGAAAGAATGGACAAAGAATATTAGGTATATGGAAAAGTTGGAAAATGAGTAAAATGATTTCAGAATTAAATTTAAAAGAATTTATTCATTACATTCATAATTTTTTAAGAAAAATTGTAAGCAAAATAATTTAATAAAAAGATTTTCGTAATTAAATCAGTTTTTTATATATTTAAAAACCATATATGTATAAGAAAAATTAAAATTGTACTAAATTTACCTGACTGGATATCAATTTTTCAGTAATAGCTGTAGATTTTTGATCATTTGCTACATCCAAAACGTCCTAAAAAATTATTTTAAACAAATATTGTATTATTTTTGTTTTATTTTTTAAAAACTTATCAGAAAATGAAGTACCTTAAAAACACATTTTCGGGGAAGAGGGTTTTTGAAAGGGAGATCAAATAAGGTAGGAATGGCATTAGGTTTTAATTTTACCTTACCGTCTTGACGGTTATTTTCAAATTGTGAAGCTTCGAAATGTTTCTGAAAATACCAATTATATTAAGTATTTTTTTTAAATAAAATTCCTGTTTTAATATGTATAGTTACTTCGCATAAACATGAACATTGAGAAGGCATCCAGTTGTCATTTCGTCGCATATTATGAATCCATTTGGCATACCGATTGGTTTTCATACTTGGAAACTTGTAGGTACATTGCAAATCCCTTTTCAGTTCTATTTGTACATTTTTTCACCGAACAGGATGGCGTTTTTACAAAATGTATTGTAAACTATCCTATATTTGACGATACTAAAATCAATTTTTTTCTCATAAACACAAAAATATTTTTATGCTAATCAATTACTAGCGAATTTCTTAAAACAGAAATAAATAGTAAGTTGTAAGTAATTAATATACGCAAAATATAATTTTAATTTTGATCCCATTCACAATTTAGCCTATACTTACTTAGATACTAAGAGAACAGATTTTTGCTACCTAAGCTCCAAAAATAAAACTAAAGAATTAGAAACGCAAAATAATAAAACGAAAACACAAAAACAATATAACTATAAATCTACTACAATTATTAAAAGCACTTTAGGAAAAGAAACAATACTTGTAAACACAAACTCAAATCCAAATGTTTGTTTACAAAACAAATAAACCGGAAGTAGAAACCATTTTGTCTAAACGTCAGTTTGGTGACATTGGACTAAACATGGCTGATGATAATACCTATGTTTATAGTGCCTTATCATGACAACCTACTAGATCTGGTACATTTATAGATGTCGCTTTAGGTAATTTTAACTTTAATGTTATTTTTTGTTGTAATAATAATGAAATATAAAGCATTATTAATTAATATTTTATTTAATTTTTAATTTAAAACAATAAAATAAAATCTAATTATATACAAATAGTAAAACGCCCTCTAGTAGAATATTTATTACACAGATTAAGGTAATCTGATTTATCGATTATTATCGATCAATTGACATTTCCATACCACATTGTTGAGGAAGTTTAAGATTACACTTGTAATTAAACAATTTGATATTAATTTTATTAAAATCTAATTGGTAAGTCATTTTTTAATAGTTTAATTTCCTTTTCTCACTTTATTTGCATGAATTTTGTTATATTTTAACAGTTTGTTTATAATCTTTTTTTATGTAAAAAATGACCGTTTTTTATATCGATAAAACAACATAATTTATGAAAATCTATCTATTTTGTTAGAAAAACTGTCTTTTGTAGTGAATTTTCCAAAATCTATAATTTCTTTTTCAAAAAATTGTTAAATTTTTTTAATATTTTGTACTTTTTATCAAATTTTTCATGGAAAAAACAACCATTTTGTGTGAAAAACTGACTTTTCTACGGAAAATTTCTCTTTTTTTATATTGACCGTTTATAGTTTGACATTTTAGTGAAGAAAGTTACAAGATTGACGTTATATTGACAGTTAGAGTTTGATATTTTAATGTGAAAAGTGACAAAATTGATATTAGACGTTAAATTGACAGTTTAATGACAGTTTTCTGTTAAATGTGGTAAATAGTTAGTTTACTGACAAAATTGACAATTTATAGTTTATAGCACGAAGACTAGATACCAGGAGTCTACACGGTATAGGCATCGGGCCAGATCATAGTTCTATTTTTTGCCACTGGCGGCGCGAGGAACATTAAGATCCGAACCGATGTTTATGACATTTAAATTTCACGAAATTAAATTAAATATATGATATTAAATTATTTAAAATTACTTGTAATAAAATTAATAAAAAGAAATGGGAAAGTATTGTGCTATTTATGGTTGTGTTAGTGGCCGAAAGGCAGATGACAGTGTAAAAAAAGTGGGTATACTCAAAGCACCAAAAGTGAGTAACATCAAAATAATATCTGTTAAAAATTTAATTTATCTGGCGATTGCCAAGTAGCAGAGCCATATAACAAACACGGACATCAATAATTAATTTATAAATTTTTGTAGTTTTTAACTAATATTTGAAAATTTTTGTGCATTTTCATTTATCTTTTGAAATATTGTAATTAAATCTTAGGAACACAAGCGCACTCTACCGGCAATAGTTCTGTCCCCTAAATTGAGACCATTTTTTTAACATTACGCTTAAACTCCTGGTATCTAGTCTTCGTGGTTTATAGTTACATGAACTGAAATTATGACAGTTGTCACTTTAACATTTCTCGAGATATACATTTTTGCAAATATTTCGAAAAGTAAACGTTTTTTTAAAAAAACACATAAGTACTTTTTTGTTTAGAATTAAATTTTACATGATCTGTCAAATTATGACATCTGTCACTTTGACAGTTCTCAAGATATACGCCATTTTGTAAAATTTTACATTTTTGCAAATATCTCGAAAACTAAACGTTTTTATGAAAAAACACAAAAATACTTTTTTGTTTAGAATTAAATTTTATCGAAACTGTCAAATTATGACAGCTGTCACTTTGACAGTTTTCGAGAAATACGTCAGTTTGTAAAATTTTACATTTTTTGCAAATATCTCGAAAATTAAACGTTTTTATGAAAAAACACAAAAATACTTTTTTGTTTAGAATTAAATTTTACATGATCTGTCAAATTATGACAGCTGTCACTTTAAAAGTTTTCTAGAAATACGCCATTTTGTAAAATTTTGCATTTTTGCAAATATCTAGAAAAGTAAACGTTTTTATAAAAAAACACAAGAATACTTTTTTGCTTAAAATTTTCGTAATAATCGGTCCAGTAGTTTTTGAGTCCATTGAGTACATACAGACAAACATTCATATATATATAATTTACTCTATTCCATGCTTGAATTGTCCTAAAAAATATATTGGAATGACAACACAATGGTTAGAAAACAGATTAAATGGACACAAATATACGAAAAACGCTTCAACTGCCTTACATAAACACGAATCCCAAACCAAGCATGAATTTAACTTTAATGAAACAAAAATACTAGCACAAGACTCTAATTACAGAAAATTAACCATAAAAGAAATGATTGAAATAAAACGAGAAAAAGAAGCTGTTAATGACAAAAAAGATATAAATAATTTAAGCCAAATATACTACAACCTAATAAAATAAGTATAAATAGTAAGTAGGTAGATATATTATATGTTTAATAACACCAGATACACTTTTAGATAATTCTTTTTTTTTTTTTCACTCATTCATTTACTTCCCTATCTACTAAATAATTTGTATTAATGACATATCCCATCAAAGTAAAGTAAATTGAAAACTTCATGATATAAATTTAAAATATTGAACTCCAAGGTAAGTACACTGTTTTAAAAGAAATTTTTAAAGAATTTTTAATATGTTTAAATTTGTACATTCTATATATATTGTAAACATAATTTGATATTTCATAAATTATTTTTAGACTTGATAAAGCACAATAAAAAATGTGCGAAACGTTGTAAAATCAGTGTTCCTTATTTATTACTATAACCTTTACCCAAGAATAAAAAGAAACATATTAAAATGGTTAAAGAAAATTAAGTACATTATATATATATATATATATATATATATATATATATATATATATATATATATATATAATGTACAAAATTTTCTTTAACCATTTTAATATGTTTCTTTTTATTCTTGGGTAAAGGTTATAGTAGTAAATAAGGAACACGATTTTACAACGTTTCGCACATTTTTTATTGTGCTTTATCAAGTCTAAAAATAATTTATGAAATATCAAATTATGTTTACAATATATATAGAATGTACAAATTTAAACATATTAAAAATTCTTTAAAAATTTCTTTTTAAAAACAGTGTACTTACCTTGGAGTTAAATATTTTAAATTTATATCATGAAGTTTTCAATTTACTTTACTTTGATGGAATATGTCATTAATACAAATTATTTAGTAGATAGGGAAGTAAATGAATGAGTGAAAAAAAAAGAATTATCTAAAAGTGTATCTGGTGTTATTAAACATATAATATATCTACCTACTTACTCTTTATACTTATTTTATTAGATTGTAGTATATTTGGCTTAAATTATTTATATCTTTTTTGTCATTAACAGCTTCTTTTTCTCGTTTTATTTCAATCATTTCTTTTATGGTTAATTTTCTGTAATTAGAGTCTTGTGCTAGTATTTTGGTTTCATTAAAGTTAAATTCATGCTTGGTTTGGGATTCGTGTTTATGTAAGGCAGTTGAAGCGTTTTTTGTATATTTGTGTCCATTTAATCTGTTTTCTAACCATTGTGTTGTCATTCCAATATATTTTTTAGGACAATTTAAGCATGGAATAGAGTAAATTATATTTGATTTCTTTTTGTTTGGTACTTTACTTTTTAGTGGTGTATATAACGAGTTTATTAAGTTGTGTGGTTTATGACAAACAGTTATATTATGTTTAGAAAGAATATGTTTAATTTTTTGTGAAAGACCTTCAGTGAATGGTAGAGCTATATATTTGTTTTCTTCATTTTTATTTTTTGGTGTTATTTTGGATTTATTATAAAATAGGTATGTTCTTTGATTAACTATTCTGGAAATGATGTTTTTTGGGTAGTGGTTCTTTATTAATGTATCTTTAACTTTTTGTAAGGTTTCTGGTCGATATTCCGCAGATGTTAGAGCAATAGCTCGATCGGTAAGACTTATTATAACTCCATTTTTTTGGTGTTTTGAATGGCAAGATCTAAAATTGAGGTAACGGCCAGACCATGTATCTTTGGTATGCCATTTAGTTTTTAATTTTTTATGTATATTATCTCTTATTATGGTGATGTCAAGAAAATTAATTTGATTGTTTTCTTCAACTTCCATTGTAAATTGTAATTTTCGGTGGAAGCTATTAAAAGCATTTAATACATCAGTGATTTTATTTTGTGGTACTGCTGTTATACAATCATCGACAAATCTTTTAAAGAAAAGTACATTAAAATTTAGGTTTTTTATTACGTTTTCTTCTAAACTAACCTTACTCTAAATAATAACTATTTCCAATACAAAGATAAGTTTTACCAACAATTAGATGGTTGTGCGATGGGATCTCCTATCTCTTCTACAAAAGCACAACTAGTAATGGAATATTTAGAAGAAAACGTAATAAAAAACCTAAATTTTAATGTACTTTTCTTTAAAAGATTTGTCGATGATTGTATAACAGCAGTACCACAAAATAAAATCACTGATGTATTAAATGCTTTTAATAGCTTCCACCGAAAATTACAATTTACAATGGAAGTTGAAGAAAACAATCAAATTAATTTTCTTGACACCACCATAATAAGAGATAATATACATAAAAAATTAAAAACTAAATGGCATACCAAAGATACATGGTCTGGCCGTTACCTCAATTTTAATTCTTGCCATTCAAAACACCAAAAAAATGGAGTTATAATAAGTCTTACCGATCGAGCTATTGCTCTAACATCTGCGGAATATCGACCAGAAACCTTAAAAAAAGTTAAAGATACATTAATAAAGAACCACTACCCAAAAAACATCATTTCCAGAATAGTTAATCAAAGAACATACCTATTTTATAATAAATCCAAAATAACACCAAAAAATAAAAATGAAGAAAACAAATATATAGCTCTACCATTCACTGAAGGTCTTTCACAAAAAATTAAACATATTCTTTCTAAACATAATATAACTGTTTGTCATAAACCACACAACTTAATAAAGTCGTTATATACACCACTAAAAAGTAAAGTACCAAACAAAAAGAAATCAAATATAATTTACTCTATTCCATGCTTAAATTGTCCTAAAAAATATATTGGAATGACAACACAATGGTTAGAAAACAGATTAAATGGACACAAATATACAAAAAACGCTTCAACTGCCTTACATAAACACGAATCCCAAACCAAGCATGAATTTAACTTTAATGAAACCAAAATACTAGCACAAGACTCTAATTACAGAAAATTAACCATAAAAGAAATGATTGAAATAAAACGAGAAAAAGAAGCTGTTAATGACAAAAAAGATATAAATAATTAAAGCCAAATATACTACAATCTAATAAAATAAGTATAAAGAGTAAGTAGGTAGATATATTATATGTTTAATAACACCAGATACACTTTTAGATAATTCTTTTTTTTCACTCATTCATTTACTTCCCTATCTACTAAATAATTTGTATTAATGACATATTCCATCAAAGTAAAGTAAATTGAAAACTTCATGATATAAATTTAAAATATTTAACTCCAAGGTAAGTACACTGTTTTTAAAAAGAAATTTTTAAAGAATTTTTAATATGTTTAAATTTGTACATTCTATACAGGGTGTCCCAGAATTACGGAAACTTCGTATACGTATTCCTTGATGACAAATAAGTAGGGTCTTTCCTATAAAAAAAATTTTTTTAGAGACTCCTGTCAGAGTTATAACCCTTTAACTCTTTAAATGGTAAAATGTGCGCTACTTGATCGCGATACACAATACTCAATTGACATGGTCCTACATTTTATTTTTTTACTCCAAACCGAAACGATTTCGCAAAAAACGACAAGGAACAAAAAAGTTTCTAAATAATCAAAACTTCCTAAAATAATTTTTTGTTATTGCAAATATTAATTGCTAAGAAAGTTACAAAAAAAATATTAAGAGGGGTTCCTTGATTTGCACCCTTAGAATGGGGTAGGGCAGGTGAAAAGTGGCAGGAGAAATGCGTCCTTATAAAAATGATGTTCACCCAAATTTTTAATTTTTTATCTTGGACCAATCAGAAGATATTAAATTAAAACAGTATTTTACCACCCCTCTTTAAAGGGTTATAACTCTGACAGGAGTCTCTAAAAAATTTTTTTTTATAGGAAAGACCCTACTTATTTTTCATCAAGGAATACGTATACGAAGTTTCCGTAGTTAATTCTGGGACACCCTGTATATATTGTAAACATAATTTGATATTTCATAAATTATTTTTAGACTTGATAAAGCACAATAAAAAATGTGCGAAACGTTGTAAAATCGTGTTCCTTATTTACTACTATAACCTTTACCCAAGAATAAAAAGAAACATATTGTTATGATTTGATTGGATAAAAAATTTTTTTGTATTTGATAATAGGTAACTGTCTTTATATGGGTGTTTAAAAATTTTATTTCAGAAAGTGTAGAGTTGTTTATTTTGTTGGATATTTTGTTTTAAGAGGTTACATAGGGACGGGAAAAAAAAAAGAATTAGGAAGATTATTATGATGGATTGTCATGAAGTTAATTTTGAAAAAAATGTCATAAAGAAAAATTTGGATTATTGAATTTGAATTTGAAAAGAGAGTTAGAATTTTAAAGTTTATGATTTTGTGTAATTGAAGTTAAAGTTAAAAATAAAAATTTAAATTAAACAAACAAGAATATAAAGAAAGTTTAAGTTGAATCCAGACCCAATAGCAGGAGAAGTAGCCGGAGCTGAAGAAAAATCTGATTTCATAACAAATTGTCGATCCAACATGGGGCAACAACAAGGATAGAAAAGATTTCAGAATAAATTGATGAACCAACGTGCGGCGCAACTTGTCAAAAAAGAACACCCAGACACCCAGAAAAGAATAAAAAGAAACAGGACACCAAGCCGATCGAAAGAAACTGAGATAGAAATTTTGAAATTTCATATTAGAAAAATTGTACTCTGGGGTAAGATTTTTAAATTTTTATATAGAGACAGTTTTTTTTATTTTGTTGTTTATATTTGAAATAGGGGGGATACATAATTTCTGTTAAGACATAATTTATAAATATTTAGGTTGATACAGATCATTTTTATAAAAATTTTGATTTTGACAGTGTCAATAAGACATAAGAAACTTTGATATACGGGGGGTGAATTAAAATTATTAATTTAATATACATATTAAAATTTAAATAAAATAAAAACAAATTGAATATTTTAAATAATAAAATGGAAACAAGAAGAAGGCAAAACAAGAAACAGGATTTACAGATGCAACAAGGAGATCATCAAAAAGATGATGACATACAGATTATGGAAACAAATGAATCGGGAGATGAAAAAGAGAATACCACTATTATAGAAGCAATTATTGAAAGTAATGGTAATAAACATGAAGAAAGTGACATGGAAAGGATGTTTAAATTTTTAGAAAAAATGAATAATAACTTAAGAGAAGATTTGAAGAAGAATTTACAAGAAAATCAAGAAAAACAAGACAAAAATACAGAAGCAATAAAACAAGATATTAATAAAAATAAAGAAGAAATGAATAAAAATATGGAAGCAATAAATGTAAATATGGATTCTATGAAAAAAGAAATAAAAGAAGATATGAAAAAAGAAATAAAAGATATGATTAAGAATATGGAAGTATTTAAAGATGAAATGAAGAAACAAATGGAAATGTATAGAGAAACATTAGAAGAAACAAAAATAGAAATAAGAAATGAAATGAAAATGAGAAAAACAGAATTAGAGATAATTATACAACAAGAGAATATGGAAAAGAAAAATGTAAAAGAAGAAATGCAAAATACAGTAAAGAAGATATATGAGATGGAAGAAAAAGAAAAAGAAATAAATGTAATACAAGAAAATGAAATTAGGAAATTAAAATTAAATAATGAATATGACGATGATAAGAAGAATTATAAAGATAAATATTATAAAAATGAAGAAGCAAAATATGAAAATAAAATATATGAAGGTGATAGAAATAAATATAAAAATAGATATTATTATGATAATAATAATAATAAAATTAAATATAAAACTAAATTCAATTACAATAAGGAGAATAAGAATAAACCTTATGAAGATGGTGATATAAATTATTTTGAAATATGTGATGAAATTAGAAGATTAAAAAAGATTTGGAAGGATATAATTTATAATTATAAAAAAAGAAAAAAGAAGTTAATTAAAAGCAAATGGGATTGAGATAAAATTAAAAATAAAGAGGAAAATAAGTAATGGGGAAATATTAGAAAAAGGGGGAAGAAATTGATTAAATAAAATAAAGTAAAATTATTAAAATGGGTAGAAATCGAAAGTAATTGTAAAATAAGGTAAATAGTAAGGGATGATCTGATCGAATAATAAATATGGAATAAATTTAAAATTATAAAATGTGTCTTAATAGAAAATTTTAATTTTAAATTTAGGGAGATTTTGTTATGATTTGATTGGATAAAAAAATTTTTTGTATTTGATAATAGGTAACTGTCTTTATATGGGTGTTTAAAAATTTTATTTCAGAAAGTGTAGAGTTGTTTATTTTGTTGGATATTTTGTTTTAAGAGGTTACATAGGGACGGGAAAAAAAAAAAAAAAGAATTAGGAAGATTATTATGATGGATTGTCATGAAGTTAATTTTGAAAAAAATGTCATAGAGAAAAATTTGGATTATTGAATTTGAATTTGAAAAGAGAGTTAGAATTTTAAAGTTTATGATTTTGTGTAATTGAAGTTAAAGTTAAAAATAAAAATTTAAATTAAACAAACAAGAATATAAAGGAAGTTTAAGTTGAATCCAGACCCAATAGCAGGAGAAGTAGCCGGAGCTGAAGAAAAATCTTTCATAACAATATATATATATATATATATATATATATATATATATATATATATATATATATATATATATATATATAAACAATGTGCCAAGAAAACGCGTATTAATATAAACAAAAGGGGAAAATTATTGGGCATGTACGCAAAAAGGATCAATAAGGCCACGAGTAGGAATGGTAACCGCAGACATGCATGTTTCTGGCTCATTAGCCGTCATCAGTGCGGCATAACCAAGCAGGGTATTGCACTTGGCTAGCAAAAGTGTTGGGTACTTGGGAGCAAAGGATGTTGGGGAAACATGTGTAAAGAAACATAAAAACACAAAAACAACGAAAGCTCACACAGGAGTCCTATCGCCATTTTGTGCTTTCGGCCAGCTGTGCCAATGGGTTTTCGGCTAGCAACCAGCCTCGCAACGTTGGCGAAAGGGACTCATTGTGTTTGAGTCGTTCTAAGCCCAGGATATGAAATAAACAATGTGCCAAGAAAACGCGTATTAATATAAACAAAAGGGGAAAATTATTTAGCATGTACGCAAAAAGGATCAATAAGGCCACGAGTAGGAATGGTAACCGCAGACATGCATGTTTCTGGCTCATTAGCCGTCATCAGTGCGGCATAACCAAGCAGGGTATTGCACTTGGCTAGCAAAAGTGTTGGGTACTTGGGAGCAAAGGATGTTGGGGAAACATGTGTAAAGAAACATAAAAACACAAAAACAACGAAAGCTCACACAGGAGTCCTATCGCCATTTTGTGCTTTCGGCCAGCTGTGCCAATGGGTTTTCGGCTAGCAACCAGCCTCGCAACGTTGGCGAAACGGACTCATTGTGTTTGAGTCGTTCTAAGCCTTATTGATCCTTTTTGCGTACATGCCCAATAATTTTCCCCTTTTGTTTATATTAATACGCGTTTTCTTGGCACATTGTTTATTTTATATCCTGGGCTTAGAACGACTCAAACAAAATGAGTCCGTTTCGCCAACGTTGCGAGGCTGGTGGCTAGCCGAAAACCCATTGGCACAGCTGGCCGAAAGCACAAAATGGCGATAGGACTCCTGTGTGAGCTTTCGTTGTTTTTGTGTTTTTATGTTTCTTTACACATGTTTCCCCAACATCCTTTGCTCCCAAGTACCCAACACTTTTGCTAGCCAAGTGCAATACCCTGCTTGGTTATGCCGCACTGATGACGGCTAATGAGCCAGAAACATGCATGTCTGCGGTTACCATTCCTACTCGTGGCCTTATTGATCCTTTTTGCGTACAGGCCCAATAATTTTCCCCTTTTGTTTATATTAATACGCGTTTTCTTGGCACATTGTTTATTTCATATCCTGGGCTTAGAACGACTCAAACACAATGAGTCCGTTTCGCCAACGTTGCGAGGCTGGTTGCTAGCCGAAAACCCATTGGCACAGCTGGCCGAAAGCACAAAATGGCGATAGGACTCCTGTGTGAGCTTTCGTTGTTTTTGTGTTTTTATGTTTCTTTACACATGTTTCCCCAACATCCTTTGCTCCCAAGTATAGTCTATCCAATGTAAATGTGAAAATCGGTGCTCTTTGGCGATTTTTAAGTGCCTTTGATGACATTTCCGACCATTGGCGTGGAATTAAATAAAAAGGGTTCATATATTTTTATTAATTTTTGTTTTAAATTTCAAAAGAAAAACGGTTTTTGTATATTTGTAAATTTTGTATCAATTGGAAAATTGTCAAATAACAATTTAATTCTTTTAAATTAAAACTTGTTAATTTTAGTTAAAATAAGAACATTTGGCTCATTATTCAAATAGTACATAACTCATAATATTTTTATAACAATTGTCTACAAATAATACTCATTTTATCAGACAATCTTAAAAGATTTTTTGTCCAGCAAGGACCATGAGGAGGTATAAGCCTTCCTTGCCTGGAAAGGAAAGGGTTGGATATGTTAGTAAGAATATAAAATTAGTTTGTTTTTAAAAACAAGTTTTCAAGATACATCACGATAGTTGTAAAGGAAATTGGTTGGAATTAATAACAAGAATTGACAGAGTCTTCTGAAGTAGAATCGTTTCCAGGTTGAATAACTAATGGTGCTATTGGCGGTAAAACAGGATATTCCTTTTCTATTTTTATAACATATGCTTCGCAATTTTTTCTTTCATACATCGCTATTAATGCCACTAATTACCTCTTGAATATTATCAAGAAACAACTGCGCTTAAAGTTGGTGACTGATTATATTTTCGTAAACGTTTCTTTACAGTACTCCAAATCATTTCGATTGAATTAAAAATACACTAGTATGGAGGTAAACGCAAAAGGGTATGACCATTATCTGCTGCAAATGGTGTCAATGACGTACTCATTTTTAAAATTCTGACTTTTGATCATTCTTATTAATTCCTTCTTTACTGGAACCTTTTTAGGAACATTGATATTTTTGATTGCCATAAATCTTAAATTTTTATTCTTTTTTGTGTTATTATTAGGTATTTTGTTTAATATGCGGTAATGATACGACGCATTGTCCATAACAATTACTGAATTGTAAGAAAACCCAATAGATAGTGTTGAATTTGGATTCATAAATAAATAAACGATAAACTAAAAGAAAGTAGAAAATTAAAAACAGAAAAAATACGAAAAAAATAAAAAAAAACCTTTCTAAATCAAATAATATAACGCCACCGTAAGGTGGCGCAGTTATTATCTTATATATTTAAACGAGAAATTCTTACTATATTAAGTACTATCAAGCCAACCGTAAAATATATCTAATATAAAAAATCAATAAAAATCACTAACGCTACTGTGTACTGTAATGGGGAACCAGACCAAACGCGGTATTTAACTCACGCAATTTTTCTGTTTGATGTTTCGTTTCATGTACCGCGGCGCTTAGTAAGAGCCGTCGGCATTACTTTACATTAATATCAAAGGGGTGCGCACCGACTTTGAAATCGCAAACTATATATACAATGTTGCCTTTTCTTAAAAAAATCTTTAAGTATAAGTAATATATACAAAATTGATACCTATCATTAGAAGTCAAAACTGTTTAAATATGAAGAATCTAGTTAATTAATTTAAGTATATATTTTGTAAGAATATTTTTATATTATCTTTCTAAGAGTCATTGACGAACAATTGAATAGTAAAGTAGAGAGAAAATTTTCAAAATATATAAACTTAGGAATATTCGCAAATATATCTGACAACCTAGATTCAAAAGTCGGATCCTTTGTTGGGGTTAAAGGGCGTGGTTATGTTTTCACATTAAGATTGGATAAACTATACCCAACACTTTTGCTAGCCAAGTGCAATACCCTGCTTGGTTATGCCGCACTGATGACGGCTAATGAGCCAGAAACATGCATGTCTGCGGTTACCATTCCTACTCGTGGCCTTATTGATCCTTTTTGCGTACATGCCCAATAATTTTCCCCTTTTGTTTATATTAATACGCGTTTTCTTGGCACATTGTTTATTTCATATCCTGGGCTTAGAACGACTCAAACACAATGAGTCCGTTTCGCCAACGTTGCGAGGCTGGTTGCTAGCCGAAAACCCATTGGCACAGCTGGCCGAAAGCACAAAATGGCGATAGGACTCCTGTGTGAGCTTTCGTTGTTTTTGTGTTTTTATGTTTCTTTACACATGTTTCCCCAACATCCTTTGCTCCCAAGTACCCAACACTTTTGCTAGCCAAGTGCAATACCCTGCTTGGTTATGCCGCACTGATGACGGCTAATGAGCCAGAAACATGCATGTCTGCGGTTACCATTCCTACTCGTGGCCTTATTGATCCTTTTTGCGTACATGCCCAATAATTTTCCCCTTTTGTTTATATATATATATATATATATATATATATATATATATATATATATATTATAACATATATGATGAGTGTATGAATGATAATAATATGTTTTGATAATATCAATCACTATGTTATAAAATATTCCTTACCTTTAATTAATTTTGAATTTTAAATATAAATAGTGAATAGGTAAGAATTAACTCAGTGTAATTATTTTCCAATATGATTAATTAAATATGCTACCGGCTATTCCCTTATATCAAGGTCAGTGTTCAAATATTCAACCAAACTAGATTCAAAATCAGTTAATACACAAATTTTCAATAAAATGACTGTAAAACCGCACTATCCTAGACCAACGATATTACTAGGCATGAATTGTATATAAATTTTTAACCTTTCTAATTCAAAATGTGTCAAACTTCAAAGATTCCGTTAATAAACCCAAATATGCATCAAATACATGAAATGAAGTATTCTGATTTGAGTTGATATACAATTCAGATTAAACTTATCAAAAAGTGAATAAAATTAATTTAGTTAAATACATAAAACAGTGAAATAAAAAATGTTCATGATATACATAAAAATCAAACAACAGAAAAGTTCTTTATTGATAATAATGGAAGAGTGATACCGTTTTATGAAGATCTTGTTTTCTCTTCGGTCTGCTAAGCCTTAGGATCCCCTTTTCAATAACAGGCCTATGTTACCCAGCACAGCAATGATATCACGAACTTTGGAAATTTTACTAATAAGATTTCTTCTAATCACTGCACAATCAGCTTTTACATCCAAAGGTAAGTACAATAATGCTATTCTTTCTTGTTATAAACTAGAGTATCTTTCTTTAAATCAATTCAGGAAGCATTTATAACGATTAACTACTCAGCAACAATTTTAACCATTTATTCTTTCATAAAATCATATAAATTTCTCTTACCAATTGCTTTCTCTGGTTACCTTGAGATATTCTTTATACTTTAAACTGTTTTAATACTTTCTATTATCAATAATTTCAAAAAAAACTCAAAATTTCTACGGAGCAAATTTTTAATACAACTTCTATTTCAACAACCAGAAAACAAGAGAGCGTCTATCAAATCAACAAAAAAAAACAATTGAAAAATTCAACAAACTTAAATCTATACATCTTTTCCACCTAATCGCCTACTAATTTCTTATTTAAATAAAATTATTAACAAAATCTAATTCTTGATTCAATATTACAATTTTAAAACAATGATCATTCTTTTTTTTATTCTTATAAAATTTACTAGCATTACAAACTAATAATTTTCTCTTTTTCAGAATATTTCATTTGGCATTTGAACTATTAATAAATTAGAATATGTTTGGTAAATTTGTATAATTTAAAAGTAAGTAGAAGTTTTAACATTTATTTTAACTATTTGTGATGTTTTTTTATAATTTAATTTTCTCATTTACTTACACCCCTAATTCATTTAAAATTAATGTTTGATTACTAACGTATTGGCAATTTTATAAACTTTTAATTATCTACTTTACCCATTTATCAGTTACATAATTATCAAAACTTTATATAATGTAGATTAATCATTTTTGAATCTTTAAATAAAAAACCTTTGAAATGTATTTATATTTCTTTTCTTATTGTATTTTCTTTTTTCCTTTTTTAGGAATTATGAAGAAGATGATGATAATCAATCCCAATGTTACTACATTTGTGCTCTGACCCGAAATAAGAAAATCTCCTTTCTCTATTTTCCATTAGATTTTCCTTCTACATTCTTATTTAATATAGCATAGTAACTGATATCATCTCAAATCCCCCAATTAAAATTTTTACATCAAACATTTCATTGATGTTGGATTAAAAATTATAATTTTAATCTATTTTTTTTTTTAAATAAACACTCATTTTACAAAAACTTTAGCCTCAATTAAAATTATTTGCACAGATTGTATAAACCTTTTTTTAATAAAACCATTCAATCTTAATTTGATATTTACATCTTAATACTATTATTTACAAAAACTTTGCTATTAATATCATCTACCCTAACATTTTTTATAAATTTTTCATTTCTATATTTTTTTATATGACATTCATTCTAAACATTCATTTAAATATAATTTGTATTTCTAGTTTTCGAATTATTTCCCCTTTTTTAATAAATTTTCCTATACATCTAACCTTTTAATAAATCTAAATACCTTACCCCTTTCCTGATAATTCCAAATATACCTAATACCTATTATAGATTTAAATTGCTTCCCCCTTTCTTGGTATTTCTCTATATACCCACGACTTTCTTTAAATTTACACTTCTTCCCCCTTTCATGATATTTGCAAATAGACAATTTTTCTCGAAGTGCTTGTTTTATCTCCTCCAAGAAATCACTACAGAACTGCTTATCATCCACATACAAAATTTGATTTTTTTTGTTACTGAACCATAATAATGAATGTTCTGTTAACATATTCCTAATTATCTTCTTTACTAATTGTAACTTTGCTTCTCTCATTTCACAATCTGACTTTTCTGTTGTTTCTTCATTTTGCTTTTTTATATCTTCTTTAATAGTTTGTATAATACTGTGTCTTTCAACTTTCTCTGTTTTTGAGAAAGTTTCAAATCGAGGTTTAATAATCTCTTTTCTAATATTCATATTATCTATTTTTGTAATATTAATTTCTACATTACATGTTATAAGCGGTTCAGGTTGGTTTATTGCTACAATAGCCTCCTTAAAAGCAGTTTCATTTTCTTCAACATTTTCTTTATTATCACTAGTTTCATTAACTTGTACTTGTCTGTTGTTTATCGTTTCATGGTGGATTATTGTTTGAATTTCTTCTACTTGTTTTGACTTATTCATTCTATCCGTATTCCTTAGCAGTATATCACTGCACTCATCTTTCTGCGTTATTTTATTTTCACACTTTTCTACTTGTTTTGCTTTATATTCACCTACGAATTTCTTAACAATCTTCTCCTTTTCTTTATCTATTTGATTTGTCCCTTCCTCCGTACTCTTCAAATCCTCTTGTTTTACATTATTAATTTCTCTTCTAAATATCTTAGTATCTTCTTTTCCTTCCTCCACTCTTTTATTAGTCTGATCCACTTTCTTATTATTCTCTTCAAACTTCTTTTCCATAGTTTTATTTATATTCATAATATTTTTATCCATAATCATTTTAATATTTTTAATCATTTCATCAAACTTCTTATCTAAGTCTTTCATAAAATCCTCTTTCCTTTCATCCAATTTTTCATTATTCCCTTCCAGTTTCTCTTCAAATTCCTTATTTATATCTTCTCTCATATCTTCTTTTATTTCATCCAATATTTCGTTATTCTCTTCAAATTTCTTACTATCATCTTCTATTTTCTCCAATATTTCGTTAGTCTCATTCAATTTCTTATTGTTCTCTTCAAATTTCTCTTCAAATTCCATATCTGTATTTTCTTTTATATCTTCTGTGATTTTATTCAATCTTTCATTAGTCTCATCCAATTCTTTATTATTTTCCTCTGGTTTATTATTCATATCTTCTTTTACTTCATCTAATCCTTCATTAATTTGCTCTTGTATCCTTATTTGTCTTATTTCTTTTTTTATGATTTCTGTTTGTTTGTTGACTTCACGTTCAATTTGCTCCGGTAAATTTTCTTTCCTTGATTTTTCTACTTCTGTTATTCCAATTGCCACAACTTTTTCAATTTCCCCCCTAATTTTCATTCCTGTGTCCTGTATTTCTGTTCTTAATTTCATGTTTAGTTGTTCACTCTTCTTGTCACATTCCTTTTTTATAATTTTAACTTCTTCTCTTGTCTTCAAATTGTCTTCTTGAATATTGTTAATTTCACTTCTACCATTATTATCATTATTTCTATTCCAGCTATCTCCTGTGCCTCTATATCTATCAAAATTATTATTGTTTGTATTATCCCTATTTCTCCTATCAAATTTCCGATTCTCCCAATTTCTACTATTCCTATTGTCAAATTCCCTATTGTCATTCCTATAACCATTTCCTCTAACTTCTCTCCTATTAAAATTACTATATCCCCTATTAAATTCCCTATTCCTATCATTGAATCTGTCATTACCATAATTCCTATTTTCATCCCTATTTCTATAATTAAATCTATTCCTTTCATTACCTCTTTCATTCCCACTATATCTGTTCTCACTCATCAAAATTCTCTCTAATCTCTGCAGATAATTTGATAGATTTTCCATAGTTTTAATGTTCTGTAAAGCTACTGTTTCTGCTACTTTATGATTAAATTGTCTCGCAATGTACAAAACTATTTCCTCTTCCCTCATCGCAGGTTCCAAATATTGTGCATTATTATATAGTTGCATTGCATATGCATTAAAATTTTTTTCTTTATTATAGTCATATTTTCCAAAATACAGTTTTTCTCTAAAGGTAGCTTGTTGAATTTCCCCCCAGAAATATCTACAAAATTGCTCTTCGAAATCTTTTATTGACGACATTTGATTTTCTTTATTGCAGAACCATAGTAAAGGATGTCCTGTTAGCATATTATAGATCAACAATTTTTGTTCCGAGAAGTCACTTATATACTTTATTTCACTTTTTACAATATTTACAAAGACTTTTGGATGTAGGTGGTTTATGTTTCCATCAAATTTAATTCCAGCATTGTTATAGTGTGACATACTATTAGGAAGAAATCCCCATGCATTTCCTCTTACGTTATTATCCATAGTTATAATTTAAATTTTCCAGAGATATATACAAATAATATCCAATTTTTTTTTTTTTTTTTTTTAATAAAAATACCTTTATCAAATAAAAATTTACCAAGCAAATACCTTTTAATTATTTTTCATTCTGATTAATCAGAATCACAAAAAAAATTACCAAACAAAGTTTTCTTGACTAGTGTTTTTAATATCCGAAAATTCTAAAGTTTCTATTCTTTAAATAGGCTCAAGTTTTGATTGTTTAGAGAGAAATACTGAAACAACAATTTTAACAAAATTCTCAAGTTTTAATTATTTGAATAGGCTCCAATTTTGATTGTTTAGAGCCCCACGTTGGGCGCCAAAATTTATAACATATATGATGAGTGTATGAATGATAATAATATGTTTTGATAATATCAATCACTATGTTATAAAATATTCCTTACCTTTAATTAATTTTGAATTTTAAATATAAATAGTGAATAGGTAAGAATTAACTCAGTGTAATTATTTTCCAATATGATTAATTAAATATGCTACCGGCTATTCCCTTATATCAAGGTCAGAGTTCAAATATTCAACCAAACTAGATTCAAAATCAGTTAATACACAAATTTTCAATAAAATGACTGTAAAACCGCACTATCCTAGACCAACGATATTACTAGGCATGAATTGTATATAAATTTTTAACCTTTCTAATTCAAAATGTGTCAAACTTCAAAGATTCCGTTAATAAACCCAAATATGCATCAAATACATGAAATGAAGTATTCTGATTTGAGTTGATATACAATTCAGATTAAACTTATCAAAAAGTGAATAAAATTAATTTAGTTAAATACATAAAACAGTGAAATAAAAAATGTTCATGATATACATAAAAATCAAACAACAGAAAAGTTCTTTATTGATAATAATGGAAGAGTGATACCGTTTTATGAAGATCTTGTTTTCTCTTCGGTCTGCTAAGCCTTAGGATCCCCTTTTCAATAACAGGCCTATGTTACCCAGCACAGCAATGATATCACGAACTTTGGAAATTTTACTAATAAGATTTCTTCTAATCACTGCACAATCAGCTTTTACATCCAAAGGTAAGTACAATAATGCTATTCTTTCTTGTTATAAACTAGAGTATCTTTCTTTAAATCAATTCAGGAAGCATTTATAACGATTAACTACTCAGCAACAATTTTAACCATTTATTCTTTCATAAAATCATATAAATTTCTCTTACCAATTGCTTTCTCTGGTTACCTTGAGATATTCTTTATACTTTAAACTGTTTTAATACTTTCTATTATCAATAATTTCAAAAAAAACTCAAAATTTCTACGGAGCAAATTTTTAATACAACTTCTATTTCAACAACCAGAAAACAAGAGAGCGTCTATCAAATCAACAAAAAAAAACAATTGAAAAATTCAACAAACTTAAATCTATACATCTTTTCCACCTAATCGCCTACTAATTTCTTATTTAAATAAAATTATTAACAAAATCTAATTCTTGATTCAATATTACAATTTTAAAACAATGATCATTCTTTTTTTTATTCTTATAAAATTTACTAGCATTACAAACTAATAATTTTCTCTTTTTCAGAATATTTCATTTGGCATTTGAACTATTAATAAATTAGAATATGTTTGGTAAATTTGTATAATTTAAAAGTAAGTAGAAGTTTTAACATTTATTTTAACTATTTGTGATGTTTTTTTATAATTTAATTTTCTCATTTACTTACACCCCTAATTCATTTAAAATTAATGTTTGATTACTAACGTATTGGCAATTTTATAAACTTTTAATTATCTACTTTACCCATTTATCAGTTACATAATTATCAAAACTTTATATAATGTAGATTAATCATTTTTGAATCTTTAAATAAAAAACCTTTGAAATGTATTTATATTTCTTTTCTTATTGTATTTTCTTTTTTCCTTTTTTAGGAATTATGAAGAAGATGATGATAATCAATCCCAATGTTACTACATTTGTGCTCTGACCCGAAATAAGAAAATCTCCTTTCTCTATTTTCCATTAGATTTTCCTTCTACATTCTTATTTAATATAGCATAGTAACTGATATCATCTCAATATATATATATATATATATATATATATATATATATATATATATATATATATATATATATATATATATATATATATACTAGCTGTACCCGGCGCGCATTGCTACGCCATCAACTAATAAAAAAAATTAAAAAAAAAATAAAAGAGAAGAAGAGATAGGGAAGGAAAGAAAGTTTATAGTTTTGTTTTACTTATCGCACCAACAATATATTTTAAGAACTTTTATTTATACGAATTCGTATATTTATCTATTAAAATCAGTATTGAACTTGATACATGGAAGCGCCATCTGGTGGTAACTTCCATTAATACGAATATCATATTCATCTTACCCATTAAAAATACATATGCATACCAATTTTCATGACAATCGGTTGAACGGGACAGAAGTTGCTACCCTGCAGCGCCACCTGGTGGCGAGTGACATCAATGAGCATATCATACAAAAGTAGTATATCAAGCGGGCTCCTAGGACCGAAGGTAAGCATGCCATCGAGGAGCCTCACCTGCACTCACCTTAACTCTCCTGTCCCTGAAGAACTCACCTCACCTCACCTGTGTCATTGATGTCACCAAGTTACCTTTAATTTACCTTTCCAAGAACTCACCTCAACTCACCTCACCTCACCTGTGCCATTAATGTAACCTTTAATTTACCTTTCCAAGAACTCACCTCAACTTACCCCCTCACCTGTTCAATTGATGTCACCTAGTTACCGTGAATTATCAACCCCTTATACCTAATGTGTTAGTGCCCAAATGAGACTTAGAATAATTATGATAGAAAAATGTAGAAAAAAAGTCACGGTACTGGTGGTATTCGAGCCCACAAACTCATGTGTACAAAATTGACGCCTTAACCAACACGGCTATCAACCTGACTTGCTATAGAAAGTTAAAATGTGTAATATAAACAGCTCGTGACGTCATATTATTGATATAATAATAAGAAGTTAGCAGAGGCGTACTGTGTATTAGCAGAGGCGTACTAACAATTAGCCGAGCCGAGCCTAGCCTAGCCTCTTGGAATTTTATTTTGTTAATTTTTTAATTTTTTTTCTTATTGGTATGGTAAATATAAATAGGTAAAAAGTAATAGAATAAAAAAATCTTTATCGTGTCTATATATTGTGTTTACATGAAATAAAAAACGATAACGGTGTAAATATATTTATTGTTGCAGTTTTCTCTTATTTGATTTTATATAAAACTAGCTGACCTGGCGAACTTCGTACCGCCTACTGATGTTTTTTTACCATTTTTCCAAATTTTTACGGTTTTGTAAATAATCGATTAGATATATCATATATTAACTGCGTCACCTTATGGTGGCGTCATAGTACTTAATTACGCAAGAATTGCTAATGTAAATTTATACTATCTTAATCGAAAAAGATTATTCATTTCTCAAATGTGGTGGTTCAATATACAAAATGAACAATAAAACGCAAAATCAATCCCACACAATTTAATGGAGTAAAATATTAGTTGGCGACTAGTTTCGGCTACCAAGAGCCATCTTCAGGCCTACAATTAAGTCAACACTATGAAGAGAAATTTATAAAAAAAAGTTAAAAGGGTACATACCTAGTACAAATACAATTTTTGGAACGATGAAACTACAGGTCACATAAAGGTATTTTATATACATCCATATGTTGAGATCAAGTAAAATTTCGGTCTTCAGCGTAAAAAGATATTCGCACAATCGAAGTTTTAACAAATCAAATGTATGAAAACTTAAAAAATAAAAGTTATGAAATAATAGCTGGCGGAACTTCAAAGATGTACTCCAGGAAGCTGGCGTGGTCAAAAATACAATTGAATAATGTCCGTAGAACACAATTACACAAAAAATTTTTTGGAGAACAGGAAAAACTATTGTTAGAGAAACGAAAAATCCAAATTTAATGACCAAAAAATTAATTGTTAACTTATAATTCTAGTTAAACATGGAGAATTAAGCGTCAAAAATGGAGTCAGACCGAGCTTTATAAAATCGTTGCGCATGACAATGACAAACTGAAGGAAAGAGAAATTACTTGACCTTGACAATGATATTAACAAATTGTAATTTAATCCGAAAAAGGAGTTAAAATTTAAAATACATTACTAAAATATTACTCAAACTATATGAGTAATAAACTAAAATATGTTTATAAATATCAATAAGTAAATGTGAATTCGAAAACTTGGCAATATGAACTGAACAACATATATCAATAAAAAGAAGAAGAAATGGATAAAATCTTTGACAGCTGACTATGAAATGAATTGAATTGAAAAATAACAAATAAACAAAATGAGTAACAATTTAAAAATGATGAGGGTTTGAAAATATGTTAAAGGTAAGAGGATTGTATAAAAGAATTTATAGGTTCAGGCTGAGAAAAATAAAATTATCACTTTGTAATATTTGGTTATTTAAACATTTAACTTTGTTGTTATTGATGGCTTTACGTATTTCTAGGATTTCAAGTAAATCAAGTTTAAAACTTTTAGGACAATGATGTAAAAGAGAACAACTATCAGTTGAATAGTCGTGTTTTTCTGATAAAATATGAGAGGCGAAAGCAGAGGAAACATTCGTGATGTCACTATTCTGGTATTTTGTGATAGGACGAAAGTGTTCACTTAATCGAGTGATTATTTTCCTTCCACTTTGGCCTGTGTAAATAGCATTACAAGATGAACATGAAATACTATAGACCCCAGATCTATGTAAAGGAGGAATTTTGTCTTTAGAGTTAATAAAGAAGGAACCTAAGTTATGGTCTGTTTTAAAAGCTAGTTGGATATTATGTTTATTAAAAATGTTCAAAATTTTATGTGAGATTGTACCAAAGAAATGTAAAGAACCTATAAATTTTGATTTATCTAATTGTGGTTGTATAAAGTTAAATTTTAATCTGAATTTTGTAAAAAATCTGAAATAAATTTTATTAATAATATCTAAGGGAAAATTGTTATTAATAGCTAGTTGTTTAATGATGTTAATTTCTTCATCGAAAGAGTCCGGAGTTAGAGGTAGGGAGAAGGCTCTATGGAAAAGATTATTAAAAGAAGCAAACTTATGAGAAGAGGGATGGTTAGAGAAATAGTTAATGAGGCAGTCAGTGGTGGTAGGTTTCCTGTATGATATGTATTTACTAGTATTTAACACTTTTATAAACTATTTAAACTCTTCAATAAAACAACGTGACTTGACTTTATACTTTTATTTTCAACTGCCTGACTACACACAACTGTCGCGTAGGCAACCTCTGCCTACCACGTATGCAACCAGATATACAACATTCTTCCCCTTCTTAAAAATACGTACATATACACGCATATAAATTATACATAATATATAACCATTTACAAGTATGTAACAAAAATAGGTAGAATAATTCATTTTTGTTTTTTTTTTTTTTTTTTTTTTTTTTTTTTAATCAAATTAGCATTTCAGAACAAAACAAAAAAAAAACATTTTTAAATTTACATTAATTATAAATTTAATTTAACAGGAGTTTTAACAATTCTCCCTGAACGAGTTGTTTTTGAAGTTGTAGAAGCATCATAGCTAGTAGAAGGTGATTCAATTTTAGGTAATTCTGTAATAGGTGAATCATTTAACTGCTCATAAGTAGTACTTGAACTAGTCATAGGTGAGTCTTCGCGAGATTCACCACTATCATTAGCTGATGCCTCTACCATTTCATTTGACCCATGAAATCTATTATCAGGAGCTGCTATTGGTCTGTTCACGCAACTTTCTGCTGCTGTCCCCGTATTACAAACCCGAATATCACCCGCATGAACAGTGTGTATAGCATCTCCCACTTGTACTAAATAGGTTGTCGAGCTCAGTACTTTTATCACCTTACCCTTGGACCACAACTTGGTTGATTTGTTCTTTATATAAACAACTTCGTTTACCGTGTAAAGTTTTAAATTTTTTGGACTATTCTGTGCATTCCATAATTTAGTTTTATGTGTAGGCTTAAGCAAATCAAATCGGGTTCTAGGTTTAGTTTTAAATAAGCTTTCCGATGGGGTTAGACCGGTAACTGTTGAGGGTGTATTCCTATAGGTAAATAAAAAATTTAGTAAGCAATTGACTATTTGTTGTTTTGATATTACTTTTCCTTTATCAAAATGTAAAGCTCTCTCCAAACCCTTTTTTACAGTTTGAACGGCCCGTTCCGCGATACCATTACTTTCGGGGTGATATGGTGGAGATTTCATAGGTTTAATATCATTTGCCTGGCAAAATTGAATAAATTCAGCTGAACTAAAAGGTGGTCCATTATCTGATACAATTTCCACCGGCAAACCAAAAATTGAAAACACTTCTTTTAGTTTCGTGATAGTTTCAGTCGCATTTGTACCACCATGCATTAGTTTAACCTCAATCCATTTGGATTTATTGTCAACAATAATTAGGAAACTATAATTATATTTATGAAAAAAGTCTATGTTTACACGATAAAAATTTGAAGGTGCAGTAGGCCATGGTAGTAGATTATTGCCATTATGAAAATTTTGTGTCTCTTGGCACACACTGCAACAACTAATAAACCGTTCTATATCATGCGTCAACCCCGGCCACCAACAATAAGATCTTACCAACATTTTAGATCGTACAATTCCCAGATGTTGATCATGGAACAGATTTAAAATTTCTTGACGTAACGACTCTGGGATCACTATCTTATTCCCCACTAACAAACAATGATTTTCTACAGATAGCTCATGCCTTTTCTTAAAGAAATGTTTTAATAAGGGATCATTTATTGATTTTGGCCAACCCGACAATGTGAAATCTATTACTTTTAGCAATAATAAATCCTTTTTTGTTGCACTTAAAATATGATCAAAACTTAACGGAATATTGTTTACTACATTAAAAGAATATAACCCACTAGAAATTTGAGATTGTGCTGGCATAGGTACTCTAGATAGCCCATCAGCATTTGCAATTAATTTCCCTTTTTTATATTGGATTTCATAGTCGTAGGCTGATAACGTAATTGCCCACCGTGTGATCCTGGATGCTGCAGTGACAGGTATACCTTTCTTGCTACCAAATATAAATTGTAAAGGCTGATGATCAGTTACTAATATGAATTTTCTACCATAAATGTATTTATGGAAGCGCTTTAATGCGAATATTATGGCAAGTCCCTCTCTCTCTAAATTAGAATATTTCTGCTCTGCAGGGGACAACGTACTGGAAGCAAAAAATACTGGTTTTAAGTCTTCACCTACTTTGTGACTCAGCACAGCTCCAACCCCATATGCACTAGCATCACAAGTAATGTAAATGGGAAGTACAGGGTTATAATAGACTAAAACCTCTTCTGATGTAAGTAACTTCTTACTCTCTTGAAAGGCTTTCTCAGCTTCATCGGACCAACTGAATTTCTTATCAGTTTTACATAAGTCATATAAAGGTTTTAGTTTCGTAGACAGCATATTAATAAATTTTCCATAGTAATTAAGGATACCCAGATATGATCTTAACTGTGTAATATTTTGAGGTGTAGTTGCCTTTTGAATACATACAATTTTTTCATTTGTCGGATGAATACCTTCTGAGTCGATAATATGACCTAAGAATTCAACGTTTGTTTCAAAGAACTTACATTTCCTTTCATTTACCTTAACATTAACTTTATTTAATCTATCCAAAACATTTATAACATTTGAATGACATTCTTCGAGGGTGGAGCCTGTGACCAATATATCATCCAGATAACATTTTGTTCCCCGAAGACCAGACAAAATTGTATCCATAATGGATTGAAATATTCCTGGTGCCGACTTTAGACCATAAGTCAACCTGTTATACCTAAATAACCCTATATGCGTATTAATAGTAAACATTTCTTTTGATTCTTCCCCTATTTCTAGCTGTTGGTATGCCCCTTTTAGATCTATTACTGTAAAATAACTACTATCTGCTAGACTTGCATAAATATCATTTGGTAATGGTAACACACAATATTCGTCATCTATGACAGTGTTTAAAGTTTTTTTAAAATCAACACAAATTCGAATTTCATTAGAATTTTTCTTAGGTACAACTACTATAGGACTGGCCCAATTACTAGAATTAACTTTTGACAATATCCCCATTTCAACCATTTTAGACAATTCAGCCTCGACTTTTGGTTTAAACGCATATGCCATTTCATATGCTCTATGAAAGATGGGTTTCACTCCTTCCCTTAACTTTACATTAACTTTAAAATCTTTTATACAAGAATGGGGCTCATCTTTAAACACATTATTATATTGTAATTTCAATTGCTTTACCAGACCTTCTATTTTATTCATTTCGACATTAAATTGAAAATATGTTTGACTTTGATTTTGATTATTTATGTTTTCATTTCTAATTAAACTTTTAGAATTTTTTTTCTGATCTTTTACTACAAAGCTAGCCGAATTATGAGATGACATATTTGCTTCATTCAAATAAAATATTTTTTTCCAATTTGGGTAAAGAACATTCAACCAATTGCGACCAAGCAGTGGTACAAAATTATTACTACAATTTATAATTATTAAAGGCAAGCAATATTCATTATCTCCCATTTTTACAATAACTTCAATTTCCCCAACAATTTCTACATCATGACCAGTAACTACTTTTAATTTATATTTCACATTAAAAATTTCTAGAAATGAAAAGGTTTTTTTATAATCATTTAAATGCATTACACTTTTACATGCACCGGAATCAACTTCAAACTCTAACAGCTTACCTTCTACCTTTAACTTCACTTTGAAAGGACTTTCTTGTTCTACTTGTTCTAAATTTCCAATGAAACCCAGTTCCAAGGAGTCTTCCTCTTCATTTTCACTACTCCCACTCTCTTGTGCTTCCTTGATGACATTGACTTTTCTTTGCTTACATGTTCGACTAGTATGACCTTTTTTATGACAAGTATAGCATTCCCAATTTTTAGCTGGACATCTATCTGGACTGTGTCTCCTCGCACATCTATAACATTGTTTCCATGGTGGTTGTTTAATGTATGATCTTGTGGACTTCGTGTCTTGTAACTTTATTTTCGATACTGTTAGTTGAGAATCCATTTCTTTGGATTGACCTTCTGCCACTTCCATGCTCATGGCTTCTTGTAGTGCTCTTTCAAATGTTAAATTTACCTCTGTTAGTAATTTTCTCTTGATTGCTTCTGATCTTAATCCGCATACGAACTTATCACGTAGAGCTTCCTTTAAAAAACTTCCAAATTCACAATATTTTGATAGACTCTTTAATTTTTGGGCATAATCTCTAAGGGCTTCATTTGGATCTTGTTTACTAGAGTAAAATTTATATCTTTCTGAGATAACCAACCTTTTGGGACTATAATGTTGAATAAGTACATCTTTTAATTCTTTATAAGACTTAGTTTTTGGTAACACTGGTGCCATTAAGTCTTTCAAAACTTCATACGCCTCTCCCCCAATTAAAGTTAGAAACATAGATACTTTCTTTTCATTAACAATGCCATTGCATTCGAAAAGTTCCTCCATTCTTTCGATGTATGAGGTTATGTCAGAATTTTTTGGGTCGAAATGTTCAATATTCCCTATTAGAGCCATTATTTTACATATATTTATTTAAAACGCAGATTCTCCAACACTCGTCGCCAATTATGATATGTATTTACTAGTATTTAACACTTTTATAAACTATTTAAACTCTTCAATAAAACAACGTGACTTGACTTTATACTTTTATTTTCAACTGCCTGACTACACACAACTGTCGCGTAGGCAACCTCTGCCTACCACGTATGCAACCAGATATACAACACTGTATATAGCAAAATCTAATTTATTAGCAGTGGTGTTCCTTTGTATGAGAAGATCTAGGAAAGGGAGTTTACCATATGATTCAAATTCAATAGTAAATTTAATTGTAGGGTGTAACGAATTGAGATATTGTAAAAGATTGAGAGCATCTTGACGTGTACCTTTAAAAAGGACTATACAGTCATCTACATATCTATAATAAAAATTAACAAATAATTTAAAAAGTGGATGTGAAGTAAACTTCTTTTCTAGAGAATTCATAAAAATTTCTGCTAGTAGAGGACTAAGAGGAGAACCCATCGCAAGGCCACTAGTTTGTCGGTAGAACTTATTATCAAATTGAAAAAAGTTTTGTTCTAAAATAAGGCCTAGAATAGAGCATAGATCTAGAGTAAGATGTGTATCAATATTATTGGAAAAAAGTAACTCTCTAACCAAGGAGATGCATTCATCAGAAGGAATACTGGGAAAAAGATTGGTGACATCAAGAGATAAGAGAAAGGATTCATCTGGTAATCTAACATTTGAAATCTTATTAGCTAATTCGGATGAATTTTTAATCGAAAAGCTATTTTGAAAGTTAGTGAGATCTTTTAGAGTTGAATTGAAAAAGGAAGCTAATTTAGAGACAGGGGAATTGATGAACGAAACCACGGGCCTAATCGGAACCTGTAATTTGTGTATCTTGGGTAAACCATACAATAAAGGAGTGTTAGCAATCATCGGTGTTAAAAGAAAGGAACTTCTATTTAAAAAAGTGAAACAATTATTGTATACTTTAAGGTTTGTTTTTAAGTTATTTAAAAAGGAAACCGTGGGATCCGAAGAAATAGAAATGAATAATAGAGTTATTTAATTGTTTTAAATTTTATTGTATTATTTTGTATTATTTTTAATTGTAATTATAAAGGCCAAAGTCAGTACGTTAGATTTCAAGGCGACCTTATATAGTTTAATTCTTATTCTCACGTAGCGTAAGAATTGGCTATAAAAGAGCGTCGTTGAGGTCGTACTCGAGGAGTTCGGAGTCTAAGGTTGTCTGTAAGGGTCACCCTCTGGGGTGTCCCTAAAACAGACCCTTGGGTCTGGGCCGTTGTGACTCTTGACTTATTTTCGTGAGTAAGTGTGACATGCCACCATTTAGTTTATTTGGTAAGATTAGTTAAGATTTGTTATTTAGTTATTCGTTAGTTATATTTAATTATTCATTGTTATTGTTTCTTGTTAATATATTTGTTGTTTGTTTCCCGTTGTTTATCTAATCTTCCCCTTGGTTAGTTTTCTGCCTTCAGCAGGATACCTAACCAGGGAGTAGATAACCACGACCTGGGTGGGAAGTGCCTTCAGTAAGCTACCCCTCATCCTAAAACACTAAGGCACAATTTCCTTAATCCCCCCCAGGCGTGACATGGTGGAGGCGCCGTTTGCCGATCCCTTATAACTGATTCTTCCTAATCAGTTTATTTTTAAATATTTGTAGCAATTTTTTTTTCTAGCATTTTTTTTTGCCCCATGTCACTGGCGTGACATGGTGGAGGCGCCGTTCTCGGATCCCTAAACTGATTCTTCCTAATCAGTTTAATTTTAACTATTCGTAGCCCTTTTTTATAGCATTTTTTTGCCTCATGTCACTGAGGTGACATGGTAGAGGTACCATTAGCTGTTCCTGTTAACTGTTTCTTCCTAAACAGTATCATCTATTAATTTTCTTAAGTTTCTTCCTAATCCGTTCGATATGTTTTTTAAAGCGAATTATCTTGTGTTTTTATTTGATTTGTGAACTTATTCACAGTATTTGTTCTTTTGCACAATTTAGAGATACTTTCATAAATATTTTTTATCTTGAAGAAATTGAGGATTGTTTTTTAAGTTTTTTATGAAGCTTTTTTGTGTGTATACTATTTTATATAAAATTTGACGGTGGAATAATTGATTTATTTAGGATTATGACCTGAGTGCAGATTTAGCATTTTTTTATTGTATGTATGTTGAAATACGAGATGTTTAAGTATAGGTAGGTCACTTATTATGTGTTATTTTCACGGTCAATCATATAATGTCTAAATAGTGTATACAATATGTATTGTTGATAAACAATGAACTGGCTTCAAGTAAATCAAAATGTAAAGTATTGTTTTCTATTTTTTTGCAGTTTCTTTAGTGCAATAATAAATATTCATCAATATACCCCATTCATATCTATGTAATAATCTATCTATAGGTACCAATTGAGAATAGGGTTTTTTCTGATTTTAGTGAACATTTTTTAAATATTTGTTGTGGTATGTGTATAATATAGGTTACAGATATGGTCACGGTCAAATGTTTTATTTTATTTATTTCTTTGTCAGCTATGTACTTGTTTATTTAATTCCGAAATAGCATAACTGCACACACAGCTGTAATTAGTTCAGATTATTGACATTGAACCTTTGTTTTTAAACTTCTTATTATTTATTTTCATAGTTAGATATTTCAATTATCATTAATTTAATTAGGTAGTATTTTCTTCATTGATTTTCTGGTATTTTTTTATAATATGTTGTAAATTGGGAAACAGATACCAAATATTCGGTGTATTTTTTTTAACTTTATTAGTAATAAAGGTGGCATGTCAAAAGTAAGGAAGAGTTAAGAGTACATCGGACCAGAAACTCCGAGACTCCAACATAAAATCATTGTTTCTACACGTAGTATTGTAGAAACACAGGTTTTTTTTTCTTATATTGTTTATTAATAAATAGATATTATAATTTATATTAATTATAACAGTTATTTAAAATACATTTTTTTTATAGTAAATTGATTCTATCCAGTTATTAATATTTTTCATTGTTTTAGCTTTTACTACCGTTTAGTGTCTTTTTTTTAAATTTAAATAAATTAGAATATTTTAGGGTCAGGATTGTACAGGAAGGTCTATAAAGAAGCTAAAGGGAATCAAAGAATGGTGTTTTTTTAAGTTTTTAAATATTTTTGTTGTGTTTAACATTTTTGTTTGGCTTTAACAAGTAGTAAACAAGCTTCAACAAGTGCTATAGTAATGAGATGAGTTTAACAGGAAACTAGGGAGAGGAGAGGTTTCACTGAATGGCCTAGAAACCTTACCTGGCCCGAAAGTTTCAAAAATATTAAATAGATGTTTAGTATAGGGATAAAAACCCTAGGCATCCAATGGAGTAATTTATGCGGTGTTTAGTACAGGGTTAAGACCTTGGGCACCCGATGGGATAATATATGAGATGTTTAGTATAGGGATAAAAACCCTAGGCATCCAATGGAGTAATTTATGCGGTGTTTAGTACAGGGTATAAGACCTTGGGCACCCGATGGGATAATATATGAGATGTTCAGTATAGGGATAAAAACCCTAGGCATCCAATGGTGTAATTTATAAGGTGTTTAGTACAGGGTAAGACCTTGGGCACCTAAAGGTATAATTATTATTATTTTTTTTTTTTATTTTTGTAGTTGAAGGTAAATAGCTTGTAAATAAAGTCAAATAAAATTTAATTTTTTTTGTTAATGTTAATGTTGAAGTTTAAAGTAATGATTCCCTCATGCCCTTTCTAGGCAAATTACATTGATTATTTAATTTTAATAGTATTTGTTTTTGTATGTTTTAGGACCGAGTTATTGTTTTAATTTTTAAATGTTTAACGTTTTCCCCACATCTACTCAAAGAAGACGCAATCCAGGAGATGCTTTCTCGGAATTCTAGAGGGAAAGGGTCCTTTATCCTGAGTATGGTATGGGTCTTGTCTCAACGAGTAAGAAAGGTCTCCGTCGAGGAATGGAAATGGTCAGCTTCAATACTCCTATCCCAATAGCAGATCTTCCCAATGGATGGTAGCCAAAGATGGGAAGACTGTAAATGTATAGTTGTAAAAATGTATTAAGGAGAATGGTGTGATGGAGTACAGTATGATGTTGGCCATGGACCTCGAGAGATGGAGCTATGAGACGATGGTTTTCACAAAGTTGCAGACAGACCAACATACCAAAAAGGGATCCGTCTAGCCAGCAGTGGACCTGGCGTTTCTAGACGAGGGCAAGACAAGTTATTCTCCGAGAAGAGCAGATTCTGACAGAAGTGTGGCGGATTATAATTATTTTGTAAAACTCAGTCCTATACATACACCCCTGTAAGCCAGAGCCGAGCAAAGCCAGGGGCTGGCTTTAAGGGAAGGGGGGCATGTCACATACGATAATAGAGTTATTTAATTGTTTTAAATTTTATTGTATTATTTTGTATTATTTTTAATTGTAATTATAAAGGCCAAAGTCAGTACGTTAGATTTCAAGGCGACCTTATATAGTTTAATTCTTATTCTCACGTAGCGTAAGAATTGGCTATAAAAGAGCGTCGTTGAGGTCGTACTCGAGGAGTTCGGAGTCTAAGGTTGTCTGTAAGGGTCACCCTCTGGGGTGTCCCTAAAACAGACCCTTGGGTCTGGGCCGTTGTGACTCTTGACTTATTTTCGTGAGTAAGTGTGACATGCCACCATTTAGTTTATTTGGTAAGATTAGTTAAGATTTGTTATTTAGTTATTCGTTAGTTATATTTAATTATTCATTGTTATTGTTTCTTGTTAATATATTTGTTGTTTGTTTCCCGTTGTTTATCTAATCTTCCCCTTGGTTAGTTTTCTGCCTTCAGCAGGATACCTAACCAGGGAGTAGATAACCACGACCTGGGTGGGAAGTGCCTTCAGTAAGCTACCCCTCATCCTAAAACACTAAGGCACAATTTCCTTAATCCCCCCCAGGCGTGACAATCTGAATCGATAAAGTCAAGTACTTTGGAGATATAATTGTCCCTATCTAAAATAACTACTACAGTAGTTCTTCAGATCTTTTATAAAAAAACACAAGAATACTTTTTTGTTTAAAATTTTCGTAATAATCGGTCCAGTAGTTTTTGAGTCCATTGAGTACATACAGACAAACATTCATTTATATATATATATATATATATATATATATATATATATATAAATGAATTTTTGTCTGTATGTAAAATTTTAAACAAAAAAGTATTCTTGTGTTTTTTTATAAAAACGTTTACTTTTCTAGATATTTGCAAAAATGCAAAATTTTACAAAATGGCGTATTTCTAGAAAACTTTTAAAGTGACAGCTGTCATAATTTGACAGATCATGTAAAATTTAATTCTAAACAAAAAAGTATTTTTGTGTTTTTTCATAAAAACGTTTAATTTTCGAGATATTTGCAAAAAATGTAAAATTTTACAAACTGAAGTATTTCTCGAAAACTGTCAAAGTGACAGCTGTCATAATTTGACAGATCATGTAAAATTTAATTCTAAACAAAAAAGTATTTTTGGTTTTTTTTTAAAACGTTTACTTTTCGAGATATTTGCAAAAATGTAAAATTTTACAAAAAGGTATTCAATCATCAGCTTTACGTATGATTTCTTTTGATGATTACAAAAATTGTTTATTTTATCAAACACAATATACAATCAATCAGAATGTAATCAAATCTAAAAAACATAATGTTTTTACTATTCAAGAAAATAAATCAGCATTAAATCCGTATGATGACAAAAGAATTGTTATTCATACACAAACTGACACGTTACAATGGGGATTCAATGATTGATTTTTATTTTTATTTTTTTTTTATTTGTTTTAGAAATACCTAAATTATGATCCTACATTGCTAATAATTGTTAGAGAAGAAGTAGTAAAAGTTTGCAAATTTTACTACACACCTCTTAAACCTTCAGCATACAATTATCATGTAAAAAAGTATCATAAAAAAATAAAAAAAAATCGTTAATCTTGTTTGATTTATTTGTTCTATTTACTAATTTTATTCTCTCACAAGACACAGACGACTACGGCAATGTTGACTTTGACCAACAACAACAACAACAATCACTATTATTATGGAACTCTTTGGTGTGAATACTGTGAAAAACATTTCTGTTTTTGTCCAGATTCAATTAGACGTCATGATATATGTACAAAAAGAAAACTTTCTACAGATGATTTGCGTTGTTTAGAAAGAATTCCAAAATCTTAAATTTGTTATTGCAGCAGCTCCATCATCAGCACCACCACCACCACAGTCATTTTGATGAATTTGATATTCCTTCTCGGGAGCAAGTTGTATTACTTAAACGTAAACTAATAGGCAACTTAAATCAACACTTCCAACACTACCAATCCCAACCATGAAATAATTTTGAATGGGGTTTAATGGAATTGGATTACAATGAGTCAATGGAATTAGATGACCTGAGTAGAGAATACTGGACAAGAATAAAACATCATCTGTGGTATCTAGCGATGGTGCATAAATCTATATATATAAAAATGAAACCCGTTTTCCTTGGTCATGGCATCACGCGTGAATGGCTGGACCGATTTTTGTAATTCTTTTTGTGTTGTATTTGTTATCATTAGGAGAAGGTTCTTACGGAAGAAAATATTAAGAAAATCTCTCAGAAATATTGAAAAATAGACATTTAATTTTGCATATTTTAAAAAACGCGCGTAACGAATGTCAATGTCATTCACAGCCATAGACTATATTGAAAGAGCATCGTTTGTTCGGAAACGTGGTTACTTAATTAAATAAAGCTTCCATGTATCAAATTCAATATTGATTAATAGATATCTATACGATTTCATATAAATATAAGTTCGAAAAATATATTTTTGGTGCGATAAGTGAAACAAAACTATAAACTTTCTTTCCTTCTCTATCTCTTCATTTTTTTTATTTTTCTTAAATTTATTTTAGTTGTTGGCGTAGCAACGCGCGCCGGGTACAGCTATTTCATATATTTAAAAGAGTGATCCTTACTAAGACGCCACCGTAAGGTGGCGCAGTTAAGATAGTATAAATTTACATTAGCAATTCTTGCGTAATTAAGTACTATGACGCCACCATAAGGTGACGCAGTTAATATATGATATATCTAATCGATTATTTACAAAACCGTAAAAATTTGGAAAAATGGCAAAAAAACATCAGTAGGCGGTACGAAGTTCGCCGGGTCAGCTAGTTTTATATAAAATCAAATAAGAGAAAACTGCAACAATAAATATATTTACACCGTTATCGTTTTTTATTTCATGTAAAAACAATATATAGACAAGATAAAGATTTTTTTATTCTATTACTTTTTACCTATTTATATTTACCATACCAATAAGAAAAAAAATTAAAAAATTAACAAAATAAAATTCCAAGAGGCTAGGCTAGGCTCGGCTCGGCTAATTGTTAGTACGCCTCTGCTAATACACAGTACGCCTCTGCTAATTTCTTATTATTATATCAATAATATGACGTCACGAGCTGTTTATATTACACATTTTAACTTTCTATAGCAAGTCAGGTTGATAGCCGTGTTGGTTAAGGCGTCAATTTTGTACACATGAGTTTGTGGGCTCGAATACCACCAGTACCGTGACTTTTTTTCTACATTTTTCTATCATAATTATTCTAAGTCTCATTTGGGCACTAACACATTAGGTATAAGGGGTTGATAATTCACGGTAACTAGGTGACATCAATTGAACAGGTGAGGGGGTGAGTTGAGGTGAGTTCTTGAAAAGGTAAATTAAAGGTAACTTGGTGACATCAATGACACAGGTGAGGTGAGGTGAGTTCTTCAGGGACAGGTGAGTTAAGGTGAGTGCAGGTGAGGCTCCTCGATGGCATGCTTACCTTCGGTCCTAGGAGCCCGCTTGATATACTACTTTTGTATGATATTGAAACACGTATGGGGGCTTTTTACACAATTTATTTACAAAATTGTTAAGATACACTGAACTCTGCTGGATAACGTCTACTATTTGACAATACAATGAACTCTTCTGAACACTTGACTCGAACTGACGTTAACTGTCCGTGCATCCCCTTATATACAACATTATTTAATCTAGTTAGTGTGTTTAGAAGTTTCTAGAATTTTCTAGAAACATTATTTAAAATGGTCAGTTGATTTTTTTACAAACTTCTAAAAATCAACTGTCAACAACAATCTTTCAAATTAAGGTCCCTTCCTTTACGGTTATCCCGTTACAATATGCTCATTGATGTCACTCGCCACTAGGTGGCGCTGCAGGGTAGCAACTTCTGTCCCGTTCAACCGATTGTCATGAAAATTGGTATGCATATGTATTTTTAATGGGTAAGATGAATATGATATTCGTATAAATGGAAGTTACCACCAGATGGCGCTTCCATGTATCAAGTTCAATACTGATTTTAATAGATATCTATACGAATTCGTATAAATAAAAGTTCTTAAAATATATTGTTGGTGCGATAAGTAAAACAAAACTATAAACTTTCTTTCCTTCCCTATCTCTTCTTCGCTTTTATTTTTTTTTAATTTTTTTTATTAGTTGATGGCGTAGCAACGCGCGCCGGGTACAGCTAGTATATATATATATATATATATATATATATATATATATATATATATATATATATATATATATATATATATATATATATATATATTATAACATATATTTTGAGTGTGTGAATAATAATAATATGTTTTGATAATATCAATCACTATGTTATAAAATATTCCTTACCTTTAATTAATTTTGAATTTTAAATATAAATAGTGAATAGGTAAGAATTAACTCAGTGTAATTATTTTCCAATATGATTAATTAAATATGCTACCGGCTATTCCCTTATATCAAGGTCAGAGTTCAAATATTCAACCAAACTAGATTCAAAATCAGTTAATACACAAATTTGCAATAAAATGACTGTAAAACCGCACTATCCTAGACCAACGATAATTTCTAGGCATGAATTGTATATAAATTTTTTAACCTTTCTAATTCAAAATATGTCAAACTTCAAAGATACCGTTAATAAACCCAAATATGCATCAAATATATGAAATGAAGTATTCTGACTTGAGTTGCTAAACAATTTGGATTAAACTTATCAAAAAGTGAATAAAAATAATTTAGTTAAATACATAAAACAGTGAAATAAAAAATGTTCATGATATACATAAAAATCAAACAACAGAAAAGTTCTTTATTGATAATAATGGAAGAGTGATACCGTTTTATGAAGATCTTGTTTTCTCTTCGGTCTGCTAAGCCTTAGGATCCCCTTTTCAATAACAGGCCTATGTTACCCAGCACAGCAATGATATAACAAACTTTGGAAATTTTACTAATAAGATTTCTTCTAATCACTGCACAATCAGCTTTTACATCCAAAGGTAAGTACAATAATGCTATTCTTTCTTGTTAGAAACTAGAGTATCTTTCTTTAAATCAATTCAGGAAGCATTTATAACGATTAACTACTCAGCAACAATTTTAACCATTTATTCTTTCATAAAATCATATAAATTTCTCTTACCAATTGCTTTCTCTGGTTACCTTGGGATATTCTTTATACTTTAAACTGTTTTAATACTTTCTATTATCAATACTTTCAAAAAAAACTCAAAATTTCTACGGAGCAAATTTTTAATACAACTTCTATTTCAACAACCAGAAAACAAGAGAGATTCTCTCAAATCAACAAATAAACAATTGAAAAATTCAACAAAACTTAAATCTATACATCTTTTCCACCTAATCGCCTACTAATTTCTTATTTAAATAAAATTATTAACAAAATCTAATTCTTGATTCAATATTACAATTTAAAACAATGATCATTTTTTTTTATATTCTTATGAAATTTACTAGCACTACAAACTAATAATTTTCTCTTTTTTCAGAATATTTCATTTGGCATTTGAACTATTAATAAATTAGAATATGGTTGGTAAATTTGTATAATTTAAAAGTAAGTAAAAGTTTTAACATTTATTTTAACTATTTGTGATGTTTTTTTATAATTTAATTTTCTCATTTACTTACCCCCTAATTCATTTAAAATTAATGTTTGATTACTAACGTATTGGCAATTTTATAAACTTTTAATTATCTACTTTACCCATTTATCAATTTCATAATTATCAAAACTTTATATAATGTCGATTAATCATTTTTGAATCTTTAAATAAAAATCTTTGAAATGTATTTGTATTTTTTTTTTCTTTAATTCTATTTCCTTTTTCTTTTTTAGGAATTATGAAGAAGATGATGATAATCAATCCCAATGTTACTACATTTGCGCTCTGACCTGAAATAAGAAAATCTCCTTTCTCTATTTTCCATTAGATTTTCCTTCTACATTCTTATTTAATATAACATAGTAACTAATATCATCTCAAATCCCCCAATTAAAATTTTTACATCAAACATTTCATTGATGTTGGATTAAAAATTATAATTTTAATCTATTTTTTTTTTTTTTATAAATAAACACTCATTTTACAAAAACTTTAGCCTCAATTAAAATTATTTGCACAGATTGTATAAACCTTTTTTTAATAAAACCATTCAATCTTAATTTGATATTTACATCTTAATACTATTATTTACAAAACTTTGCTATTAATATCATCTACCCTAACATTTTATATAAATTTTTCATTTCTATAATTCTTTTAATCTCAAATTCCTTCCCCCTTTCTAACATTCATTCAAATATAATTTATTTTTCTACTTCTCGAATTTGTTCCCCCTTATTCAATAGAATTTCTTATACCTCTAATTTTCTGATACATCTAAATATCTTGCCTCTTTCCTGATAATTCCAAATATACTCAATACCTACTATATTTTTAAATTTCTTCCCCCTTTCTTGGTATTTTCCAAAATATAGTTTTTCCCTGAAAATAGCTTGTTGAATTTCCCCCCAGAAATATCTACAAAATTGTTCTTCGAAATCTTTTATTGACGACATTTGATTTTCTTTATTGCAGAACCATAGTAAAGGATATCCTGTTAACATATCACGGATCAACAGTTTTTTCTCCAAGAAGTCACTAATATACTTTGTTTTACTTTTTATTATATTTACAAATACTTTTGGATGTATATGATTAATGTTTCCATCAAATTTAATTCCGGTATTGTTGTAGTGTGACATCATGTTAGGAAGAACTCCCACCATATTTCCTCTGACATTATTATCCATAATTTCTTGTAACTTCTTTTGCATATCTTCCATTTCCTTATTTAATTTATACTTGGTTAATTCTTGATTCTTACTACAAACTCCTTTTTGTTTTTCTACTTCTCCCTCTAGTCTTTCAAATTCTTTTCCTAAGTTAATTTTTAAATTGTCCACTACCTCTTCATAAATTTGCTCTTGTAATCGTATTTGTCCAATATCTTTTTTTATGACATCAGTATGTTTATTGATTCCATGTTCTATTTCCTCTGGTAAATTTTCTTTAATTGATTTCTCTACTTCTTTAATTCTAATTTCCATACCTTTTTCAATTTCCCCTTTAATTTGTACTCCTATATCTTGTATTTCAGTTCTCAATTTCTTGTTTTGCTGTTCAATTTTCTTGTCAAATTCCTTCTTCATAGTTTTAACTTCTTCTCTTATTTTTGAATTATCTTCTTTTATGCTATTAATTTCACTTCTAAACATTTTAGTTATATCTTCCTTTTGTTGATCCAATTTCTTATCTTGCTGATCAAGTCTTTTATTAGTCTCATCCAATTTTTTATTTATTTCTTCTTTAATTTCTTCTTTCATCTTCATATTATCTTCTTTTCTGCTTTTATTAGACTCTTCCAATTTCTTATCCTGCTGATCAAATCTCATCATAAGGATTTCAAGTATGCTGTTCATATCCGGTTGACTTTTTTTTCTTGGTTTTTCTTGTACCACCAGTTCTTCTTGTTCATTTCCACCAGCAGTTATCTCTGTCTCTATTTCTATCATAGTTCGATCCTGTTCTCCCCCTATCTCTATTAAATTCTCTCCTTCTTCCGTTTCTGCTTCTTCCTGTGTCTGGCCTGTTTGAATCAGCTCTTCCACTCGGTAATCCCCTGCTCCTAACACTCTCTCTTCATGTACTTGTACCGTCACACTTTCCATCTCAATCTCTCCTCCATCACTACTTTCACTCTCATCTCCTACTATCTTACCATCTCTCAATCGCATTTTTCCCTCCATATTCACAATTTATTCTATCAAGATAAATATAACTCATACGAATCACAAAAAAAAAATTTCAAATCAAGTTTTCAAAGAAAAATATTTTAAATATTAATTATTTAAATAGGCTCTAGTTTTGATTGTTTAGAGCGAAATAATAAAAAAAAAAATTTAACAAAATTCTAAAATTTTAATTATTTGAATCGGCTCTAATTTTGATTGTTTAGAGCGAAATACTGAAACAACAATTTTAACAAAATTCTCAAGTTTTAATTCTTAGAATAGGCTCTAATTTTGATTGTTTAGAGCCCCACGTTGGGCGCCATAATTTATAACATATATTTTGAGTGTGTGAATAATAATAATATGTTTTGATAATATCAATCACTATGTTATAAAATATTCCTTACCTTTAATTAATTTTGAATTTTAAATATAAATAGTGAATAGGTAAGAATTAACTCAGTGTAATTATTTTCCAATATGATTAATTAAATATGCTACCGGCTATTCCCTTATATCAAGGTCAGAGTTCAAATATTCAACCAAACTAGATTCAAAATCAGTTAATACACAAATTTGCAATAAAATGACTGTAAAACCGCACTATCCTAGACCAACGATAATTTCTAGGCATGAATTGTATATAAATTTTTTAACCTTTCTAATTCAAAATATGTCAAACTTCAAAGATACCGTTAATAAACCCAAATATGCATCAAATATATGAAATGAAGTATTCTGACTTGAGTTGCTAAACAATTTGGATTAAACTTATCAAAAAGTGAATAAAAATAATTTAGTTAAATACATAAAACAGTGAAATAAAAAATGTTCATGATATACATAAAAATCAAACAACAGAAAAGTTCTTTATTGATAATAATGGAAGAGTGATACCGTTTTATGAAGATCTTGTTTTCTCTTCGGTCTGCTAAGCCTTAGGATCCCCTTTTCAATAACAGGCCTATGTTACCCAGCACAGCAATGATATAACAAACTTTGGAAATTTTACTAATAAGATTTCTTCTAATCACTGCACAATCAGCTTTTACATCCAAAGGTAAGTACAATAATGCTATTCTTTCTTGTTAGAAACTAGAGTATCTTTCTTTAAATCAATTCAGGAAGCATTTATAACGATTAACTACTCAGCAACAATTTTAACCATTTATTCTTTCATAAAATCATATAAATTTCTCTTACCAATTGCTTTCTCTGGTTACCTTGGGATATTCTTTATACTTTAAACTGTTTTAATACTTTCTATTATCAATACTTTCAAAAAAAACTCAAAATTTCTACGGAGCAAATTTTTAATACAACTTCTATTTCAACAACCAGAAAACAAGAGAGATTCTCTCAAATCAACAAATAAACAATTGAAAAATTCAACAAAACTTAAATCTATACATCTTTTCCACCTAATCGCCTACTAATTTCTTATTTAAATAAAATTATTAACAAAATCTAATTCTTGATTCAATATTACAATTTAAAACAATGGTCATTTTTTTTTATATTCTTATGAAATTTACTAGCACTACAAACTAATAATTTTCTCTTTTTTCAGAATATTTCATTTGGCATTTGAACTATTAATAAATTAGAATATGGTTGGTAAATTTGTATAATTTAAAAGTAAGTAAAAGTTTTAACATTTATTTTAACTATTTGTGATGTTTTTTTATAATTTAATTTTCTCATTTACTTACCCCCTAATTCATTTAAAATTAATGTTTGATTACTAACGTATTGGCAATTTTATAAACTTTTAATTATCTACTTTACCCATTTATCAATTTCATAATTATCAAAACTTTATATAATGTCGATTAATCATTTTTGAATCTTTAAATAAAAATCTTTGAAATGTATTTGTATTTTTTTTTTCTTTAATTCTATTTCCTTTTTCTTTTTTAGGAATTATGAAGAAGATGATGATAATCAATCCCAATGTTACTACATTTGCGCTCTGACCTGAAATAAGAAAATCTCCTTTCTCTATTTTCCATTAGATTTTCCTTCTACATTCTTATTTAATATAACATAGTAACTAATATCATCTCAAATCCCCCAATTAAAATTTTTACATCAAACATTTCATTGATGTTGGATTAAAAATTATAATTTTAATCTATTTTTTTTTTTTTATAAATAAACACTCATTTTACAAAAACTTTAGCCTCAATTAAAATTATTTGCACAGATTGTATAAACCTTTTTTTAATAAAACCATTCAATCTTAATTTGATATTTACATCTTAATACTATTATTTACAAAACTTTGCTATTAATATCATCTACCCTAACATTTTATATAAATTTTTCATTTCTATAATTCTTTTAATCTCAAATTCCTTCCCCCTTTCTAACATTCATTCAAATATAATTTATTTTTCTACTTCTCGAATTTGTTCCCCCTTATTCAATAGAATTTCTTATACCTCTAATTTTCTGATACATCTAAATATCTTGCCTCTTTCCTGATAATTCCAAATATACTCAATACCTACTATATTTTTAAATTTCTTCCCCCTTTCTTGGTATTTTCCAAAATATAGTTTTTCCCTGAAAATAGCTTGTTGAATTTCCCCCCAGAAATATCTACAAAATTGTTCTTCGAAATCTTTTATTGACGACATTTGATTTTCTTTATTGCAGAACCATAGTAAAGGATATCCTGTTAACATATCACGGATCAACAGTTTTTTCTCCAAGAAGTCACTAATATACTTTGTTTTACTTTTTATTATATTTACAAATACTTTTGGATGTATATGATTAATGTTTCCATCAAATTTAATTCCGGTATTGTTGTAGTGTGACATCATGTTAGGAAGAACTCCCACCATATTTCCTCTGACATTATTATCCATAATTTCTTGTAACTTCTTTTGCATATCTTCCATTTCCTTATTTAATTTATACTTGGTTAATTCTTGATTCTTACTACAAACTCCTTTTTGTTTTTCTACTTCTCCCTCTAGTCTTTCAAATTCTTTTCCTAAGTTAATTTTTAAATTGTCCACTACCTCTTCATAAATTTGCTCTTGTAATCGTATTTGTCCAATATCTTTTTTTATGACATCAGTATGTTTATTGATTCCATGTTCTATTTCCTCTGGTAAATTTTCTTTAATTGATTTCTCTACTTCTTTAATTCTAATTTCCATACCTTTTTCAATTTCCCCTTTAATTTGTACTCCTATATCTTGTATTTCAGTTCTCAATTTCTTGTTTTGCTGTTCAATTTTCTTGTCAAATTCCTTCTTCATAGTTTTAACTTCTTCTCTTATTTTTGAATTATCTTCTTTTATGCTATTAATTTCACTTCTAAACATTTTAGTTATATCTTCCTTTTGTTGATCCAATTTCTTATCTTGCTGATCAAGTCTTTTATTAGTCTCATCCAATTTTTTATTTATTTCTTCTTTAATTTCTTCTTTCATCTTCATATTATCTTCTTTTCTGCTTTTATTAGACTCTTCCAATTTCTTATCCTGCTGATCAAATCTCATCATAAGGATTTCAAGTATGCTGTTCATATCCGGTTGACTTTTTTTTCTTGGTTTTTCTTGTACCACCAGTTCTTCTTGTTCATTTCCACCAGCAGTTATCTCTGTCTCTATTTCTATCATAGTTCGATCCTGTTCTCCCCCTATCTCTATTAAATTCTCTCCTTCTTCCGTTTCTGCTTCTTCCTGTGTCTGGCCTGTTTGAATCAGCTCTTCCACTCGGTAATCCCCTGCTCCTAACACTCTCTCTTCATGTACTTGTACCGTCACACTTTCCATCTCAATCTCTCCTCCATCACTACTTTCACTCTCATCTCCTACTATCTTACCATCTCTCAATCGCATTTTTCCCTCCATATTCACAATTTATTCTATCAAGATAAATATAACTCATACGAATCACAAAAAAAAAATTTCAAATCAAGTTTTCAAAGAAAAATATTTTAAATATTAATTATTTAAATAGGCTCTAGTTTTGATTGTTTAGAGCGAAATAATAAAAAAAAAAATTTAACAAAATTCTAAAATTTTAATTATTTGAATCGGCTCTAATTTTGATTGTTTAGAGCGAAATACTGAAACAACAATTTTAACAAAATTCTCAAGTTTTAATTCTTAGAATAGGCTCTAATTTTGATTGTTTAGAGCCCCACGTTGGGCGCCATAATTTATAACATATATTTTGAGTGTGTGAATAATAATAATATGTTTTGATAATATCAATCACTATGTTATAAAATATTCCTTACCTTTAATTAATTTTGAATTTTAAATATAAATAGTGAATAGGTAAGAATTAACTCAGTGTAATTATTTTCCAATATGATTAATTAAATATGCTACCGGCTATTCCCTTATATCAAGGTCAGAGTTCAAATATTCAACCAAACTAGATTCAAAATCAGTTAATACACAAATTTGCAATAAAATGACTGTAAAACCGCACTATCCTAGACCAACGATAATTTCTAGGCATGAATTGTATATAAATTTTTTAACCTTTCTAATTCAAAATATGTCAAACTTCAAAGATACCGTTAATAAACCCAAATATGCATCAAATATATGAAATGAAGTATTCTGACTTGAGTTGCTAAACAATTTGGATTAAACTTATCAAAAAGTGAATAAAAATAATTTAGTTAAATACATAAAACAGTGAAATAAAAAATGTTCATGATATACATAAAAATCAAACAACAGAAAAGTTCTTTATTGATAATAATGGAAGAGTGATACCGTTTTATGAAGATCTTGTTTTCTCTTCGGTCTGCTAAGCCTTAGGATCCCCTTTTCAATAACAGGCCTATGTTACCCAGCACAGCAATGATATAACAAACTTTGGAAATTTTACTAATAAGATTTCTTCTAATCACTGCACAATCAGCTTTTACATCCAAAGGTAAGTACAATAATGCTATTCTTTCTTGTTAGAAACTAGAGTATCTTTCTTTAAATCAATTCAGGAAGCATTTATAACGATTAACTACTCAGCAACAATTTTAACCATTTATTCTTTCATAAAATCATATAAATTTCTCTTACCAATTGCTTTCTCTGGTTACCTTGGGATATTCTTTATACTTTAAACTGTTTTAATACTTTCTATTATCAATACTTTCAAAAAAAACTCAAAATTTCTACGGAGCAAATTTTTAATACAACTTCTATTTCAACAACCAGAAAACAAGAGAGATTCTCTCAAATCAACAAATAAACAATTGAAAAATTCAACAAAACTTAAATCTATACATCTTTTCCACCTAATCGCCTACTAATTTCTTATTTAAATAAAATTATTAACAAAATCTAATTCTTGATTCAATATTACAATTTAAAACAATGATCATTTTTTTTTATATTCTTATGAAATTTACTAGCACTACAAACTAATAATTTTCTCTTTTTTCAGAATATTTCATTTGGCATTTGAACTATTAATAAATTAGAATATGGTTGGTAAATTTGTATAATTTAAAAGTAAGTAAAAGTTTTAACATTTATTTTAACTATTTGTGATGTTTTTTTATAATTTAATTTTCTCATTTACTTACCCCCTAATTCATTTAAAATTAATGTTTGATTACTAACGTATTGGCAATTTTATAAACTTTTAATTATCTACTTTACCCATTTATCAATTTCATAATTATCAAAACTTTATATAATGTCGATTAATCATTTTTGAATCTTTAAATAAAAATCTTTGAAATGTATTTGTATTTTTTTTTCTTTAATTCTATTTCCTTTTTCTTTTTTAGGAATTATGAAGAAGATGATGATAATCAATCCCAATGTTACTACATTTGCGCTCTGACCTGAAATAAGAAAATCTCCTTTCTCTATTTTCCATTAGATTTTCCTTCTACATTCTTATTTAATATAACATAGTAACTAATATCATCTCAATATATACATCCAGCTATCATTAGTGCGTCATTGAATAGGCGAATCCCTATCAATATTGCGTCCGATGCAAAGCTGCGTCCGTATACGGACGCAGCTTTACAAACTGTGTATTTCTTGCCTATCTACACATAAAACGGATATTGTTTCAATGAAATTAAACGGTCAATAACTTGTACATCCTAAATTTTTATAATAAGTTGTGCATATGGCAACCCCGGAGTGGCTACATGAATTTGATGGGGACGCATCAATGATAGATTACCCGATAAATGTATATTTTTGTATTGTGGCTTTTAACCAGTAGAGGCGCTGCCGTTATATACGATCTTATCCCTTTTTGTCGGTGCGCTATATGAATTTTACAAAGAACGTAGGCAACGTTGCAAAGGCCGTTGCATTTTATTCGATGTGAAACGATTGTGAATTTTATTTTATAGTATACCCTATTTTCTGCATAAAAGTAAGTATGTCTAATCGTTCAAAAAAAAAATATTAAGCCTGGTTGTTATGTATTAATTTAGGATTATAAAGTATTATAGTATTAATATAAAGTAAGTATTAAAATAAAATATTGTTATTTCTTATTGCCTAAATATCTTTTTAAAGGTAAGATTTATTATCCGTCCAGCTACAAGTAAATTTTAATATGTTATAGACAGGTCTCTGAGGAAAATTCGTTTATAGATTTTAGTTTGAAATAAGTATATCACTTTATTGTGATATTTTTTAGGTTTCAACACCAATCAAATAATCAAAATAATACTTAAAAGGTAATTGCTTATTTTATTATATTTACACTTCAAGTTCTGTTACCATATTAATGCAAATTGCTTTTATTATGGTTTAGAAAATGCTTTGTAGTTCGAATCTTACTACTTTCGTATATTTTATTGATTAATTAATTTATTTATTTAGTTATTTTTCTACAACCGTGCGTAAATTATTACCTTTACGCACGGTTTAAGGTTCGTAAAGTTTAACTATTTTTCACTAGTGAAAAAAAAAAGTTTTTTTTTCACTACTAAAAAAAAGTAAAATAAGCACTGTTTTGTATAAGATTATGCAAATACTTTTATGTGTCTTAGTGGCCGAGGTTGTACGGTATATTCGCTGGGTGCGTAAGTCATAGTGGGGAACACAAAACTGATGCCAGCGCCCGCTACGGACAATACAGAACTAAGGGTGGCTCTTTATCAGATAAGTCTATAAAAATAACACGTGTGTCAGTTTAATAAGATAAATAAAATAAAATTGGTCACAAAAGTTGTTGTGTAGTCGATAGCAAAAATACTGGTAGAAACAGCAATTTTAAATTTTACAAGTTCCTGGTTGCCAGGTAAAAATTAAATCAGCGAAAAAAATGTACAGCTGCTGTTTAAAGGCAAAAGTAAGTGTTACTGTAACCCGTAACCGTATTGTATAAAATAATATCCTATACATATGTACATCCTGTAAGAAAAATAAGTACATAATAATTTAATTGATTCTTAATACGAATTCCATTTTTTATATTACAAATAAAATAAAGAAAATAAAAAATTAACATTCATTCGTAAATATAAAAGGTAAATAGAACGATTCGTTATCATTTATATAATTGCAGATTGTTATATATTTATTATTAATACTGATTTTTCATTCCACATTAATTTTTCAAAAATGAACATCTTGATAGATTTTAACACTACTTAATAACTTAATTCACTTGATACTTGTTTTAGTTATTCTGTTTATTTTACTTACTGTTTTCCGCTGACCCAACAAAAAATTGTAATTTCTGTGTTTGTTACATTTTACATTGAAAGAAAAATTAAGTTTATTTAATTTTTTTAATAACTATTTGACGTCCAATGCATGTAAATTTTCACAAAAGAGCCACCGTAAGTTGTATCGGTAGGTGGCGCTTGGGTTACGCACCCAGCGAATAGCTTCTACCTAGATGACTCGGGTTCAATTCCAGGTAAGAAAACTTTTTTTTTTTTATTATTTAATTGTGTAAATATATTTAATTGTTAAATTATTGCAGTTTAATACATACAAAACTAGATATTATATTCAGTAATTTTTAATTTAATTTTTAATATGACAGAAATATCAGTTCATGAATAAGGGTGAGTATTTTTATTTAAATGACTGATTGACATTTCAATTAATTTATAATTCAAGCATTTCGCGTTTCTACGTACCGGTATTATAAGGTGAGATTAATTTATAAAATAAATATTTTGTTATCTAAAATATGTTTTAAATGTAATTTTTTTTCAGTAAAGCGTAAAAAAAATCAGGCCTATACTTGTATTTCTTGTAAAGAAATTCGGTTGTAGAAAAAATATTGTATGCAACTCGTGCGTAAATGTTCCTTTTTTGACTCATGTGATTGTCGCATTCGCCTGCAACTCATGCGACAACATTCACATTCGTCAAAAAAGGTCACTTTACGCACTAGTTGCATAAATAACTATTATCTATTGATTTATTTATTTACCTACTTATTTATTTATTTATCTATTTTTTTACTTGTTTACTAACTTATGACTACTTTAAAATAAAAAACTCTCTTTATCGTTATAAGAGATTGTTTGTATAATATTTGTAAGAAATTTATTAAAGATAAATTTATATTTTATACAAGGAGAAAGAGAGAGAAAGAGAGAGACTTAATTATAAATAAATTCATTCTTTCAAGAATACGCAACTTTAGAAACAAATTCTAAAACAGGTTGATTTTTATTTTTTAATTATAATGTTCATATATTTATCATGCCATCCTGGGCGTGATGACATAATCTAAGAATGGAAGTTCTCTTATAGCTCATTCTAAAGGTTAATAAAAAAAATATAGTAAAATAAAACATTAACACATTAATTATTTATACAGGGTGACAAAACAGATTTCATCTTAAATTACATGTTACAATCCAACAAAATGTTTATTTAACAAATAGATTAAATTAAACTAGCAGTAATTAATCCGACAACTAGATTATTTTTAAAAATTTCTGAAGTTACATTATATGTCTACTCTAATTCTGTTTCTATATCTTTAAAAGTTTGTAGTCTATTAATGAGAACTTTTTTGATTTTAAGTAACTCCATACAAAAATGTCAAGTCAATCTTGGGCACCACTCTTTTGTTCTCAAATTATCATCATTGTTATTTGGAAAATTTTCATTTTAAATTATTTGTAAATTTGTAAAAAAACTCTTTTTATGTGTTTATTTGAATTATAAAAATGTATCATTATTTTTATACTTTAAAACATAATAAAAAATTGATATTAAGTTGTTTTTTTTCAATAAAAAAAAGTATAGATGAGAATTGGAAATTATAGTTAATATCTAAATAAATATACTCAGTGACATTAGAAGTGTTACACCCAGAAGAAATAATTTCTTAATCTTAATTTTTTGGCAACATGGTAGATTTACATCGAGAATAAAACGTTAACATATTCAAGAATTTTCAATATCGTAGAACAAAAAAAAATTGGTGACCCAGTAACTGCATACACTCATGTACACGTCTAGGCATAGACAAAATGAGATGATCAATGTCTGCTTGTGGCATCTTGTTCCATGCAACTTGAATTTCATGGTTTAACTCTGCCAGAGTTTGTGGAGAATGGTGTTAATGGAACAGTCTTCTTCCCATCATAATCCACACATGTTCGATGGGATTTAAATCTGGTGAACGAGGTGGGTACGGCAAAAAATTAACGCCAGCTTCTTGGAGAAAGTTTATAGTTCGACGAGCAATATGGGGACGCGCGTTATCTTGCTAAAAAAGGACGTGGCTACGGCCGTCTAGATAAGGAAGTAAAGTGGTTTTTAAGACATTATCAACATAACGTAAAGCTGTCATACTGCCTCAAATGAACACAAGTGGTGATCGGCTACCATAGGCAATAGCCCTCCAAATCATTACTCCAACTGTCCTGTGTACATGTCATCCAAGAACAAACCCGGTATCTCGTCGCTCTCCAGGGTTGCGTCTAACCCTTCTACGGCCATCGTGCATGCCTAAACAAAATAGCGATTCATAGCTGAATGCTACATTATGCCATTCTTCCACCCATTGCTGCCGTTCTGTGCACCCATTCAAACGTTGATGGCAGTGGTCCTGTGTCAAACGTAGCACTAGACGTGGGCAGTATGAAAACAGTCCAAAGGCTCGAATGCGACGGTATAGTGTACACATAGTAACAGGTCTACCTTCCTATCCAAACCATTTATCAGCGATTTGACGCGTAGTAGCAAAAGGATCTTGCAGAGCAAGTAGTCTGAAGTGGCTATCTTGACGCTCTGTGGTACGCCTTGGTTGGCCAGTTGGTCTTCTTCGTGCTCCTCTACCTTCGTTTGACCACACACGACACACACGCATTACCGTCATTCCCGTACAATTAACACGAAGGGCAATTTGGCGATACGACAAACCCATATCTTTATAGACAACAATTCTACCCCTGTCAAAATCATTAACATGTTGGTAATTTTGATGTCCTCGAACTCGAGGAACTGAACTGAAGAACAGTAATTAAAAATTTCTTTACCAACCGGCCTTCATGAATCGTTTTTTTTTTTTAATTTAAGATAAAATTTTATTGTTACAAAAACTACTAAAGATAAAACATTGACATTGTTATCATAGCATTCTTTAAATATAGTCATTCTGTTGTCAAAAAATTAGGATCAAGAAATGATTCCTTCTGGGTGTAACACTTCTAATGTCACTGAGTATAGTAAGTAATTTTTTTAATACTAAAAACCTCATTAATAAACATATAGTGGGTATTTTAAACCACACTAAAAACATAAATTGCAATGAAGAAAATAAAGAACATTTTAATGTTTTATCTTTTGATTAATACCAATACCAACATCACATGACACTCATTTGACAAATTATTTAGTTTTATTAAAATACTTTCTTGTAAAAACAACTTATAGCAAAGAAAAAGATTAAATGTTCCATAGAACATATAGTTTGTATTTCACTGCAAATTGTTTATCTGTTTCTTTGTTATTTATTAATTTTGTATTTTTACATTTTTATTCTTTCTAAAAAGGCATTGGTATAGATAAAACAAATATTTACCAAATCAAATTTGTTTACTATATAGTTAAAACCATATTAAATTTACCTAATAATTACACATTATATTAAATGGCAACACTGTAGGACGCAGAAATGATGGTAACTTCAATATAATTTTTACAAATCGTATATAACGGACGCAATAATGATAGAATATTATATGGACGCAGAAATGATAGAGAAACATATAAATAATAAAATTTTATTTTATGATTAACAAAAAATTAAAAGTGGTTATCTGACATTACTAAACCTGTTGATAAGTATAATTAACTTCAATTATTGATATATCTAAGAATTCTGATGGACGCAATATGACTGGTTTTTTGATGGACGCAGTAATGATATAGTGATGTAAATATATATATATATATATATATATATATATAAAAGCAGTGACGTGACAAAGTTTTATACGAAGGAGTTTTACAAAAATTTGCAAAAAAACAATGTCGTGCATATTTTTTTAATGGCAATTAACAAAAAAAAAAAGATAAACGGTCAATATTTGTAATAAAAATTTGCAAAAAGTAAAGATTAAACGGTGAATATTTGTGAAAAAAATCAGTGTTGTGCCAATTTTTTTTTACATTTTTATTTAATTTAAACAGTTCTTTACTGGTGGCGCTGATATTGTCGTATTAAAAATAATGATTATTTTTATTGTATTTAAAAAAAAAGCAGTGACGTGACAAAGTTTTATACGAAGGAGTTTTACAAAAATTTGCAAAAAAACAATGTCGTGCATATTTTTTTAATGGCAATTAACAAAAAAAAAAAAGATAAACGGTCAATATTTGTAATAAAAATTTGCAAAAAGTAAAGATTAAACGGTGAATATTTGTGAAAAAAATCAGTGTTGTGCCAATTTTTTTTTACATTTTTATTTAATTTAAACAGTTCTTTACTGGTGGCGCTGATATTGTCGTATTAAAAATAATGATTATTTTTATTGTATTTAAAAAAAAAGCAGTGACGTGACAAAGTTTTATACGAAGGAGTTTTACAAAAATTTGCAAAAAAACAATGTCGTGCATATTTTTTTAATGGCAATTAACAAAAAAAAAAAAAGATAAACGGTCAATATTTGTAATAAAAATTTGCAAAAAGTAAAGATTAAACGGTGAATATTTGTGAAAAAAATCAGTGTTGTGCCAATTTTTTTTTACATTTTTATTTAATTTAAACAGTTCTTTACTGGTGGCGCTGATATTGTCGTATTAAAAATAATGATTATTTTTATTGTATTTAAAAAAAAGCAGTGACGTGACAAAGTTTTATACGAAGGAGTTTTACAAAAATTTGCAAAAAAACAATGTCGTGCATATTTTTTTAATGGCAATTAACAAAAAAAAAAGATAAACGGTCAATATTTGTAATAAAAATTTGCAAAAAGTAAAGATTAAACGGTGAATATTTGTGAAAAAAATCAGTGTTGTGCCAATTTTTTTTACATTTTTATTTAATTTAAACAGTTCTTTACTGGTGGCGCTGATATTGTCGTATTAAAAATAATGAATATTTTTATTGTATTAAAAAAAAAGCAGTGACGTGACAAAGTTTTATACGAAGGAGTTTTACAAAAATTTGCAAAAAAACAATGTCGTGCATATATTTTTAATGGCAATTAACAAAAAAAATAAGATAAACGGTCAATATTTGTAATAAAAATTTGAAAAAAGTAAAGATTAAACGGTGAATATTTGTGAAAAAAATCAGTGTTGTGCCAATTTTTTTTACATTCTTATTAAATTTAAACAGTTCTTTACTGGTGGCGCTGATATTGTCGTATTAAAAATAATGATTTTTTTTATTGTATTTAAAAAAAAAGCAGTGACGTGACAAAGTTTTATACGCAGGAGTTTTACAAAATTTTGCAAAAAAAACAATGTCGTTTATATTTTTTAATGGCAATTAAAAAGAAAATAAGATAAACGGTCAATATTTGTAATAAAAATTTGCAAAAAGTAAAGATTAAACGGTGAATACTTGTGAAAAAATCAGTGTTGTGCCAATTTTTTTTTACAATTTTATTTAATTTAAACAGTTCTTTACTGGTGGCGCTGATATTATCGTATTAAAAATAATGATTTTTTTTATTGTATTTAAAAGAAAAAGCAGTGACGTGACAAAGTTTTATACGAAGGAGTTTTACAAAAATTTGCAAAAAAACAATGTCGTGCATATTTTTTTAGTGGCAATTAACAAAAAAAATAAGATAAACGGTCAATATTTGTAATAAAAATTTGCAAAAAGTAAAGATTAAACGGTGAATATTTGTAAAAAAAATCAGTGTTGTGCCAATTTTTTTTACATTTTTATTTAATTTAAACAGTTCTTTACTGGTGGCGCTGATATTGTCGTATTAAAAATAATGATTATTTTTATTGTATTTAAAAAAAAAGCAGTGACGTGACAAAGTTTTATACGCAGGAGTTTTACAAAATTTTGCAAAAAAAAACAATGTCGTTTATATTTTTTAATGGCAATTAAAAAGAAAATAAGATAAACGGTCAATATTTGTAATAAAAATTTGCAAAAAGTAAAGATTAAACGGTGAATACTTGTGAAAAAATCAGTGTTGTGCCAATTTTTTTTTACAATTTTATTTAATTTAAACAGTTCTTTACTGGTGGCGCTGATATTATCGTATTAAAAATAATGATTTTTTTTTATTGTATTTAAAAAAAAAGCAGTGACGTGACAAAGTTTTATACGAAGGAGTTTTACAAAAATTTGCGAAAAAGCAATGTCGTGCATATTTTTTTAAGGGCAATTAAAAAAAAAATAACATAAAACGGTCAATATTTGTAATAAAAATTTGCAAAAAATCATTGTGCATTTTTTTTTATTTCTATCTGATTTAAACAGTTTTTAACTGGTGGCGCTCCTATCCTTGTATTGAAAATAATAATTATTTTTAAATCGTATTTAAAAAAAGCAGTGACGTGACAAAAATTTGTACAAAGCAGTTTTTCAAAAATTTGCAAAAAAAACAATGTGCATACTTTTTTAATGGCAATAAAATTAAACAAAAATAATGATAAAGATTGAAATGTCAATATTTGAGACAAAAATTTGCAAAAAATCAGTGTTTTAATGACATTAAAATAAAAAAAAAACAGTAACGTATCAATTTTTTGTTTAGAATGGTGTAAAAAAATTCAACTAACCATTGTTGTGCCGATTTTTTTTAAATTAATTAAAAATTGTGCACAAAATTTTTATCTTGGAGAGATTTTTTTAATTAAATTAAAATTTTATTTAAATTAGTCACATTTTTAAAACAACTAAAACTATTTTAATTTAAATTTGTGCAAAATCATATTAAAATAATGTTTTTTGAAACTAAAAATAAATTTGTTAGCTTATTTAATTACATTTAAATTATTAAATAGATTATTTGTATTTGTATTTAAAAACCAATTAAATTAATTATTTTCTTTGAAATATTTTAAAATATTTTAACAAAATATGTATCATAATATAAACATATAAATACATGAAGTATGTAAAATATGCTTAAAATACTGGTTTACTAAAAGAAGGTGATCAGGAAAAAAGACTTAAATAAAAAAAAATAGTTAAACAAATATTATATTTTATAATACTAATAAAATAAGACATATTTAGCCATAATATAAGTGTAGCAAATAAGTGTAGCAAATTGGTCACAATCGGTACATTATAATCATATAAAGTCACCAATCTCAAAATTGACATCTCCAAATTTTATGTACAACATTTACTACAAAAAACCCAACATAAAGCACAAACAATGACGTTTTTTAACAGATATTAACAAATGGAGCAAAAATATAAACTGGGAAGAAAACAATTGAATGAACAATGTGGAACTTAATTATTATTTTTTCTATTAACTAGGAACTCCTTGCAACTTAAAAAATATATACATATTTTAATATGTTTTAAGAAGATATTTGCTTTTTTGTTAATTATAAATTAAAACATAATGAAATAATTAAATCTTTTCTAGTTTTAAGAAGTTCCCAATTAATAGAAAAAAAATTGATATTACTAATAAAAATAATAATGTGAATTATATAACTGGATGATCAAAATTAAAATGGTGGCTTTAAATGTTAAATAAAAATAAGAGTTTTACATACATTTTGACATACTGGTAATTACAAAAAAAAAAACATTTAAAATTTATTTGTTATGTATATCTGTAAGCACAAAATCTAACCTTTTATACAAACTGACTTTTAAAATGAAAATATTAAAAGAAAAAATAATACGAAATAAAAAAAAATATTTGTATTATAAACAAACATTAAACAAACCTAATTTTTTTAACAAACGATTTTTAATGTATTGAATATCATGTTGCAGATAGCTTCTGATCACAGGAGTAGTCTTTTTTTTAGTTGTGGATAGTTTGAAATAGTTTGATGCATTTCTTTATTAAGAGCATATTTGCCGTGGTAGTAATCCTCAAATACACGCAGTAAAATCAGTAAAATTTTTTTGCGGCGTAGACCAAAGATCCTAAAACGATAAATAAAATTTAAAAATAAGTCTGTAAATAAAATTATAAATAATAATTAAAAAAACGTTTTTTGGAAATCAAAACAAAAAAAAAGTTTTTATATTAATTTTCACAATAAATTACGTTGCTTATTATTCATTAAATAAATTTTTACAATATTTACGCTGTGGCAATTAGCAACATATAAAAGCGAAATATTAAAAGCTATAATAAGAAAAATGTCGATGAGTTATCAGTTTAGAGATTGACGAATAATTTATAACAAAATGCATTGATCTGTTTAAATAAAATAATTATTTCCGAAATAAATTAATTTTATATTATATTTTAAAAAACAAATAAAAAAATCTTAACCATGAGTAGTTTTTCTATGTAAATTAAAAAGTTGATGACATTGTAAACAATTTTTGTTCTTCTAATAATATATGCATTTGTTTTAGACCGTTTAAAATTGGTTTTGTCGTTAAAAGAATTTATATCAAATACATTATATTTGTATCGTAAGGCAATTTTAAATTTGTAGGCATAATTACCTTTTTTAAAGTGTAGAACAGATTTGACCATATCTTCGGTAGAATGTTTCATTAATAAATGTTGTCCACAATAAAAACAGGAATGTTTTTTTACGGAGCTGTGTTGTGGGTATATTATTATCATGACGTCCATGGATATTTTTACAGAATTTTAAATCTAAAAACGGAAATATGTTGTTTCTAATTTTTCAAAAAATATTAAACTATTTCCAAAATATTGAAATAAAATAATTTGGGTTACGCAACCAAATTATTATTAAATAATTTTAAAGTATCAAAATTGTTGCTCAATTAAATTGGAAATTAATTAAATTGATTCGAAAGTAAATACATTAATTTTTTTTTTAAGTTTATTACCCTGTAAATTATAAACTGATGATTTAACAATTTTTAATTTATTTATTTCAATATTTGTAGGATTATTTTTAAAATATTCTGAATATAATATTAGTTTCTTATAAATTTAGTAATTAATTTGGTAAACTTAGTTTAATCAATAAAAATATACTATAAACAGGTTTTAGCGTGTGAATTAAAATTAAAATTAAATACCTTAATTATTGGAATTTTTTCGTCCCTCATACGCTTAATAACAATCAAAGGAAGACCCAAGGTTATACTTTTCTGTAGACTCCTTAAAAGCTCAATATTATCGGAAGAAAATAATATTTTACCCATAGAATAACCGTCTTCTCTTTTTGCTAATGTGTAAGTATCATATTTAAACACTTCTATGTTTTTGCAAATACCCAGGCTTTTGTTGTCAGTATATTCTATAAGTTTCTTCATTTTAAAGGATTTTTTCTAAAAGAGATATATTTTATATTTTAATATGTATGAAAATACTGTAGTATTGTAAAATATGTCAGCAAAAAATCTTGAAAATTACTGAGCGTTATTTTTATTGTTAAAAAGTCTTAATAAAGATAAAAAATGATATATTTTTTTTTGTGGATCATACAAAAAAGTGATACCTAAATTACCTAGTTGTTTTTTTAACAAATAAGTAAATAAATAGTAATTTTGGTAATGTTAAAAAAAAATTTACACTTAAAATGAATTCTGTTAAATTTGCTATAAAATTATTTGTTAATAGAGCAATTTCAAGTCTGTTAAAAACAATGACGCACCACTAATCTTGTATTATTTAACTAATAATAATAATTTGTTTTAACTGTTTGTTTAAAGAAAAAAAAACAATACACAATCTATTTTATGACTAACAGAATAAAGCGCATCAAGCATTTTTGCGTTTTTTTTTTAGTAAGATTTTTCATTTAATTGTAGTTTTAAATGTTTTCATTATTGAAAAAAAATATTAAATAAATACTTACCGAAAACAAACATAATTATTTAAAAGCACAAGTAGATAACAAAACACTTATTATAAAATCCACATATCTAATATCTACATTATATCACTACGCCATGTTTCGGCTAAATCAATTCAAAATTTAACATTGAACTCTAACGAACACTGAAGTCACTGAACACACAACGTCTATTTTTAATTAAATTTTTTAGTTTGTAATTATTAATAAGCATCTTCAAAGTTATATGGCTCACCGTGTTTATTTAGTTATATTTATACTTATTACTTTAACTAAGTCGATGTTTAATAATTTTACTGTTTTAATGTGATAAGGTACCTATAAATTTTTTGCAACAGTTTAACACTGCTAATTTCAAAACTAAGAAACAAAAAAAATGATCTACTTCCCCAGCAAAATTAAAAAAAAATAAAATAAATAATTTCTTTAACGAAGAATTGAAAATGTGTACTACTCTATAAAGAATTAAGCTCTAAAAATTTTTTTGAAAAGCAAATATAAATCGTATATCGTAACTATAATCTTTTTTACCCCAAGAATTTCATTTTAATTTTGACAATTTATATTTTAATCGACATTGCATATTTTTTACAGTCGAGTACATATGAAAATGAACGACATCGAAAAAAAATAGCATATTAATAGTTTTAAATTTTAAAGTTTTAAATTAATTAATTAATTAATTAAATTAAAAAATAAATTTATAATTAATTTTACCACAAATTATGTAGTTGAAAGGCTGATTTATGATTCTTAGAGAACAACAAGATATCTTATTAATATATTATATTATATATTTATGATTCGTTTGACTATGATAATAAAAATTGGACAGAAAAATATAATCTTTTTAGCCGAAAAAAATTGGGATGCAGCTTTTCAAAAGCATCATCTGGTTTGTCAATGGGACATTCGAAGCGTCACCCACAATCTTTTACAAGTTGTTCTTAATTTTAGGTGCGGTAAATCAAGTAAGGGTCAACAGATCACGTCAAACTAATGGATTTTCCGTTTGTCCTTTCATTACTTGAGAACAGTGCTTAAAACTGTCACGAAAAAATAATTCGCGTTATTATGACAAAAGGGCTTGCAATTGGCCTGAAATAATATACTAACAACCTAACAGAAGGCAGGCATAATAAATTCCAATAATTTTTTTTGCATTTACACTCCAGTACTGCAAAGAATTCCGACAGACGAGAACCAATTAATAAATACAAAATAGTACTTGCCAAATGTAATCTTAAACAGAACACAAACAAATGGAACTGTTAGTGTTCAAAATGACCCTGTATATTTTATGTTAGAAATGTCCCTGTATATTAAAAATGTTGCCATGGTCTTATTATTATTATTATTATTTAGAAATGTTAAGTTTGACTTATTAATATTTTGTAATTGTCATATATCTTTTCAAGAAATATACATCTGATAGTTTATTCTTTAGAGTTTATTATTTAGAGGCTACATTTACCTTCTTTAATTTAGAGAACTGAGTAGCCAAAGTATTATTTCCTTAAAACTGCTAACTCTTTATATTATAAAATTTTAACATTTGGCGACCATGGCAGGACTCAATTATGGAGAATATAAGAAGTTTGAAGGAAAAGAGATATTCTTAAAAAGAATGTTCACAAAGACTTGCAGAGAACTTGACATCTTACTAGGCGAAGAAAGTGTAGATATCGATAAAATGACAATTAAGATGAATGGATTAGAAAGTAAAGCCTACAGACTAATTCAACTAGACAAGAAAATTAAAAAACTGCTGTTTAAAAAAGACTAAGTAACAGAAGAAGACATAGAGAGTGAAGTAGAAACAGCAGAAACTTACATAGAAGAATTTATCAAATACAAGACTAAATATTCTAGAATTTTAAGAATCAAATCTAAAAAAGATTAAGCTCACTAAGAAGACAATGCTAGTGTTTCCAGTAGCGAAGGAGGATCAAAAAGAAATTTCATATTACCAAAATTTGAGCTAAAAAAAATTAATGGGAAGGTGAAAAATTGGATGATATTCTGGGGATAGTTCAAAAAAATTGATGAGGATAAGCACATAGATAAAGAAGTTAAATTCCAGTATTTTATACAGGCATCTGATGAAGGATCCGCTGCAAGAAACCTTGTTGAAAGTTTTTCACCCTCTGCACCAAACTATGACATAGCTATCCAGCAACTTAAAACAAGGTTTTCTAGAAATGAATTTCTAGTAGAATATTATGTAAGAGAACTTTTAAATTTGGTTTTGAAAATGGCTATAAAAGGTAAATCAACTATGTCACTTTCAACTCTATTCTGTAAATTAGAAACTCAATTAAGAGCTTTAGTGACATTAGGAAACACAAGTGATGAGTACGCAGCAATGCTTTTCCCATTAGTTGAATCATCTTTACCAACAAAAACTTTACAAGTTTGGGAACGTTATAGGAACGACAAGAATTTACAGGGTTATTCTGATTCTACTAGTAATTATTTAAATATGTTATTAGATTTTCTAAGAGGCGAAGTAAATACTGAAGCAAGAATATCACTAATTAGAAATAGTTTTACTACCCGAAAAGATGGATCAATAACATGGGCACCGAGGCAACAAAACAATCAAAAATTGTTGTTTTTCCTGCTCAAACCACACCACAATATTAAAAACTGTACCTGGGGAGTTAAATCCTGCAGATCCACTCACTAGAGGCTGTAATGGTAAGCAATTATTAAACAGTAAATGTTGGGCAAAGTTGGCTAAGAAAAATAGATACATTGTGGCCAAGTTTACCAATCGTATTTTGCTCAGAAGCAAATGCTGAGAGAAGAAAAACAGCCATAACCTCTGTTGCTTTTCTGAAAGATTGTTTTAGTTTAAGGTTAAATTCTTTTTTCCAAATATCACAACATTTTGAGAATATTTGGCTGGATTTTTCGATTTTTTAATTATTTCAAAAATCAGTGAAATACAAATTTGCAGACATAAAGAAAGGAGAGATAGAACCCTCATTCCAAGAGATAGAAGAAACAGAGATAGCAGAACTATCATATCTTGAGATAGAGAAGGCAGAGACAGCACTTCTCAAAATTGTTCAGCTGGAATCTTTTGGATCGTTAAATCTTAAAAATATTAAAAATTTAAAAGTTTTTGGACGAAAAAGGCATGCTTCGAGTAAGAACGAGATTACTATTATAGTAACATACCTGATTTAGAACACATTTATAAAGCCTCTTTGAAGAAAAGTCATAAATATTTACAAACTATGAAAGATCATTTAAGAAGTCGTTTCCGGAAGGAGTACATAGGAAATTTAGTAGAGGTAGGAAATGTTGTACTTTTGGAATGTGATAATGTCAAAAGAGCTAACTAGCCCTTAGGTCAGATAAAAGAAATGTATATTGGTAAAGATGGAATTACAAGAGTGGCTAAAGAAAGATAAGCTAAGGAACTTATTAGACTTTTACAGCGGCTTTATCTACTTGAAATCGAGCCAGAAGAAGACGAAGTAGAGAAGAACGGAGAAGTAAAGATGAATATAGATAAAAAATAGATAAAGATCAAGACTTGGTTGGCCAAAAGTCCAATTCTAATGAAATTTCAGTTAAAATTTCAAGATATGGACGACCGATCATGAGTCCTAAAAAATTGCAATATACCTGACGATTTTTTATTTTTCAACTTCGTCGAAAAGAGGGGAATATATTGGAAATGACACTGTATATTGAAAATGTTGCCATAGTCTAATTATGTAAAAATGTTAAGTTTGACTTATTAATATTTTGTATTTGTCATATATCTTTTCAAGTAATATACATCTGATAGTTTATTATTTAGGGGCTACATTTACCTACCTTAAATTTAGAGAACTGAGTAGCAAAAGTATTATTTCCTTAAACCTGTTAACTCTTCATATAAAATTCTAACAGTTAGATTAACCATTAAACACTAGTTACTATTTCTAAACCTATGATACTTAGAATTAATTAATGCTTAATAACATTGCTTTTCTTTACACTTGGATTACGAAGAGTTTTTTATCGCTGTTAATTCGTAAAAAATTGCATGTTTTATTGGTCCGTTTGGATATAAAGTATGAATTTTGTAATTCTTAAAACCGCGATATCTCACGAATGGTTAGTCGTACAAGAAAAACGATGTACAACTTTTGTCTGACCTATTTTTACGATAAAATTTACGGTTTTTAAGATAAATGGAAAAAACTTTTTAATCTTAGATAAAAAAAAATTAAGAAGTAGGATCGAAGTGGATTTTTTACATTTTATATATAATGATGTATTTAATGTCTTTGCCAATTACTCTATGCAAATTCTGGCTAAGTCAAATGTCTTTTTTAACTGGACTATTTACCAACTTTCTATAAGGGATGTGGTTGTGGAAAAGCCAATAGTGATCATAAAAAAATTAATACATTTTAAAATATATTTCTTTATCTATATATATAAAAGTGAAAGTTCACTCATCACCATATCTCGGAAACTATAAAACCTACAAACTTGAAATTTGGTAAGTAGATTCCCTATTAGGGTCTAAACGTCCGCTAAGAAAGGATTTTACGAAACTCTACACCTAAGGTGGTAAAACGGGGGTTGAAAATTTATATGAAAGTCCTATGTTATTGAAGTCAGGGACTAGAAAATTAAAATGTGTGCTCTTTAGAGGTTGTAGAGGTGTACTTATATTGTATTTCTAGAAATCAACTCCCTCCATAAGGATTAAACGGGGGTCGGTTACATTTTATACAACAATCAACACGCCACGCGAACGACATCGCGTGTACATCGATTTGGAACCCAAAAATGTAGTTAGATTTTTTTTGTCTGTCTGTCTGTAGGTTTGTGCACGCATCACATGAAAACTACTGATTCGATTCGAATGCGTTTTTCACAGATGTATTTGTCTTTATTCCCGACTACTTAGAGCTGTGAAATTTTTAGGATAGCTAAGAACTGGATGACAATGCATGTTTCAAGTGTGGCATATACATAGATTTCGAAATTTATACTAAATTGATATTAAATATGATATAAGTTGTGTTTAGATATTATCATTTTGAAAGTTTTTAAATAAGTTGTTCGTAGCCTATTTGGTTAAGCGGCGGATGAGTCCAGTTGTGACAGTTCTGTTACGTTATCATAAAGGAATCGATTACGCGAGAGAGAAGTTTTTTTTCTGTTTTTTTTTGTTCTACATGTTAAAACAGTAATTATTATTTTAACTGTTAATAAAATAAACTAATTTAGAAAATTTTTAGTAAGTTTTTTAGACTGTACTGTGGACCCTGCCGTAATCTATCTCGGTAAAGCGCTATTGACCAAGGAACAGGTTGCACTTAGCAATCATTTAAAATAATCTAACAATGGTAATATGACATCAATTACCAAAACAAACTTTTGACTATAAAAAGTTCTTTTTATAAATTGTGATTTTTACCTAAATCTGTTCACTGGTTTCAGCGTGATTGACTGACAAACATGAAATTTTAAATAAAAAAAAATTAAAAGTAGTTAGGCCAGACTTATTTTACTAAGAATATACCTACAGTATAATTAAACTTTTATACATAAAATGAAATCATTTGTGAATATCCCAATTTCACGCTAGCAAAGCCGCGGTTAAAAGCTAGTTCTCTATAAATTAAACAATACCCATTTGAATTTTTCTAATTAATGTATTAATCCTGCTATCGCATTTCCGTTTACTTTTCATTTTTTTATAACCTCTTGTTTTACTAGGTATATTATTTTTTATTCTATTAAAATAATTTACTATTTTTTCTTGCAAGAATAATTAGTAAATAATCACAAAACCTAAATTTGCATTGCTGGAATTGCATATTTAAACATAACTTTTAATTTAAAACACCCTTACTTTATAACATTTTTCTGAATTGTAAAAAATAAAGATACTTTACAAAATTAGAATTTTTTGACAAACCTCGTATACTGCTTTAAAAAAATAATATCTGATGGTTGCATTTTCAATTAAATTTTATTTCAAAACAAACTAAACGCAGATTTCTGTTCCCAAACCAATATCTATTACGTATTAAGATAAAGTGTTACAGAAACAGAAATGTGATGACACATTTAATGCCTTATCTTAAATAATAAACAATATGAGTTAACGTACCTATACAAAAATATGATTAGTTCTTTTTAGGGTGACGAACTGTTTTTAGAAAGTTAATATTAAAAAATATATTGTTTTAAATCATTTATTTTAATGTTTGAAGAGAAAAAATGGAAGTTTTTTCAGATTTTATTTATAGTCCAGTCACTCACAGTAAAATATTGTAAAACCTCAGAACGTTTATTAAAGTCCAAATAAAGTTTGATTTAAATAAGACTTTTTGCAGATCTAAATTTTCTTGACTTTCAACTGTACTCTGGGACTTAACATCATCTTCGCCTTCATTTCCTCCTTTTTTAAACTCTTCTTGACTTATTATAAAAACATTTCGTCATTGTTATCGTAACCAAGTAAGATTCCGTTAACAGCCTTTTTGTCCATTTTCTTTCTGCGAAATTTTGGAATATGTACATAGCAAATAGAACCAGTGTGAAGACAGAAACGTTTCTGAAGACCCCTGTAAGCTATGTCCCAGAATATTATAAAAAAGTTCCGAGTGATATTTTTTCGACTTTTATAAGTGTTTTATACTTTTTAAAACGTAGGGCAATACCCTTTTGACTTGTTCGTTTAAAATTTTCATATCTCATATTTTGTAACACAAGATTAAACCCACTGGGCCCCCTTAAAATATAAAAAATCTATTTATCGTAAAGTATAAGACTTTTTAAAACTTTTTTCACGTAAGCCATACCCTTTTAGCTTATTCTTTCAAAATTTTCATATCCCATATTTTGTAACACAAGATTAACCCCATCGAGCCCCTTTAAAATAGAAAAAAAATATTTATCGTAAAGTATTGAAACACGTATGGGGGCTTTTTACACAATTTATTTACAAAATTGTTAAGATACACTGAACTCTGCTGGATAACGTCTAACTACTTGACAATACAATGAACTCTTCTGAACACTTGACTCGAACTGACGTTAACTGTCCGTGCATCCCCTTATATACAACATTATATAATCTAGTTAGTGTGTTTAGAAGTTTCTAGAATTTTCTAGAAACATTATTTAAAATGGTCAGTTGATTTTTTTTACAAACTTTTAAAAATCAACTGTCAACAACAATCTTTCAAATTAAGGTCCCTTCCTTTACGGTTATCCCGTTACACTGCCCCCTCCTTAGATTCATTCCTCCTGGAATGTTATTTCCTACATCGGAATCCCGCACACTCCCTGAGCCAGCCAAACCATCTTCTTGGAGTTGCTGCGCATCTCCACTGTGGTTTCCCTGGTAAGGCGCCAAACGATCGTGATGGACCACGACGGGTTTCCCTCTGGGAATTTTCACGATCCGATAAATGACATCGTTAATCTTCTTCTTGATGGTGTAAGGACCTTCCCAGTTCTTTTGTAATTTGGGACAAATACCTCGACGCCGTCGGGGGTTATAGAGCCAGACTAAATCTCCAACTTGGTAACTCTTTTCCATTGTCCGTGTGTCATAGTACCTCTTCATCCGATCACTAGATAATTGTAGTTTTCCACGCACCAGGTTGTGTATATTTTCCATTCGATTCTGAAGGTCGGCGACATATTGTTCACGTGCCATTTCTTCACCAGGTTTACAACCAAACACCAAGTCACATGGTAGCCTCATTTCTCTACCGAACAGGTCCTTCGCAGGCGTTTGGCCAGTTGATTCGTTGATGGCCGATCGAATTGCCATTAGAAATAGTGGAATATGTCGATCCCAATCCCTCTGACAATCTGACACCACTTTTGACAGCTAGTTGGTTATAGTCCGGTTCATCCGTTCCACCATTCCATCAGACTGAGGGTGCATCGCTGTGGTTCTCGTTTTGTGGATGCCTAATCTTTGGCAAACTTCTTGAAACAGCTTGCTCTCAAAATTTCTTCCTTGGTCTGAATGTAATTCTAATGGTACCCCAAATCGGCTTACGAATTCTTTAACCAATATATCTGCTAAAGTGGTAGCTTCCTGATTGGGAACTGCATATGCTTCAACCCATTTAGTGAAGTAGTCCATTACAACAAAGATGTACTTGTTTCCTACATCGGTCTGTGGAAGTGGCCCCAATACATCTACTGCGATTCTTTCAAAAGGACTTCCAACCAGGTATTGCTGCATTTCCGCCTTCGGTTTTCGGTGCGGACCGTTACTGGCAGCACATGTAGTGCATTTACGACACCAATCTTTAACATCATTAGTGCAATTTACCCAGTAAAATCTATCTCGGATCTTTTGCAGCGTTTTCGTGATACCCAGATGTCCTCCAGAACTATTATTATGCATCTGTTTTAAAATTTTCGGTACAGCATTTCTTGGGACCACTATTTGTTTCCTTGTTTCTGTGCCCTCGGAATTTTCTACAAGTCTTTAACAATTAAAGAGTTCCATTGGGACCAGTATGCTTTTAAAGCAGGAGAGGATGAGGATATCTCTCTCCACAACGGACGACGGTCCATTCTCTTCCACTCCCTAATCTTTCTCAGAACGGGATCGTTTTCTTGTTGCTCCTCCAGCATAGAGCTCTCGTCTTCTGGCACAACCTTAACTAAGGCAAGTTTTTCCTCGTTCTGCTCCATACGGGTACAATGGGGGCAATCAGGTCGACATGGTCTTCTGGAAAGTGCATCAGCATTACGATGTCTGGTTCCAGGTCTGTGCTCGATTTCAACATCATATTCCTGCAGTTTTTCGAGCCATCTTGCTATCTGTCCTTCTGGGTTCCTAAAGCTAAGTAGCCACTTTAAACTAGCATGGTCTGTTCTGATCAGGAATTTTCTGCCATACAGATATTTATAAAAGTGTTCGACAGATTTTACAACTGCTAACAGTTCCCTCCGAGTTACACAGTAGTTCTTTTCAGCTTTCGATAAAGTTTTGCTGAAGTAACCAACCACTCTTTCCTTACCGTCTTGTAGCTGTGACAAGACGGCTCCAATTCCCACATTGCTGGCGTCGGTGTCCAGAATAAGCTTACCATCAGGAAGTGGATAAGCAAGAACAGGTGCTGACGTAAGCTGTTTCTTCAACATTTCAAACGCATTTTGACAATCCTGATCCCAACAGAAGGACTTATCTTGTTCTGTCAAACGTGTCAAGGGTTTGGCGATGTCTCCAAAATTCTTGACATATCGTCGGTAATAGGAACAAAGACCCAAGAAACTCCGGAGCTGATGTTTGTCGATAGGGATTGGCCATTCCTGAACGGCTTGTATCTTAGCGGGGTCAACAGCAACGCCATCCTTGCTTACGTTATGTCCTAAATAGTTGACCTGTCTCTGGAACAAGTGGCATTTCTTAACATTCAATGTTAGATTAGCGTTCTGTAATCTTTTAAAAACTTCTTCCAGGTTAGATAAATGTTCCTTAAAGGTCTTACCCATTATGATGATGTCGTCTAGATAAACTAGACAAGTTTCCCATGACAAACCCCGCAGGATGTTCTTCATTAGTCGTTCAAACGTCGCTGGAGCATTACAGAGGCCAAATGGAAGGACCGTGAATTGCCATAACCCTGATCCACTGGTAAAGGCAGTCTTTTCTTTGTCTGCAGCATTCATTTTAACTTGCCAGTATCCGCTTTTAAGGTCCAAGGTAGAAAACAGAGTAGAACCCGCCAAAGCGTCGAGGGCATCATCAATCCTTGGCAGAGGATAACTGTCCTTCTTAGTGACATCATTTAGCTTTCGATAGTCGACACAAAACCGCATTGATCCGTCTTTCTTTCTCACTAATACCACAGGAGAAGCCCACGGACTACTGGATGGTTCGACTATGCCATTTTGAATCATTTCTTTAAGGGCTCTGTCTGCTTCTTCCTTTTTAACTTGAGGCATCCTTCGGGGTACCTGTCGAATCGGACGTGCATCACCAGTGTCAATTCTATGTTGTACAACATCAGTTCTTCCCAGTTTACTTTTAGAACCAAATACAGGTTTATAACGGTAAAGTAGATCTCTTACCTGTTTCTTTTCTAATTTTGACAAAGAGGGGTCTAATTTTGTCATTAATTGTTCAATTTCGTTGGTCTCATCTGTTTCCGTAACATTTATCTTGTGAATTATGGCCATTACTGGTTCTAAACTTCCCATTTCCGTGTCCTTTCGGAGAAGAACTGGATGATCGTTCAAGTTGATAACTCGGATGGGTACCTCTTTGGCGGATCTAACAAGAGTCTTACCCACAAGGAGTCCTTTTCCCAATTCATGGTCATGGTTCTTCGGCTCTATCATGGCTGGGGCACCATCTGGCTCCAGTCCATCCAACCGCGCTTTGACGACACATTCGCAGCTTGCCGGAAGTTCGATATCATCGATTAGCTTAATCGATGCATTGTCAACTTGTTTTCGGTGCAGGAATATTTCTTCATTACCAGTACGAAGGATACGTTGGCGAAGATCCAAACGAAAACCACAGTGGAGCATAACATCCATGCTCAGAACAACATCTTCATCAACGTCAGCCACCAGCACTGAGTGAACAAGAGAGGTTGAACCAAACTGTAGCGTCACCTGTATCTCACCGTAGACTCTAGCAGAATCTCCGGTAGCGGTACGCAGTCTCCAACTGGTAGGCAACATCTTATTTCGCATAATGATGGTTGGTCGGACGATAGTTTTTGTAGCTCCAGTGTCTACCAGCATGCTAATATTCTTCCCATCAAGGAGGCCATCTACATATAAGCTGTCCACGTGATGTCGCAGAGTTGCCAATTTAATGGTGTGAGGGGCTTCGGGAATGTTTGGGGTCGATTTCGCCCTCCAGGAGTCGACCCATTCTAGTTTTCCTGCTGCTGGGGTACTTCAGCAGAAGATTTTTCTTTTTGGGGGCAAGTATTTCTTATATGGCCTAGTTCTCCGCAGTTCCAGCATCTCACTTGGCGCCTTCTTCTTGGAGATAACTTCATTAATCTCTCTACTACCGCTTCAACGTCGCTAACGGAATGAACGGCATGGTCGTAGTTACCGGTGATTTCCCTTAGTCGAGCAACTCCACGTGAGGCCTCCGTCGCCGCCTCAAACTCCAGGGCAATGGTCAAGGCGTCCACAAGAGTCTTCGGCCGCGCCAACCGTACAGCGCGCTGCAACTCGACGTCTCGAAGACCATCGGTGAAGGTTTGGACTGCTAGGCACTCCAGGAAATCCTCCGCTGCATTTGAATACGCAAGTCGTACCATTCTTGCTACATCCGCTTCAAATTCCTGGATAGTTTCTCCATTTTTCTGTTTTCGGCTCTTTAACTGCATTCGGTACACCGGTTGTAGATGAGTTTGACCATAACGCATCTCTAGACGATTCACCAATAACTCGAAGTTGTCAGCTTCATCCGGTGTCAATGATGGCAAGACGTCTAAAGCTTCGCCTCGCAGAGCTACGGTTAGGGACAATGCTTTCTCCTGGGATGACCATCCATTAGCTCTGGCCGCTGCGTCGAATTGTTTCAGGTAATTTGGCCAGGAAGTCTTCCCGTCGAAGGTCGGGGGTTTCATTGTCGTTCGCGTCTGGGTCGTCTCCCCATTTCCTCGTCGGTCGACGTCTGCGTGGCAGGTTTCCATCCTTTCTGCATCTCCGTCGCCGTGGTGGATGGGCTGGTTTCGACGACAAGCTTCGTGTTCTCGTTGAAGCTTCCTTATTTCGGACTGCATTTGCTGGTTGATCTGGTTTTGCTCGTCTCGCAAGGTGGCGACTTGTAGATTTTGTTCGTCTCGCAAGCTGGACACTTGCTGATTTTGTTCGTCTCACAAGCTGGACACTTGCTGATTTTGTTCGTCACGAAAAGTGTACATTTCGGAGCGCAAATGCGATATTTGCTGGGAGAAGGAACTGGATAGCTCTTCTGGTAGGGTAGACATCCGTTGTGATAGCTGGGACACCTCTCCGCGCTGGCTTCTTATTTGACTGGATAGCTCCTCTTGCTGGCTCGTCATTCGTCCTGATAGCTCCTCTTTCATCTGGGAAAGTTGTTGAATTTGTTCTTCTTGTTGGCTCGTCATTCGTCCTGATAGCTCCTCTTTCAGCTGGGAAAGTTGTTGAGCTAGTTCAGAATTTGCTTTTTGAACTGGGTCTTCGAACTCCACAGCGTCAGGGTCCAAATCATTATTTACATAGTATTCACGGAGCCTTCTTAACAATACGGATTTGCTTCCAGTAGTTTCCAACTCCAATTCTTCGAGCTCAGCCACCAATAGTTCATTTATCTTTTTTCCAGGCATTCTAGTATCTTCACCCCACACCTGACACCAATTTGAAACACGTATGGGGGCTTTTTACACAATTTATTTACAAAATTGTTAAGATACACTGAACTCTGCTGGATAACGTCTAACTACTTGACAATACAATGAACTCTTCTGAACACTTGACTCGAACTGACGTTAACTGTCCGTGCATCCCCTTATATACAACATTATTTAATCTAGTTAGTGTGTTTAGAAGTTTCTAGAATTTTCTAGAAACATTATTTAAAATGGTCAGTTGATTTTTTTTACAAACTTTTAAAAATCAACTGTCAACAACAATCTTTCAAATTAAGGTCCCTTCCTTTACGGTTATCCCGTTACAGTATAATACTTTTTAAAACTTTTTTTACGTAAGCCATACCCTTTTAGCTTATTCTTTCAAAATTTTCATATCCCATATTTTGTAACACAAGATTAACCCCACCGGGCCCCCTTAAAATATAAAAAATCTATTTATCGTAAAGTATAATACTTTTTAAAACTTTTTTTACGTAAGCCATACACTTTTAGCTTGTTCTTTTAAAATTTTCATATCTCATATTTTGTAACACAAGATTAAACACACCGGCCCCCCTTAAAATGTAAAAAAAAATATTTATCGTAAGGTATAAGACTTTTTAAAACTTTTTTTACGTAGACTATACCCTTTTAGCTTGTTCTTTCAAAATTTTTATATCTCATATTTTGTAACACAAGATTAACCCCACCGGGCCCCCTTAAAATATAAAAAAATCTATTTATCGTAAAGTATAAGACTCTTTAAAACTTTTTACTTGTAAGCCATACCCTTTTAGCTGATTTTTTCAAAATTATCATATCTCATATTTTGTAACACAAGATTAACCCCACCGGGACCCCTTAAAATATAAAAAAATCTATTTATCGTAAAGTATAAGACTCTTTAAAAAATTTTTCTTGTATGCCATACCCTTTTAGCTGGTTCTTTCAAAATTATCATATCTCATATTTTGTAACACAAGATTAACCCCACCGGGCCTCCCTCAAAATTTAAAAAATTCTATTTTACATAAAGTATAGGACTTTTGAAAGCTTTTTTTACGTAGACCATCCCCTTTTAGCTTGTTCTTTCAAAATTTTCATATCTTATATTTTTTAACACAAGATAATATTTTAAGGGGGGCCCGGTGGGGTTAATCTTGTGTTAAAAATATGGGATATAAAATTTTTGAAAGAACAAGCTAAAAGGGTATGGTTTACGAAATATTTTTTTTAAAAAGTGTTATACATTACGATAAATAGATTTTTTTATATTTTAAGGGGGCCTAGTGGGTTTAATCTTGTGTTACAAAATATGGGATATGAAAATTTTTAAAGAACAAGCTAAAAGGGTATGGCTTACGAGAATTTTTTTTTAAAAAGTCTTATACTTTATGATAAATAGAGTTTTTTATATTTTAAGGGTGCCCGGTGGGGTTAATCTTGTGTTACAAAATATGGGATATAAAAATTTTGAAAGAACAAGCTTAAAGGGTATGGCTTACGAGAATTTTTTTTTAAAAGTCTTATACTTTATGATAAATAGAGTTTTTTATATTTTAAGGGGGACCGGTGGGGTTAATCTTGTGTTACAAAATATAGGATATAAAAATTTTGAAAGAATAAGCTAAAAGGGTATGGCTTACGTAAAAAAAGTTTTAAAAAGTCTTATACTTTACGATAAATAGATTTTTTTATATTTTAAGGGGGCCCAGTGGGTATAATCTTGTGTTACAAAATATGAGATATGAAAATTTTAAAAGAACAAGCTAAAAGGGTATTGCTCTATGTTTTAAAAAGTATAAAACACAAGTCGAAAAAATATCCCTCGGAACTTTTTTATAATATTCTGGAACATAGTTTACATGGGTCTTCACAAACTTTTCTGTCTTCACACCGGTGCAAATAGATCCTATTATTATTAAGTGCTTAAGACCTGTTTTCTTACCTGTCCACAGTTCAAACGGAGATTTATCTTTTACACCTGATACACCTGTTCTATTTAATAAGTAAGCTGCCGTATTATCATTTCAGCCCATAATGTCTGTGGTATTCCTTCTCTTGCATGCATTATAGCCATAGCAGTTTCTACAACAGTCTCTTTGAGCATCTCGTAGAGAATCATTTAGGATCGGCAGTGAAATATCCCAGTATTGTAATAGTAATGTCTTCATTGTTCAATATGGGTTTGTTCTTTTCAATTTTTGATTTAAATGAACCATAGTTAGATTTTTTATAACTGATCGTACCTACAAGTTTCCTATTAGGGCGTGGGACGTCTGGGTATCTTTCGGTAACTGTCTCACACGTTCTGGCCAAATTTTTGTGACACTTGCCGTATATTAACACTAAATTTAAGTAATTTTCGTTAGTATAGCCTAAACGCGCCATGATTATTAAAATAGTTGGTAACTAAGTTTTGTAACACAGAGTGACGACCAAAAAATGCTACCTAATAATAATCACAATGCGGATTGACAAATTGTTAGTGACTTTTTTCCATGGCCAACTTTTTGAAATCAAGTACATACATAATTTCAATAGGTAATCTCTTTCGTAAGACCCTTTTTACCTCTTTCAATGGAAGCTTGGTGTTTTATAGAGACTTAATTTTTAGGAAGACAGTAATAAATGCATTATAAACTGATAATTTAGAAAGTTTGCTATGTTTTTTAAAAATTTTCTCAAATTAACTTTCATATAATTTCTGATTTATGTGAAAACTATTGATTTTAGGTAAAGCGAAACCTAATACAATTTGAAAGCCAAATAAATTTCACGTAAGACGACGTAAGTATATACAGGGTGTCCTATTTGAAAATTTTGACTTATTCTGATTCAAAGTTCTGAAAAATGGCACACCGTTTAAGAACACCCTGTGTTGTAAAACTAAATTAGTTCCTTATGGCATTAAAGAACATCACTTACCGTTTAAGCGTAGCAACTTTTGTTTCATTTGATTCTGAAATAGTCCAGTTATTGATTTTTCAAAATACAGTCGAATCTGTCAAAATTTTTGAAAAAAGTTGAATAAATCAAAAACTAACGATTTAAAATATAGACTACCTTACATAAAATTAGTCTAGAATTTTATGCGTAGTAATAATATACAGGGTGTTCTATTTAAAATAACGAAGTTGATGGCGACTTTCCGGTATAACCGGAAGTGTAAGATTAATGATATTATTTAAGGCAGATAGGCCATCAATGAAAATGGCCGAGTACAAATTTTAAAATTCAAATCAACATAGATCTCGAGATATTTGTACTGTCCCTTCGTCGTGACACACCCTGTATGACTTTCATTAATTAAAAACAATTGACAACTATCATAATAATAATAAATCAACAAAACTATGAATTAGTGTTTAAGACTGGATTAGAAGTAATGTAATCTTAACACATTTCTGGGCTAGTTCCTATGCAGTTAGCATCTTAATATTTTTCTCAGTTTGTGGTGTGCATTAAAATATTAAAAAAAAAAAAATTCGTATGTAATAAGTGAACGTGGTAAGTAGATAAACAACGCCGGTACGAGCTCACTACTTCCAAATTTCGCCGCTAGATGGCGCCACAGGTGGCGGCGCTGTATTCTTCTGTTTTTCGAGTGGCCTTTGACATTTGACACAAACAGCCAATTCTTCTTTTTCGAGTGGCCTCTGACATTTGGTGCAAGCAGCCAATTCTTCTTTTTCAAGTGGCCTCTGACATTTGGTGCAAGCAGCCAAGTCTTCTTTTTCGAGTGGCCTCCAACGTTTAACACAAACAGCCAATTCTTCTTTTTCAAGTGGCCTCTGACGTTTGACACAAACAGCCAATTCTTCTTTTCGTATATTTTTGAATTTTTCGCGCTTCCCTGTAATCGTACCAACTTTATATGCCTCACATTATCTCAACTCACCCTACCACCCCTCATTATCAACCCCAGTGCCCAAATAGAACTTAGAATAATTTTGTATGAGAATAAATGTAGAAAAAAAACTCTGTGGGATGTCTGTTGTGGTATTCGAACCCACAAAGTCATGTGTAGAATGTTGACGCCTTAACCAACACGGCTATCATCTGACTTGAAAAATAAAGTTGAAATGTGTTAGATAAACAGCTCCGTCTACGGTTGTTGGTAAGTTAGCAGAGGCGTACTGTTGATTTTTTAGATATTTAGCAGTGCCGTACCTAACAATGAGCCGAGCCTAGCCTCGCCTTATGAAATCTTTTTACTAAGTCAAATAAATTAAAGTATAATTACAACAAATTAAATTAAAATGAAAATACAGTTTTTATTTTTTGTTTTTATTTTTTTTTTTATTATTTTTTTATTATAATAATATTTTACAAAGTTGATTATAAAATGACATCATATTAATGAATAAACAATAAAAGATAAGATTATTTTCTTTTTTATTATAATAATATTTTACAAAGTTGACGTTCAGTAAGCGTTAAGAGTTAAAGTGTAACCAAATCGTTATCAGAAGGTATATTTTCAAAGTTTGTTCGTTATATCACTAGGCAATAGAGTCGAAAAAACATATAAACAGCATTCAGCGATAAGTGTTTAAAACATTGTAGGCCATGCGTATTTCATACTGTATTGAAAAATAATTTTCGCTTTGATTTATTTTCATTATTAGAATTTTTTATTCTGACAAAGAATTCTGTGACTATCAACTTAAAAGTGTTTCAAAAAAATTGTTTTACCTTTACTTTTATAATAAATTGATTTTTTCTAGATTTTTTTAATATAATTACCTGTAAACTAAACTTCTTATTATTCTGGTGATGCAATACTTTTTAAAATTACGCAATATTACATGTCAACAGTTTAAAATACTCTTATTAGATGAAAAACTTAGTGGTTTTCGGTAATGGAACTCCCTCCCTCCACCACAAGTTTATTATATCTATTCGCGTGTTAGTCGACAGGTGCAGAGACAAGTCTGAACAAGGGTTGGAATAGAAAATATTAATGCGGTATATTAAACTTAAAAAATAGCAAATTTTGGGGATTTTGTTAGTAAAAATGTTGTTTTATAGTGACAAAAATGCATTGTTTGTACTTAAAATACGTCAGTCTAAAAACGATCATTTTTTTAAACGTTTTAACACTTTAACGCACTTAACGTTTTTAAAAAAATTTCGGTAGTTGTCTGTAGACAATACATTTTGGTTCAATTATCTATTAAATTGCTGACTGTAATAATCTTTGTAAAAGTATAATAATTGTTTTTATCAAAAGACTAAACATCATATTAATGAATAAAACAATAAAAGATAAGAAATGCAACTAAGCGGTTTTATATAATATACATAAAAATGATGACCTAATTAATGCAATTATTTATCAGGAAGCTATGAGTCATCCCGATGCATAAAGGAATTTTTAGACAGTAGCGTCACATAATATGATTAGTAAATATAAAAAACAACATAGAGAATATATTGTAAACGCGACAATTAGGTTTTAATTTTTATCGACGCCTATGTGTTTCGGCCAAGTCGTACATATTTAAAGAGTGGTCTGGAGGTAATTTCTTCATTATTGTTGTGCTCTCTTGACATCCAGTTCAGTGCAAGAGCTCTTCTGTTACATACTCATAAAGGTAAGAATTTTTATTTTATTTAATTTTATTTTTGAGTTTATTTAATTATTTGTTTATGTAATTTTATTTTTGAGTTGATTTAATTTTATTTTTCTTCAGTTAAGTTTATTTTTCATGATTTATTTGTATTAATTTTATTTTTGAGTTGATTTAATTTTATTAATTTTATTTTTGAGATTATGTAATTTCATTTTTCTTCAGTTAAGTTTATTTAATTATTTGTTTATGTAATTTTATTTTTGAGTTGATTTAATTTTATTTTTCTTCAGTTAAGTTTATTTTTTATGATTTATTTGTATTAATTTTATTTTTGACTTGATTTAATTTTATTTTTCATGATTTATTTGTATTAATTTTATTTTTGAGTTGATTTAATTTTATTAATTTTATTTTTGAGATTATGTAATTTCATTTTTGAGTTGATTTAATTTTATTTTTCTTCAGTTAAGTTTATTTTTCATGATTTATTTGTATTAATTTTATTTTTGAGTTGATTTAATTTTATTAATTTTATTTATTGAGATTATGTAATTTCATTTTTCTTCAGTTAAGTTTATTTAATTTTTAGGCGAATTTTATTTTGAGTTGATTAAACCGATTCAGAGCAAATTTTTGGTGGAAAACAATTGTTGCAAGTGCAAGAGCTCTCTTGACATCCAGTTCAGTGCAAGAGCTCTTCTGTTACATACTCATAAAGGTAAGAATTTTTATTTTATTTAATTATTTGTTTATGTAATTTTATTTTTGAGTTGATTTAATTTTATTTTTCTTCAGTTAAGTTTATTTTTCATGATTTATTTGTATTAATTTTATTTTTGAGTTGATTTAATTTTATTAATTTTATTTTTGAGATTATGTAATTTCATTTTTGAGTTGATTTAATTTCATTTTTCTTCAGTTAAGTTTATTTAATTTTTAGGTGAATTTTATTGTGAGTTGATTAAACCGATTCAGAGCAAATTTTTGGTGGAAAACAATTGGTTCAAGTGCAAGAGCTCTCTTGACATCCAGTTCAGTTTCAAGTGCAAGAGATCTTCTGTTACATACTCATAAAGGTAAGAATTTTTATTTTATTTAATTTTATTTTTGAGTTTATTTAATTATTTGTTTATGTAATTTTATTTTTGAGTTGATTTAATTTTATTTTTCTTCAGTTAAGTTTATTTTTCATGATTTATTTGTATTAATTTTATTTTTGAGATTATGTAATTTCATTTTTCTTCAGTTAAGTTTATTTAATTTTTAGGTGAATTTTATTGTGAGTTGAGTAAACCGATTCAGAGCAAATTTTTGGTGGAAAACAATTGGTTCAAGTGCAAGAGCTCTCTTGACATCCAGTTCAGTTTCAAGTGCAAGAGATCTTCTGTTACATCCAGTTCAGTTTCAAGTGCAAGAGATCTTCTGTTACATACCCACAAAGATAAGAATTTTTATTTGCAATTATGAATAACGATAGGTCTAATGCTATTGTAAAAGAATTATCTATATCATATAAAGCGTTAATCTCCAGTTTTTCACACAGAGAAGCAAATAACTTACTAAAAAAAATTAAAAGGCATATCAGCAGTCTTAATAAAGATATTTGGAGGGGAAATTTGGATATTGGAACACGTAGAAATTTACAAAAAAATTTGGGGCATTTAAAAACGTTTAAAGAAGCAATTATTAATTTGTCTAAGCAGGGATCGGGGTTAACTGAAAAATTAGGGGTAAAATGGGTCGATTTAGAATCTGCTTTTCATTCAAGAATTAGGACTGCTGTTATCGTTAATTTAAAACATAAAGACCTTAATAGTTTTTTTGGTGATGCGTTTAAGCTAGTTAAGAGTAGAATAGCTAACAGTTTGAAAAAATTTAATATGATTAAAGTAAATACAACATTTTGCGGGGAATTTATTAAGAAATCTAAGGAAATTGAAGACATTTTGGAGTTTAAATATTTTAACACAAAAAACGCAGTAATAGATGCAGGTACGGATCTTGCATTGTTATTTAATGAAAAAATTGTTGATAAAGTAATGAGTAAATTATCGGAATTTCAACTTAAAGAGTCTGGATGGGCTTTAAACAAAATTATTTCACTGGAAATTAACATCAATAAAAATGAGATAGGTAACGGTGCTTCATCATACATTAAGCTACCTGATCCTATACTAAAAAAGCAAGCATGTATTAATATTAAAAATTTAGATAAAGCATGTTTTTACTGGTCGGTAACAGCATCATTGCATCCAGTTAATAAAAACGTAGATCGTGTCTCATCATATCCTCATTATACAACCGTATTGAAAACCGACGGATTGGACATGCCAATGCCCCTAAATACTATTTCAAAATTTGAAAAATTAAATAATATTTCAATTAATGTGTACGCTTTAGAATTAAATACCGCGAAAGATAAACCGGTTTACACAATTTATCCTGCCCGACTAACAAAAGAAAAATTAAATAAACATGTAAATTTATTGCTTATTCAGGACAAATACTTTCCAAAATTAAATGATTATGAAGCTCCATCAATGGATACGGAAAATGAAGATATCAAATATCACTATTGTTTAATCAAAGATTTATCTCGACTAATATCAAGTCAAGTTAGTAAACATGAACATAAAAATTATATTTGTGATCGATGTTTAAATTACTTTAGTAGTCAGGAAAAATTAAGCAATCATGATGAATACTGCAAAGATCTGAACAATTGCAAAATATCGTACCCACCATTTGATCATGTAGAGTTTAAAAACCACGTATACAAGCAGACTACACCTTTTGTCATTTATGCAGACTTTGAGTCAGTGCTACGTCCTCATAACAAGAACTTGGGGAAACATACACGAAAGTTTCAGAAACATGAGGCGTATAGTGCAGGATATTATCTTAATTGCTCCTATGATAGTTCGCTATCATTTTATTCTGAATATTGTGGAGAAGACTGCATGGATTGGTTCGCTGCTGAAATGACAAGGATGGCTAAATTTATTGAAGACAAAATTAAACATATCGAACCAATGATTGTCAAGCCTAGTTTACTTAATGCAACAACATGTCATATATGTGAGCACCCCTTCAAAGAGAAGGATACTATCGTACGAGACCATTGTCATTTCTCTGGAGATTTTAGAGGGTTTGCGCATGAGCATTGCAACTTAAATTTTAGAAAACAGTTTGTTGTACCTGTAGTCTTTCATAACTTGTCGGGATACGACTTACATTTTTTAATTAGAGATTTATCCAAAAAAGGTAGTATAAGCTTGCTCCCTATAAACAAAGAAAAATACATTTCATGTACATTAAGTAATGACGAGAGCGAAGTAAAGTTTAGATTCATAGACTCGCTGCGATTTTTAGATTCCTCCTTAGATAAACTGTCTGCTTTACTAGAACCATCAGATCTACATTATCTACGTTCACAATTTCCCAATTTAACATCTGAACAATTTGAACTATTAAGTAGAAAAGGGGTGTTTCCTTATGAATACATTGATTTAATTGAAAAATTAGACGATACGGAACTGCCATCCAAAGATAAATTTTATAGCACACTAACAGATGAAAATATTACTGACGATTTATACACGCATGCACAAAAGGGTTGGCAATCATTTGAAATAAAAAATTTAAAAGAATATAGCATGCTGTACATGAAAACAGATATCTTGCTTTTAGCGTCTGTGTTTGAATGTTTTCGTGAAAAATGTCGAAAAACGTATGGTCTCGATCCTGCTTGGTATTATACGCTCCCCGGTTATACGTGGGATGCTATGTTAAAATATACCAAATCTAAATTGGATATACTCAAAGATATAGACCAAATCATGTTTATAGAGAAAGGTATAAGAGGAGGAGTCAGTCAATGCAGCAATAGATATGCTAAAGCAAACAATAGATACATGAAAAATTTTAATCGAAAAGAATCTGAAAAATATTTAATGTACTTGGATGTCAACAACTTGTATGGTTGGGCAATGAGTCAACCTCTTCCGTACGGAGGATTCCAATGGACTGATACAAACATCGATGTGACTCAAATACCAGACGATGCTGATGAGGGATATATCCTCGAAGTGGATATAGAATACCCTCAGCATTTACATGATGTACACAACGATTTACCGTTTTGCCCAGAACATCGAAAACCCCAAGGATCGAAAATACAAAAACTAATGACCACTTTATATGACAAAGAAAAATACGTAATACATTATCGAAATTTAAAGCAGGCTATAAAACATGGATTGAACGTGAAAAAGATTCACAGAGTGTTGAAATTTCAACAGTCTGCTTGGTTGCGGCCCTATATTGAATTAAATACTAGACTAAGAACAGCTGCAAAGAATGAATTTGAAAAGAATTTATATAAATTAATGAACAATGCAGTCTTCGGAAAAACCATGGAAAATATAAGGAAACATCGAATTGTTAAACTCGTAAGATCTTGGAAGGGTCGATATGGAGCAAAGAACTTGATAAGCAGTCCTAGGTTTAGTTCGAGAAAAATCTTTGACGAAAACCTTGTAGCGATAGAGCTTCATAAAACCGAACTGGTATTTAATAAACCATTGTACATTGGCATGTCGATTCTTGATTTGTCAAAGACGTGTATGTATGACTTTTATTACAGTTTTCTACTTCCTACGATGGGTGTAGACAACTGTAAACTTTTATACACCGATACCGACGCGTTTCTTCTAGAACTGCAATGCAATGATGTTTATACCGAATTAATTAAAGCCTATCCAGAAAAATTTGACACCTCAGACTATGAAACAAACAATGCGTACGGTATTTCACTCTTAAATAAAAAAGTCATAGGATTAATGAAAGATGAATGCAACGGCAAACTTTTAACCGAATTTGTGGGGTTGCGTTCAAAAATGTACTCGTATTTAACAGAGGGTGATAAATGCGTTAAAAAATCAAAAGGAGTTAAAAAGAATGTCGTTGCAAAGAAAATTACTTTTGATGATTACCTTTCTTGTCTGAGAGATAGTAAATTGAAAACAGTTAACCAATGCACGTTCCGTTCCTACAATCACAATGTGTTTACAATCGAACAAACCAAAATCGGTCTAAGTCCACACGATGATAAACGCTTTTTATGCAATGGATCTTTTGACACTTTAGCATGGGGCCATCGCGATATAATGCTCGATTAATGCTACTTATAATTGGGAAAATAAAAAATAGTTGTAAATTAATTAGTTTTTAGTTTTCTATTGTTTATTGTATAGCTAACATTAAATAACAGTTGTAAAGTAATTAGGTTAGTTTTTAGTTTTCTATTGTTTATTGTATATCGAAAAATTTTTATGTTTACAATAAATTTTTAATCTGAATCTATGGTGTATTATTTTCTTTTAAATATGTTCCGTTGAAACGACCAAAATAACGTTCAAATATTCGTCGTTTAGACGTCTATTTTTTGACACTTTGACGTTCATGAATTTAATAACGAAAAAAACGATGAAAAGTGTCACTTTTTGTCACTTTGAAATGATGTTTTTCCATAAGAAATACATGTAAATCGAAAATTTTTTCTTATCAGTTTTTTAAAACGTTGAAACGGCAAATTTTAACGCTATCTTGACGTTTGGACGTTTCACATTTTAGAACTGTGACGTTCATGAATTTTGTAATGATAAAATTAAACAAGTCTTATCGCAATAAAGATAACAGACTTAGAAATTAAATATCAAAAGCGCGTGACCTTGGTGCATTAACTGTTAAAAATATATCAATCTTGAATAAAAAAATCGAGTAATTTAAATTTTTAGAAACCAAATTTTAAATTATAAAACTAAAAAGTTTTTGTAATATATACATTTAAACATCAAATTTTAAATTAAAAACTAAAAAGTTTGTAAAATAACGAAAAACTTTAATAAAACTCAAATAATATACATTTTTAGAAACCAAACTTTATATCATAAAACTAAAAAATTTTGAAGACAACGATAAAATGTACATTTTTTTTTACATCAATATAATGTTTTCAATTAAAAATTTTCACAATAATATTAAAAAGCTTAGTACGGCAAATCGTTCAGTAAGCGTTAAGTGTTAAAGTGTAACCAAATCGTTATCAGAAGGTATATTTTCAAAGTTTGTTCGTTATATCACTAGGCAATAGAGTCGAAAAAACAGATAAACAGCGATAAGTGTTTAAAACATTGTAGTCCATGCGTATTTCATACTTTATTAAAAAATAATTTTCGCTTTGATTTATTTTCAGTATTAGAATTTTCTATTCTGACAAAGAATTCTGTGACTATCAACTTAAAAGTGTTTCAAAAAAAAAAATTGTTTTACCTTTACTTTTATAATAAATTGATTTTTTCTAGAGTTTTTAAATATAAATACCTCTAAAATAAACTTCTTATTATTATGGATGATGCAATACTTTTTAAAATTACGCAATATTACGAAATTAAGAAAAAGAGATTCTGAACAGATCCCTCTTTATAGGTTTTCGAAAAGGTCACGTGACATGTAAAATTACGGTTACAATTGAGAAAAATTATTGATGTAAAACTATTTATGAGTCGTTTGATTATTTACTAATTTAAGGTTATCTAATAAGACGGTCGTTATAGAGGGTCCATATTTTGCTACCCTGACGCTCTGTGCTACACACTGCTACGCTCTTCTCTGATGCTATGTTGTTCACTGCTACGCTCTGCTACCCTCTGCTACGTTCTGCTACCGTCTGCTACGTTTTGAAGTTAAATGGTTGGGGTTTGATAGTTCGCATAATAGCTGGATTGAAAAATCTAATATTTTATAAACTCTGTTGTTTCTTACTTTGAACATTTTTTCATGTATTCTTATGACAAACAAGATACGTTTTCACAGCTTCCGGGGGCCTTTTCGATTCATATCATCTATTGCTCAAACCGTTCAGTCTGCAGTCCGACTAAAACTGTCCTTAGAAGCAGAAGCAATTATTTTTTACTTAGTTTCAACACAAGTTTTATCAAGTATTAAAAGATGATGACACAAGACAGTGGTTATTGTAGTGAAAACTTACCGTCATATTCTGAGAGTAGTAGTAGTAGTAGTAGTGAAGATTCTATCTATATGGAAGAAGTAAACAAAATTGTAAATTTTTACGAAGACAAAGCAAAACGTGAAAATTATTTGCTGCTACAATCATCTTTCGCAATTGAGGGGTATGTTATAACAGTTGGCTTATCTCCTGCAAGAACATTTTCTCCAGCTATTATTTTATCAGAATACTGCAAGCCAAGTAAATTGTCGTTTGGGAAAATGGAATGGCTTGATCTTATAGAATTTTTGAGCAAAAGCACATTTTTTATTGAACCACTACCAACCTACGCAGATGAGTTTGATCCAGTAACATTTTCCTGTGGAGATTTTTGTACAATACGACAGTTGGTATACGATGATACCAAGTTCATAGAAGTTGAAAAACATGGCGTAAGATATCATCTAACGGAAAAGGATGTAAATGAACTTGTTAGAGTACATCATTGTATCGTAGTTTATCAGATTTCACTTATAGAAAATATTAACTTTAATTGTTATTATAATAATGTTATAGATATTGTAAAAAAAAATTTTGATTATAACTGGTTTAAAGGATTTTGTGAAATGTGTACTGATCCTTTATTATGTAACGCTTTGCGTCAGTATATTTACTTTTACGAACAAAATGTAACAAGAGATTTAGAAAATATGAAATAAACTTTTATAAAAAAAAAAAATAATGACTTTTATTTCAAAATCGATAAATATAGCGTCAAAAAATGTTATTTTATCGAGGCAAAATTTATGCATGTCACAGTTCTAAAATGTGAAACGTTCAAACGTCAAGATAGCGTTAAAATTTGTCGTTTCAACGTTTTAAAAAACTGATAAGAAGAAATTTTCGATTTACATGTATTTCTTATGGAAAAACATCATTTCAAAGTGACAAAAAACCATCAGTTTTTGACGTTTTATCGTTATTAAATTCATGAACGTCAAAGTGTCAAAAAATAGACGTCTAAACGACGAATTTGAACGTTATTTTGGTCGTTTCAACGGAACATAATAAAAAGAAATATTCTTGGTTTTATTTATAAAGACTTATGTTTACTATTTATATTTCAATTATAATTTTTTTATTTAATTTTCTTTATAGTTAAAAAAATTATATTTTTTCTTATGTAAAAAATTTGTTGGGTAATAAATAAAACACGAGTTCTAACCACGCCACTGGTAGGATCATACAGAAAGAAGATGCAACATCCGCTAAGATAGCAGAAACGCAAATTCAGATTTTTCAAATTATATCATAAACAAACTTTACATTATATTCAATTATAATTCATTCTGACTTGATTCATTCATTCATTCTAAAGAAAACACATATTTTATATTATATTTTACACTTGGTTAAATAATAAAAATTATTTTTAAAAAACCTTTTTCGTAAACACAACATTTAAGTCACGTAAAACGTTTTCAAAAATTTTTTTTTTTACATACTTCAATTTTTTCTTTTAGAAACAGTATAATAATAATAATTAAAGACTGTAACTTCTTGCTTAGTTCAATGTCAAGTTTTTATTCTAAAAGTATTCGATGATTTTGCAAATTCTGAAGAAATTTTCACTATCACGCGATTACGTCACTACAATTGGTTGTTATAGAGATTCTTTAGTACACTGTTAAAAATTTTTATGGTGAAATTACAAAAAATGTATTCCTATTTAATTTCTTAAAGGTAAGAGTAATTAAACACGTAATTAAAAATCAAAACTTTTATTTCAATGTACATTTTGATCTTTTTCAATATTTTGTCCTTCTCCGTCAAATTCTACTAGTTGATCAAAATCCAATTCAAGTGGTTCAATATAATGAATATTTTGCTTCGATACAGTTCTTCTTACTTCATCAACATCTTCATCTACAAAATTGTATCGATATCGTCGAACCACTCTTTCTACCACCTTGAATTCATCCATGTTTTCCATTTTACTTCTTATGTATTTTATCGGCAGTTGCTGAAACTTTCGTTTTAAAGTTTCAGCTCGTGGCGAATATGACAAGCTTATAAAAACTTTATCGTTTTGAAGTGAGATTTTTTTTACACCATATCTGAATTAAAAAGAACAAATTATAAGTATAAATGAAATTAAAATAATATTTAAAAATTAAAATAAAAAGTAAAAGAAAATATAGAATAAAAAACAAAATAAACTTACTTAAACAACTGCTTCATGAAAATGAGCACATCTTTGGGAGGAAAATTTATCTTGTCCTCTGTAAAAATCACTAGAGTGCATGGAACTGAAGCCATTTTTTAATCACTGTGTATTATTGTTATTCAACTTAAAACACTGTATGATTTAATAAATTTAGTTTATGCGTTTATATACAAATTTTTTGCTGAAATTGCAGTTTTCGAAAACACATGACGTGGCATCGTACAATTACGGCGATCAGTCACTGATCACGCGTCCTTGAATTCCATCTTTTGAACGGATCGAGTATAGGCACAACAACAAAGTATTACAGAATTGCAAAATTGCACGTGGTATAAACAACGTCATGCAATAATTTGCTTAGTCACTTATTTTGTATACATTGTGAAATATGTACTAATGCTTTGTATATTTACTTTAGTGGTGTCAAGTGCATATTATAACTAAATTTTAGTCAGCAAAAGCAAAGTCTGTTATCACTCTAACCCTAAAGATTTATGTTTACTTTAAGCAGAAACATATATTAAAATACATTTCGTAAAATGTTACACCAAAAAACTAAAAAGTGTAACACAGAAAAAAATGGTTTTATTAAATCTAAGATATCAAAATATAGACATGGCCTGTTATCACAAAAAGATTTTATAAAAATTATGTCTTATTATAATTCACATTAATAATAAATAATATGTCAAGTCAATAGTGAATGTTTTAATTCTTAGAATACAACGTTAATCCGCTTGAAGAGCGGTCGTGGTCCAGTCCAACTAATAAGTGTACTTAAAACAGATACCTGGCCCGTGGTCGTACTGTCCGACTCCGGTTATTCTGATACTAGTTGATGATTTTGCAAATTCTGTAGAAATTTTCAATATCACACGATTACGTCACTACAATTGGTTGTTATAGAGGTTCTTTAGTACACTGTTAAAAATTTCTATGGTAAAATTACAAAAAGTGTATTCCTATTTAATTTCGCAAAGGTAAGAATTTTTTTTTGTGCATTAGAAAATGTCTTTAATTTGTACTTCTGGTATACTTATTGTAAAAAATAAAATAATAACAAAAAATGTTGTTTTATTTTATATAAATAAACTAAAAGTATTCAAATTATTCATTTAGTTAAAATATGTGCAAGATGAAAATTGTAAAACATGGTACGTCTTTGAAAATTGAAAATAATATTTTTGAAGAAATAAATAAACCAAAGATTTCTAAACACAGAAAACTATTTCCAGCAACAATTGAATGTCTGATAGTAGGACCTTCAAATTGTGGTAAAACTAATGTGATGATTAATTTGTTAGAACATCCGGAAGGATTAAAATTTGAAAATGTCTACGTTTATTCAAAATCTTTAATACAACCAAAATATAAATATTTAGAAATATTATTAAAACCAGTAAAAGCAATTGGATTTTATACATTTAGTGGAAGTGAAAATATAATGCACCCTTCTGACGCTAAACCAAATTCAATTTTTATTTTCGATGATGTATCCTGTGAAAATCAAAATGTAATCAGAGAATATTTCAGTATGGGTCGACATTCTCAGGTAGAACCCTTTTATTTAAGTCAGATTATATGTATTATAAGATTGATAAACAAGTTAATAAACGTAGAATTCCGAATGGATTTTTAAAAAACTTTATTTCGAAAATTACAACTTTAAATCAAGAAAGTAAATTGATTTTTACTTTTAGACTACTCGTTTAACACTAAAAAATATTATAAAATAAAATCTACTTTTAACTGAAACAATTATATTATTCTTAGAAATTGTTCTTGTCATTTTATAGGTTTCGCATTTCTGCTTAATCGCTGAATTATGCTCCACCTGCAGGTTCGTAACTAACATTATGATTATATAAAATATTACAAAATCCATTTGAGTTATGTTTTGTAGAGGTCCAAAGTGTTTTTTTAAAAAACTTAAAAAAACTTTATTTTTTTTATAATGAATTTCAAAATAAACTAATGTGTTCGACAATAGCTAAATAGAGATTTAATTTTATTATAATAATATTTTACAAAGTTGATTATAAAATGACATCATATTAATGAATAAACAATAAAAGATAAGAAATGTAAGTAAGCGGTTTTATATAATCATGAGTGTTTTTAATATATTTATATAGGTATCACATATATAACTTGAATTAAAATATTTTATAACTTCCTTGAGAGGTCTAAGGTTACCATAACTATCAAAATAAACAACACGTGTTTTATATTTCTTATACGCTGTCCAGTGGCTTCCAGGACCGTCTTTATCATCCAAATTAAGAATACCAGTTTCATAGGTTCGAATTTTTTTCGGTAAAGAGGTTCTCATAAAACACCTCGAAAATTTGAGATATTCCATAACTTTGCATATTTTCCAAAATCTATATTGGTTAAAGTTTTTTGTTTTTCTTTTTCAATTATTTTTTGTATTAGTTTGTTTTCTTTTTTGAACCATCTTGTACAACCTCTGAACGTAAAACTTATATTTTAAATGTTGAAAAGTTCTTATTTATAATAAAAGACAGAAAAACTTTAAAAAGCCTTTTATTTTATCATAATACAACTAATACAAACAAAATAATACAAGATTTAACTTGTTTTTACACGGTTTTCATCTTGATTGTAGTCATCATCGTCATCACTGAATTTTCGTTTATTGTTGTTGTTTGTTGAAGGAATAGGTTCATCCATGTAAATTTTTAATTTTTTATTTACTGCATCGTTTGTTGTATCAACTATTTTTCTTTTGGCACGTAATCTTGTATTTAAATTAATTGGATAATTATCAACATCCATTTTTTCAAGTGCTCTGCGTTTCATTCCTCTGTCCAGGTTTTTATGTAGTTGTTGTTGTTGTTTCACTTGTTTACTTTTATTGTCACTAAGTATTTGTAAACAATAATTTATACCCAAAGAAGCTTTTTCTAAATGCATTTTTACTTTTTCCAATTCTCTGCAACATTTTTTTTTTTTTAACTGTGAAACGATAGTCTGTTGCGTTTAAGCCTAGACCCAATTTAACTTTAGCTTTCATAGCACCTGCAACTCCTAGTGCAGTCATTCTCTCACTAAATTCTGTATTTTTTGATCGAAACTGTTGCATCACCTATTAACTAAAATTTTATCAGCTTCATGTCGTTTATGTAAATCTTTTTCTTGAGAATAAGCAATATCATGTTCTTTACAAGCTTCATCTAATCCATTAATACCAGTGTCACCTCGAGATAAACTTTTTTGTAATTTTGTTCCTGGACCACAAAACTTGTAACCAGGAAGGTGCATTTCAAACGGTAATTTATTTATTACAGCGTTTAACATCTTACTTCTTTAACTGTTGGACAGTAACTATAACCGAAACAGTTGAAAATTAAGTTTAAAAACGACACTTTACTTTTCTTCATTTCTAAATATCCTTTACAGCGACAGTTGATAAATGCTTCATTCCATCAACTTTTTAATGGTATTGTTTTGAAAAGCAGTCTACACAAATCAAACCTTGATATGTGTTTCACCTTTGCACCTGGGACATATAAACTGATGACTCATTTATTTTCTATAAATTGTAGAATGTTTACTTCCCAAACTTTTGCGATATAACTCTGCTAAACATTCTATACATACACTGTTTGGTAAATCTGTTTCTCCTTTACATTTAATACAAACAAATGTAACACGAATAGGCATATTTTTTAAACCTTCTTTTGTTCTTCTCACTTTAACATTGTGCCGTATAATAAAAAAAATATTATGTTACTAACATATATTACCAAATTTTCCAATTAAATAAAAACATTTCATTGCTTCATTTAAATATTATAATAAAAAATAAAAAAAAAAAAAAAAATAAAACAAAAAATAAAAACTGTATTTTCATTTTAATTTAATTTGTTGTAATTATACTTTAATTTATTTGACTTAGTAAAAAGATTTCATAAGGCGAGGCTAGGCTCGGCTCATTGTTAGGTACGGCACTGCTAAATATCTAAAAAATCAACAGTACGCCTCTGCTAACTTACCAACAACCGTAGACGGAGCTGTTTATCTAACACATTTCAACTTTATTTTTCAAGTCAGATGATAGCCGTGTTGGTTAAGGCGTCAACATTCTACACATGACTTTGTGGGTTCGAATACCACAACAGACATCCCACAGAATTTTTTTTCTACATTTATTCTCATACAAAATTATTCTAAGTTCTATTTGGGCACTGGGGTTGATAATGAGGGGTGGTAGGGTGAGTTAGGGTGAGTTGAGATAATGTGAGGCATATAAAGTTGGTACGATTACAGGGAAGCGCGAAAAATTCAAAAATATACGAAAAGAAGAATTGGCTGTTTGTGTCAAACGTCAGAGGCCACTTGAAAAAGAAGAATTGGCTGTTTGTGTTAAACGTTGGAGGCCACTCGAAAAAGAAGACTTGGCTGCTTGCACCAAATGTCAGAGGCCACTTGAAAAAGAAGAATTGGCTGCTTGCACCAAATGTCAGAGGCCACTCGAAAAAGAAGAATTGGCTGTTTGTGTCAAATGTCAAAGGCCACTCGAAAAACAGAAGAATACAGCGCCGCCACCTGTGGCGCCATCTAGCGGCGAAATTTGGAAGTAGTGAGCTCGTACCGGCGTTGTTTATCTACTGTGGTAAAACTTTAATTTTGTTTGAGAACAACAAGTTTTATAAAAAGAAGATTTTAGAATCGTCAAGCGAAAAAAAGTGGCGTTGTACAGTGAAAGGTTGTGGTGCAAAATTGTATATAATTTTTTAAGCCAGGCGTGGTGGCGTAAAATTCAACAACTTGGTTTGGCTGTAGAGTACAGAAAAGAAAACTGAAGTGGGTAAATTTTTAAGTCATGTGTTTGGGCTACAATGTTTACCACCCAATGACTCCTATTTCATTGGGTGGTAAATACCGAAAACTATTCTACCTTAATTTTTTTATGCGATCCCCTTCAAATTGCCCTACTGGTGATATAAATGCATTTTGCCAGGGGGCAACCCCGGGCCATATTGTTTATACCGAAATTGTTTAAACAATTACATGCAATTGTTATTTTTTAACCGGACAATTTTTTTTTATATTCTTTATTAAAATACAAATAAAAAAGGTTCCACGAATTTTCACGATAAACTGAATATTTTTAGAGATATGGATTTTTAAAAGTTCGAAAAATCTCAAATTTGGGAACTTTCGACCCATAAAAAATATATTTAAAAAAATAACATATAAATAGTATACATTTTTTAAATTTTTTATACAATAATTAATAATGTTATTAATAGAGATTTAAAAAATTTAATTGTTTATACCTGTTTATTAATTGTTAATTTCGCGCGCTCTCAAGTACCCGTCGCTTACCTTTCTGGGGATTAAATCGTTTTTGATCATTTATCTTAAAAACTATTAACTTTATTAAAATTGCTAATAAGAGCAATGTTATTAATAATTAAATTGTCTACAATTTTTTCTCTATAATTTTATTCTGAAATCAGTTTTTCAAATGTTATTTAAGCATAAATCGGAACATGTAATTAAAATTTCTTTTTTATCAGTTTATATTACTTTTTTGTTACTACCTTAGTAATAATAAAATATAATGGTATTTGAACATTTTTTAAATTCACAGTTATACATACATTATAAAAATATATTGGGAACCCACTTAAATGTTGAGAAAAAACATTCAAATGAATTGAAAAATAAAATAAAAAATAATTTTATGTATATGTATCATGGTTAGTGCGTGTCAATTCTCAGCTGATTATTTTTTGTTTTTTACTTAAAAATATTCAGTCTTAAATTCTTTCAAGATTGTTAAACGTTGTTGCACCCATTACAGTGATTTCGTGTATAATTAACACTTTTAGATGGATATATTTTCAGTTTTTGTGGTTTTTCGTTGCAATAAATCTATGTCATGTATTTGAAAACATTTTATTCTTCTAATTAGAATTGCAGTTGCCAAACACTAAACCAGTGTCAATAACAGAAGTTTTACCTTACTTTTTGTTTTAATAACTAAAAAGTAATATAAACTCATAAAAAAGTTATTTAAATTACATGTTCCGATTTATGCTTACCTAAATAAAATTTGAAAAACTGATTTCAGAAAAAAAATTATACGAAAGAAATTGTAGACAATTTAATTATTAATAACATTGCTCTTATTAGCAATTTTAATAAAGTTAATAGTTTTTAAGATAAATGATTAAAAACGATTCAAGTCCCAAAAAGGTAAGCGACGGGTATTTGAGAGCGCGCGAAATTAACAATTAATAAACAGGTATAAACAATTAAATTTTTTAAATCTCTATTAATAACATTATTAATTATTGTATAAAAAATTTAAAAAAATGTATACTATTTATATGTTATTTTTTAAATATATTTTTCATGGGTCGAAAGTTCCCAAATTTGAGATTTTTCGAACTTTTAAAAATTCATATCTCTGAAAATATTAACTTTATCGTGAAAATTCAGGGGACCTTTTTTATTTGTATTTTAATAAAGCATCTAAAAAAAATTTGTCCGGTTGAAAAATAACAATTGCATGTAATTGTTTAAACAATTTCCGTATAAACAATATCGCCCGGGGTTGCCCCCTGGCAAAATGCTTTTATATCATCACTAGGGCAATTTGAAGAGGATCGCATAAAAAAATTGAGGTGGAATAGTTTTCGGTACTCATGCGCCGATTCGTGCTGGACTATACCTATTTTTTTGATTAATTTTTTATGTACTTGAAAAAAAAAAATTCTTTAATTTTAGGAAACACTAGCATCCTAGTTGATTAAAACTTAAACCACAATCATGAGCCAGATGAAAAAAAAATTGTCAGCAATGTGTGCAAAGGGAAAGCTGTAAAAGATATATTTAAAAAGCCCTCAAAAATTATTAATAAAGAAATAGCAACTTCTTCTTATAAAAATGAGTTGACCATTTATGATTTGGAGTAAATACGAAACATGAACCGAAAGAAAAATAAAAAATTTTCTACACTGCCAAAAACAATATCAGAGGTGCATGAAGCAATAAGTTTAATAAATCTTTTAAAACTGATCCTAAAGAAAAGTTTCTGTATAATATAGTTTCATTAATACAGTTAAACAAATGTTTTATTTTATAATACTAATAATAATACATTTAGCCGATAGTTGGTGTAGATCCGTGATATATAATATTAATGAAAAATAAAACTTTATATATTGATTTATATATAAATTTTATTGTAAGTGACAAAAAGGTCCCTATGTAATGGAAAAATGATATACACTCTTTAAAAAAAAACAATATATGGATAACTGTTATCTTATATCTTAATATTTAAAAACATAGGATAAAAAAGATATTGAGGCATTTCCCACTGAAGAATAAAGCAAAATATGTAATAAGAAAAATGGCCATTCGTAGTTAAATCGATTTGGCAAAACGGATCAGTTAACCCTACCGTTGCCGTCAGCCTCCACCTGTCACTTTTTGCTCTGAAGCAGAGAATTTGTTAATTTTCTAATTGCTTATTTAAATTTAAAATAAGTAAATAAAAAAGGGACCCCTTATAGTATATTACAATAAAACTTAGACTACTGAATATTTTGTTTGATTATCTAATCAAAAAAAAATACCAGAATAAAACTGCTAAAAAATTAAAATATTATATCTGTAAATAAAAGGTCAAATTTTTTGGACTGCCAACACAAAATACACATATGCTACTTTTTTTTGTAATTTCATATGATTGTAGAAATTTTTTTATTTGTAATTCGATCAGAAAGTTCTTTGCGGCTTTTAATAATTTTTTTTTATTTTAATCGACAAAGAAGCACTTTCTGCTCTTAATATTCAAAAAGCTATTTAAATTAAATTAAGCAATGTGTAATTTAACAATTTTCGCTCTTGAGAAGAAAGTGACAGATGGTGGCAAACGCCAACTATCTTTTAGTAATTTGAAATTGGAACAGCCAGGTTTCAATAGTAACCGTAAAAAAATACATAAATAAAAAAATAAAAGAAGTTATTTTAAATTTTATAACTTTTTTTAGTATTTAAATTAGTCCGTATTTTAAGACCCTGTCCTTTACGCTAGTTTTATTACTTAGAGTTTTAAATTTAGTTATTTTTTAGATTTTTAATTTGGCTGTTTTTTTATATAAGAAAACCTTTGACCTCATAGTTTAAAACTTAGGTATATTAAATTAAATAACAAAACTCGGTAGCCATCTTGATTTTTTTTTTAATTACGACAAAAAATAATGTTTTTAGCATGATCAAAAACTTTTAGATTCCTAGTTAAAAACAAATTTTTGCAGAAATAACAAAACTAGGCCGTTACACTTTTTTTATTTTTGTATTTTTTAAATTATTCTGTATTTTAAAACCCTGTAGTTTAAATTCGTTTTTTATTAAGTAGGTACTTTACCTTCTCATATTATATTTTTTTTATGTTAAATAACCAATAAAGTTCGTGGATATTTAATAATTTACCCTGTACAATTAGTTGTTTTTATTTATTTTATAATATTTATTAAGTGGGAATATTCGGTTTTCTGTTTTTTTTTTTAATTTTTAATAAACACTTTAACTTTCATATTGCCGGACCCTGTACAAATAAAACTTATTTTTTACTTTTCTAAATTCAGTTAATTTTATGTTTGTAAATAATTTTATTATTAGTATTTTAAGTAGGTTGGATTTATTTGATTATGTAAGAAAACTTCTGCACTATAAGACTAAAGCAAAAATTAATTTTAAAAACAAAACTCTCAGACTCTGACTTAAAAAAAAATAAATAACAATACTAGGGCGTTATATTGAATTTTACTTTTTTATTTTTTCTAGCATTCAACATATTCTGCATATTAAGACTAATTCATGGTCGTTTTTAAACGTACTAACTAATGTATTTGTTATTTTATTGCTATTTGTTTATGTTTGAAAAACTATATTCAAGCCAAAGATAGAATTTAAGGATGCGTGATCAGTAAATATGTATTTTGTATATCTTAACGGCGCAATCGTAGAAAGAATGCTTTGCCTTCTAAACTGAAATAAATGAAGTACAGTTTTAAGAAAAAATAACGTCGAGTCGGAGTTATAAACAAATCGGTGCATATGATCTGTAACGAAACCAATAAAATGTTGAAATTACGTTATAGTCGAGGAAATGAAGCATTTTAAAAGTAAATCTTTTAAGATAGGACGGATCGGAATGCGGTTTTTTGCATTTGCTTTTAAAAATTATTTATACTATTCCTACCTACATTCTACTTAGTACAAACCGGAAGTTGCATTGCTGCAGCCAAAAATGCTTTCAAAAAATGCATTTTTTGAGAGATTTTTTGGCAAATTTAATAACTTTGTAAATAAGAGTCAGAATTAGCCCAAGTTAGGTAACCAGGGGGTTTTGAGGTCGCTGATCACGATTATAATGTGTAAATTGACCCCCCGAACACCTGGAGCTCAGGAACGTCAACGAACGTCATCTCCGGGGGACTATCCCGAACTGCATGCGAGGAAGGAGAGAAAATCGAGACCACGGGGTTTTTTGAGTCACGAAATTCAAATATGGTTCCAGCGAACACCCCACGAACACCTGGTGCGCCCTAACCTGGATGCGGACGTCATCTTCAAGAATGTTTCTGGAAATAGCGACGAAAACGAAACGAAAATCATTATGGGGGCATTTTGTGTGCGTTGAATCCGAATTTCAAGTGGAAAACGACTCCCAGAACACTTGGTGCACCCTAACCTGGCTCTGAAAGTCATTCCCGAGGTTTTCCCGCACACAACTGAAAAATAGGAACCGACAATCGTTACTGGGGGTTTCTTGGGGCGCTGCAGTCAAATATGGCACTGGCGAACACCCCACGGACACCTGGTGCGCCCTAACCTGGCTCTGGACGTCATCACCGAAGTTTTTCCAGACACAAGTGAAAATGACGAACCCAAAATTGCTAGGGGGTTTTTTAAGTCGCCAAATTAAAATTTTACGCCGAACATGCCCTCCCAATACCTGGTGCATTGCATGAACGTCAACTAAACCTGATATTTTAGAGACTGACGTCAATGTACTTCAATAACTGTATGGAAGTGTTGATTCTAGTTAAAATATGTATGGAGGAAAGGAATAGAATGAATAAAAAGTCAAAGTTTATGTAATTGATATTTTAAAACACTTTTTTGAACTAAAATCAAATAAAATCCAACCGTTAATTCACCTAAGAGGCCATTCATTAATTACGTAAGGACAATTTTGGTCAATTTTGCCCCCCCCTCCCCCCATGTAAGTATGCGTAAGATTTCTCGAACCCCATTCCCCTTTCTTACGTAAGATTCTATCTTTATCTTCTAAATAATAAACTGTTATGTGAGGAAAGGATCAGTTTCACTAAAACTTACAGTTCAACGTGGATCCATAATTTTTATTTTTTAACAAGGAATAATTTAAATAGTACTAGCAAACATAAATTAGTAAAACTACAAACTCATAACATTGTTCATAAAATAAGTTATTTTTTATTTTTTTCAATGTATGGCAAAACCTCGGGGATGACTTTCAGAGCCAAGTTAGGGCGCACCAGGTGTTCGGGGAGTCGTTTTCCACATGAAATTTGGATTCAGCGCACAAAAAATGCCCCCATAATGAATTTCGGTTCGTTTTTGTCACTATTTCCAGAAAAATTCTTAAAGATGACGTCCGCATCCAGGCTAGGGCAAACCAGGTGTCAGTGTGGTGTTTGCTGGAGCCATATTTAAATTCAGCGACCCAAAAAACCCCGTGGTCTCGATTTTCTCTCCTTCCTCGCATGAAGTTCAGGATAGTCCCCCGGAGATGACGTTCGTCGACGTTCCTGAGCTCCAGGTGTTCGGGGGTCAATTAACACATCATAATCGTGATCAGCGACCTCAAAACCACCTGGTTACCTAACTTGGGCTAATTCTGACTCTTATTTACAAAGTTATTAAATTTGCCCAAAAATTCCTCAAAAAATGCATTTTTTGAAAGCATTTTTGGCTACAGCAATGCAACTTCTGGTTTGTACTAAGTAGAAAGTAGGAAAGAATGGTATAAATAATTTTAGAAAGCACATGCAAAAAACCGCATTCCGATCCGTCCTATCCTAAAAGATTTCCTATATTTGACCTTTTTAGTGCTTCGTTGCCTCGACTATTATTATACTGTACATCAATAAATTTTAAATAAAAAAAATTAAAAGTAGTTAGGCCAGACCTATTTTACTAAAGATATACCTACAGAATGATTAAAATTAAATTTTTATGTGTAAAATAGACAGTCACTAAATCATTTGTGGATGTCCCAATTACACGAGGGCAAAGCCGCGGGTAAAAACTAGTATAAGTATATTATAACTACCGTAGTTTTATTATTATTTGAAAAACAAAAAATAAACTGTTAACAGTATTAAATATTCAAGTTTCTCTCCATCGAGGGTGGGTACTTTTTTGTTGAGTGGTGCAAATCGAACTTGTGACGTTGGTTGGGGAGAGTAATATTCAAAGAGTGCGTGCTGTTCACGTGATCATTCTATCTTTTGAACTTATAGTAAAATTTGTTGATATTTTATAAATTGCCCTGTATAAATTATTTTTTTTTACTTTATAAGATGCAATAAGTAAGAATATTTTGTTTTTTTTTTTAATTTTTTATAACTACTTTAACTTTCCTATTGTTGGAAACCCTGTATAAATAAAACGTATTTTTAAATGTTCTACATTCAGTTCTATTTTAGATTTGTAATTTCATGTCATTAATAGAATTTTAAGAAGTTGTTTTTCACTACATAAGAAAATTTTTTGCATTTCGAGTTCCCTGATAGAATCTTAGCGTTGGTCACCATGTTTTTTACTTTTGTTTTAGAACAAAAATTGTTAAATTTTCAATTGCTAATTTTAAATTACATGCATATTTGTATTTTATTGCTACTTTTTATGTTTAAATACCAGTAAAATTTGTTTATATTTTATAACTCACCCTGTATAATTGACTGTTTTTTTATTATAAAATGTGCAATTAGTAAGTTTATTTGTTTTTCCGTTCTTATTTTTTTGTATTTTCAAGAACTACTTTAACTTTTCTTTTGCCGGATCCTTTAGAAATAAAACTTATTTTTGTAACATTTAAAATTAAGTTATTTTTCTGTTGCTAAATAATTTTATTCATAGTAATTAAAGTCAAATGCTAAATACAGTAGACAACCACTAACACTGTTTCGGCATAAATAAAGAATTATACTGCTGGCACCATCTATCTATGAATGAAAAGAATTACGAAACTAAACGATCACGGCATCTAATCACAAAAGACAGGTTTACACCACACACCAATTTACTAATTTTGAGTTCCGACTCTGTCGCTGTTTCTACCACTAGATATTTCTACAAGGTCACACTCCCATGCATGGGCGGTCGCAATTTCATGCAGTCGTCAGCGCTTTCATGCGATTTAGGTCGAAAACAGGCGCTGTTTCTTGCGTTTTATATATATATATATATATATATATATATATATATATATATATATATATATATATATATATATATATATACTAGCTGTACCCGGCGCGCGTTGCTACGCCATCAACTAATAAAAAAAATAAAAAAAATAAAATAAAATCGAAGAAGAGATAGGGAAGGAAAGAAAGTTTATAGTTTTGTTTTACTTATCGCACCAACAATATATTTTAAGAACTTTTATTTATACGAATTCGTATAGATATCTATTAAAATCAGTATTGAACTTGATACATGAAAGCGCCATCTGGTGGTAACTTCCATTAATACGAATATCATATTCATCTTACCCATTAAAAAACATATGCATACCAATTTTCATGACAATCGGTTGAACGGGACAGAAGTTGCTACCCTGCAGCGCCACCTGGTGGCGAGTGACATCAATGAGCATATCATACAAAAGTAGTATATCAAGCGGGCTCCTAGGACCGAAGGTAAGCATGCCATCGAGGAGCCTCACCTGCACTCACCTTAACTCACTTGTCCCTGAAGAACTCACCTCACCTCACCTGTGTCATTGATGTCACCAAGTTACCTTTAATTTACCTTTCCAAGAACTCACCTCAACTCACCTCGCCTCACCTGTGCCATTGATGTAACCTTTAATTTACCTTTCCAAGAACTCACCTCAACTCACCCCCTCACCTGTTCAATTGATGTCACCTAGTTACCGTGAATTATCAACCCCTTATACCTAATGTGTTAGTGCCCAAATGAGACTTAGAATAATTATGATAGAAAAATGTAGAAAAAAAGTCACGGTACTGGTGGTATTCGAGCCCACAAACTCATGTGTACAAAATTGACGCCTTAACCAACACGGCTATCAACCTGACTTGCTATAGAAAGTTAAAATGTGTAATATAAACAGCTCGTGACGTCATATTATTGATATAATAATAAGAAGTTAGCAGAGGCGTACTGTGTATTAGCAGAGGCGTACTAACAATTAGCCGAGCCGAGCCTAGCCTCTTGGAATTTTATTTTGTTAATTTTTTAATTTTTTTTCTTATTGGTATGGTAAATATAAATAGGTAAAAAGTAATAGAATAAAAAAATCTTTATCGTGTCTATATATTGTGTTTACATGAAATAAAAAACGATAACGGTGTAAATATATTTATTGTTGCAGTTTTCTCTTATTTGATTTTATATAAAACTAGCTGACCCGGCGAACTTCGTACCGCCTACTGATGCTTTTTTACCATTTTTCCAAATTTTTACGGTTTTGTAAATAATCGATTAGATATATCATATATTAACTGCGTCACCTTATGGTGGCGTCATAGTACTTAATTACGCAAAAATTGCTAATGTAAATTTATACTATCTTAACTGCGCCACCTTACGGTGGCGTCTTAGTAAGGATCACTCTTTTAAATATATGAAATAGCTGTACCCGGCGCGCGTTGCTACGCCAACAACTAAAATAAATTTAAGAAAAATAAAAGAGATGAAGAGATAGAGAAGGAAAGAAAGTTTATAGTTTTGTTTCACTTATCGCACCAAAAATATATTTTTCGAACTTATATTTATATGAAATCGTATAGATATCTATTAATCAATATTGAATTTGATACATGGAAGCTTTATTTAATTAAGTAACCACGTTTCCGAACAAACGATGCTCTTTCAATATAGTCTATGGCTGTGAATGACATTGACATTCGTTACGCGCGTTTTTTAAAATATACAAAATTAAATGTCTATTTTTCAATATTTCTGAGAGATTTTCTTAATATTTTCTTCCGTAAGAACCTTCTCCTAATGATAACAAATACAACACAAAAAGAATTACAAAAATCGGTCCAGCCATTCACGCGTGATGCCATGACCAAGGAAAACGGGTTTCATTTTTATATATATAGATTTATGCACCATCGCTAGATACCACAGATGATGTTTTATTCTTGTCCAGTATTCTCTACTCAGGTCATCTAATTCCATTGACTCATTGTAATCCAATTCCATTAAACCCCATTCAAAATTATTTCATGGTTGGGATTGGTAGTGTTGGAAGTGTTGATTTAAGTTGCCTATTAGTTTACGTTTAAGTAATACAACTTGCTCCCGAGAAGGAATATCAAATTCATCAAAATGACTGTGGTGGTGGTGGTGCTGATGATGGAGCTGCTGCAATAACAAATTTAAGATTTTGGAATTCTTTCTAAACAACGCAAATCATCTGTAGAAAGTTTTCTTTTTGTACATATATCATGACGTCTAATTGAATCTGGACAAAAACAGAAATGTTTTTCACAGTATTCACACCAAAGAGTTCCATAATAATAGTGATTGTTGTTGTTGTTGTTGGTCAAAGTCAACATTGCCGTAGTCGTCTGTGTCTTGCGAGAGAATAAAATTAGTAAATAGAACAAATAAATCAAACAAGATTAACGATTTTTTTTTATTTTTTTATGATACTTTTTTACATGATAATTGTATGCTGAAGGTTTAAGAGGTGTGTAGTAAAATTTGCAAACTTTTACTACTTCTTCTCTAACAATTATTAGCAATGTAGGATCATAATTTAGGTATTTCTAAAACAAATAAAAAAAAATAAAAATAAAAATCAATCATTGAATCCCCATTGTAACGTGTCAGTTTGTGTATGAATAACAATTCTTTTGTCATCATACGGATTTAATGCTGATTTATTTTCTTGAATAGTAAAAACATTATGTTTTTTAGATTTGATTACATTCTGATTGATTGTATATTGTGTTTGATAAAATAAAAAATTTTTGTAATCATCAAAAGAAATCATACGTAAAGCTGATGATTGAATACCTTTAGCTTTCTTTACGATACCAATATTAGATATAAAATTTTTCATATAATTTTCACTATATCTTTCCAATTGTTGTTCCCGTATTTTTTTCTCTATATTGTCTTTCTCAATTTGTATTTTAAAACTGTACATTTTTGATCGTAATCCCACAAATTCCAACATTACTTTACCGTTATTTTCATCCTTCATCAAACCTAATACTTTTTTATTCCTTTGTGGGATATCAAACACATTGTTATCAGCATAGTCGGATGTGTCAAACATATTAATGTCATTTTTTATATACCTATAAATGTCATTGTCGTAAAATTGATATATTAAGGAATCTGTGTCACTGTATAAAAGCTTGGATTTATCATTATAATTTGGTTTTATGTATTTATAATGAAAATTATATAAAAAATTTTTTGAAATATCTAATATTGTCATACCCACAAAAATAGGTTTGTTAAATGTAATTTTCATTCTTCTCATTTCAATTAGAATCATATCCTTAGCAAATACTTCACAACTGTGAAAATTTGGTTGGGATATTTAATAGTTCGCACCATACTGTCCTTCCCATTTAGTAACCAGTTTCACATCTTTATATTTTCTAACATTTTCAATTGTTTTACCAAAAGGTGAGTTGTTCATTAGTTTATAAAAATCTTTCTCGAATTCATTTTTGCTTTGTTTTCTTAACTCAGTGTTTAAATCGATAAATATTTTCAACCATTTAGATTGTTTAAATTTTAAAATTCTATAAATTTTTGTAATTTTTAAACCCAAATTTACCGCTTGTTGTAAATTCAAATAATGAATTACATATCTTTCCTTTTTATAAAAGGTAGTTACTAATTTTGGAATTTCCGAATTTGATATTGGTGGTACTAAATGTTCCGGACAGAGTGGTAGATCTTTATGACTGTCAAATAAATGCTTCGGGTATTCAATGTCAACTTCTAAAATGTAACCGTATTGACTATCTGCTGAAATGTTCATAAAATTTTCGTTGTACACATCAATATCGTTCACCCATTCAAAACCTCCTTACGGTAAGGAACAACACATTGCAGCACCATACAAATTTACAACATCAAAATACATGAGATATGAGTCTCTTTCATTGGAATTGTACTCGTTTCCCATATATTTATTGTTTGCCTTTGCATATCTGTTACTGCACTGAGATATTCCTCCTCTTTTACCTCTTTCAATAAAGAGTGCTATATCAGATTGGTCTTCGGTAAACAGTTCAAGTTCTATTTTTGTCATTTTCAACATACTGTCAAATGCCAGTCCGGATGCTGTAAAATAATGCAAACTGTCCAAGTTATAAGTTTTTAAACAAGTTGCTCGAAAACTTTCAAAGATGTCCGCTAAAAGTAGAACGTCCGTTTTTAAATACAATTCAGCATAGTCTTGTAGAGTATGTAATTGAAATGTGTTCCAAACGTTACAGGCATGTTTATAATCACTGTCGGAGATTTCTAAATTTTGAACTTTACTGAAAAATTTGTCACGTGGTGGAAGACAAGTATCCTGTAACTTTTCCCAAAAATTAAGATATTCATAAGGAAATATACCTTTTCGTGTAACTAAGTTAAATTGATGAATATCAGGAAAATATTTTTTAATAATAATTTTTTGACTATTATCTAAATAAGACGAAAGTTTATCTAAACTGCTTGACATAAATCTAAAAGAATCCAAAAATCTGAAGTTTAATTTAGTATTGTCAATATATTTCGTAAATGAAATATATTTTTCTTTATTTAGAGGTAGTAAAGATATATTTCCTTTAATTTCAGTACAAATTGTTTTAATTAGAAAATGACTGTCATAACCCGATAAGTTGTGAAAAATTACTGGGATACTGTGCGAGTCATTTAAATTTAAATTACAAGAATTATGAGCAGGTCCTCTATACTTTCCCGTCAGGTGACAGTGGTCCAGACATTTTCTATCTCCCAATAGAAAAGGTTTTTCACATACAAAACAAATATTTGTACTTATAAAGTGATTTTTCTCTTCTAGTGTCATGAGAGATAGAGGTAAAGGGTTTTGAATAATGTGATTGATTTTATTGGCAATTTTTTGTAACTCTCTGGTAAACCAAACGACGCAATCTTTTCCTGTATACAACGAAAATTTTGATAAAGAATCATCGTATGAGTATTTCAAATAATAGGCAATACTAAAGGCTTCGTGTTTTTGAACCTTTTTGGTTTTTTCTGTTCTATTAATATCGATATAATCAATCAAAATGCTTTCAAGATCTGCATAAATAACAAATGGTACTTTTAATTTATTTTTAAAATTTTTAAATTTCAATATATTTTCACCCTGACGGGGATATTTTACTTTACTATCATTAAGTTCATTACAATCTGCAATATGTTTATTTAAATTTGATTCGGAAATAAAATGATTTAAACACCGATCACAGTACCATTTTTTATTTTTAACGTTTCCTATTTGCCTATTTATTAACCGTCCCAAATTTTTAATATAAGCAAAATGATATAAAATTTTGTTACTACTACTACCTGATTGAGTATTGTATTGATTATAATCAAATGAAAGCATAATTAAATTAATTTTAATTGAAAAGTTAGTCTTTGACAAAATCAGTTATCATCCTAGTTATTCATATGCGTTTTTCTGTGTTAGTGTTGTGTTATGGTTCTGGAACTGTTTTTCGCCGACTTTGAAGATGTTTTATATTACTGATGACATTTTCTTCCAACGTTTTAAAGTTTTTCTCCTCACATGCTTCTGTGTTCGGCTTGAACAATATCCATCGTTACATTCTTACTTACTACTACGTTGAATTGCCAATTTTTACATCATTTTTGGTGTTTTAAGATCCTTTCCTTTTACGTGGACTTATCATCCACAAGTTTTGAAATTCATCACCTACGTTATACAGGTCAAAAAACTTCTATCTTATGTTTATCATACATTATACTGTTTCTTCGTTAATCTCTTGGGTTTTGACACCCTTACATACAGAACACCTGTTTTTCTATAAGCTCGTTCAAAGCTTTTATTTTATTTTGACCTTAATTTTACCCAATTTTGGATCACCCATCACCAAGTTTTGCTTATGCCGTAGCTGACAACTACAAATTTTCACTTCCAGTTTTCCATGAATGCTTTTAAGTTTTATTTTATATTACTAATTTTTAATGTTTTTAACATAGTTTTTCCGTACCACTATTTCTCAACCATTATTTTTTACCTTTTTTTCCCTCACTACACACTTGTTTTTACCACCGTGGGACATTTGGTAAAGAAGATATAGAAACCAGTTCTACCATTTAGTTGCTTTCCATTGAAATAATGTATTTATACAATTGTATTTGATTACGTTTACTTTTTGCATTTGGTAAGTTGTTAAACTCTAATTTTAATTGTATTTCTTTCTATCATTTCCATATTTTTTCACAGACCTGATGATGACCTTGTTGGTCGAAACTAGTTGTCAACCTTTTGGAATAGAATACAATAAAATAATATGTGTGGTACGAGACTTTGTGTTTTCTTTGGTAAAATCTGTAATTGTCGGTAACTAGATTACAGCTTTTTATAATAAATTTTGAAATCTGCAAATATTTCGACCATCCTCGTATATTTAAAAAAAAATGCATTTTTGACTAATTTTAATACTTTATTATCAAAATTTGATAATATTTTCACTAAAAAAACAAAATTTTTGTCAAAAATAAGCAAATCTGTAATTGTCGGTAACTAGATGATAGTTTTTGACAACAAATTTTGAAATCTGCAAATATTTCGATCATCCTCGTATATTTTTCAAAAAAAAAAATTGTATTTTTGACTAGTTTTAAAACTTTTTTATCAAGATTTGATAATATTTTTACTAAAAAATCAAAATTTTTATCAAAAATAAGCAAATCTGTAATTGTCGGTAACTAGATTACAATAAATTTTAAAATCTGCAAATATTTGATGCATCCTCGAATATTTTTCAAAAAAAATTGCTTTTTTGACTAATTTTAATACTTTTTTATGAAAATTTAATAATATTTTTAACAAAAAAACAAAATTTTTATCAAAAATAAGCAAATGTGTAATTGTCGGTAACTAGATGATAGTTTTTGACAAAAAATTTTCAAATCTGCAAATATTTCGACTATCCTCGTATATTTTTCAAAAAAAAAGCATTTTTGACTAATTTTATCACTTTTGTATCAAAATTTGATAATATTTTTACTAAAAAAACAAAATTTTCATAAAAAATAAGCAAATCTGTAACTGTCGGTAACTGGATTACAGTTTTTTTACAATAAATTTTGAAATCTGCAAACATTCTTGTATATTTTTCAAAAAAAAAAAAATTGCATTTTTGAAAATTAGCTCTATAGTAGTAAGTAGAAAGATTTTAAAAACAACACCAATAATCATTATCGACGTTATTTCAGAAGTTCTGTAGGATTTTTCGAAAAAACGCCCCGCTCCGTGCTTTTTTTCAAATTTTTCATACCTTGAAAACCAAAAAAGATATTAAAATGCAGTTTTTTCCATTCAATCAGAAATTTGATCATAATTCAAAAACAATTTAAATTTCATAAAAAATAAAAAAAAAACGATCTTTTTCCAATTTCTCATATTTGAAAACCAAAAACCAAATTTAGGGAAAATAAAGAAGATTTGAAGGTAAAATGATATAATGAGCTTACTTATTTCCATCTCATCGAAACAATGCATTTCGGCTTTTGGTTCGTCCACAATTTCTAATTTTTCTTCTTTTATTACAAAATTATTTATTATATTTTCTTTATTACTATTCTCACCTGAAATTAAAAATATAAATATAAATTAAATTGATATTTCGTTATTTTTGTGTTTTATTTAATGAACAATTCTGTTTTTTCTTTTTTTAAATCTGTAACTTTCAACAATTTTTTATACATTTTCCATACACAAAATTTTTCCAATGATAAAATTTGATCTTACCAAATTCATTCAAAATTTCAATTTCTTTCATTTTAATTCCAGCTTCTGATTTTTCTTTGGTAACATCCATTATGGAACTTTCTTCAGCTGAAATATATTGGAAAATCATTTTATAAATCATCAATCAATATCAATACATAGTATAAAACAAAGTCGCTTTTTCTGTCCCTATTTCCCTTTGTATGCTTAAATCTTTAAAATTACGCAACAGATTTTGATGCGGTTTTTTTTAATAGATAGAGTGATTCAAGAGGAAGGTTTATATGTATAATAACATCCATTAAATAGTGGAAAAATACTGTTATTTTGGAGGTTTCTAATGTGATGTCGTTAATTTTAGGAATTATATTAAAAAAATCGATTATCTGTCAATCCGGCTGACAAGTAAAACGCCATCTAAAACCAGTCAGTTAACAGAAGTTGACATTTACGTTTAGTAAACACAAAATGTGATCGAATTTCGCTTAAAATCGACGAAAAAACTCGTAAAAAGTGTAAAACAGTGCAAAATGATCGTTAAACCCTAAAAATCACTACATAGTATAAAACAAAGTCGCTTTCTCTGTCCATATGTCTCTTTGTATGCTTAAATCTTTAAAACTACGTAACGGATTTTGATGCGGTTTTTTTGATAGATAGAGTGATTCAAGAGGAAGGTTTATGTGTATAATAACATTTATTAAATGGTGGAGAAATAAGATTATTTTTGAGGTTTCTAATGTGATGTCGTTAATTATCAATTTTTTTCCGCTTAAATTGCAAACGCAGGTTGAACCCTACGAGATTTATCAAAATAAGGTACCTACTAATTATTTGTACAAATGAAAAAGGTCTACAGAAAACTCCGAGATGGTATATGTCTATCTCTTATGGATATCCCACAAAAACAGTTTTTTGTCATTTACTTTTTACGACAAATATTGGCTAATTTTCGATGCGATTTTAACCAATACAACATTAATCCTTATCCAACTAAATAGCTTAAAAACATTGTTAATTTAACATAGATCTATATGGTCCTGTACAGCATAAGATTTAAATGAATATTTTCGAAGATATTACAGATTTAAAATTGCGGGACGTAGCGCTTGCGGTGGTACGGGCCGGCCGGGGCGGCGGAATCGTGCCTACAAATAGTATAAATAGCGCATTGGAGGCCACGATGCTACCCTAAGGTGGCGCAGTTGTAATTCTTACATAACTAAGTACTATGACGCCACCGTAAGGTGGCGCAGTTGATATGTCATATATTTAGGGCGGCTTGCACATCGTCGTTAAATACAGTTTAAGAGCGACGTAAACGCATTTAGTCTGCTAAATAAAATTAGCGTCTTGCACAACAAAAATTTAGGTACTAATCACGTTTAACGAACTGTCAAAGTTAAATACCCAAAGATGGCTATTTAGCGTCGTTAAATACGTTTAGTAGCAATCGCGCGTCATCATTTTGAGGTTATAGAAATTTTACTATTATTTTATAAAAGATTGTAAAGAGTTCGGTAGGAAGTTTGTAAGATGGATTTGTGGGAATTGTATTCTGACGACGATGAGGAGATTATAGAATATATCAACAGACCGAGGAAATTGTTTGAGAGAGCAGACTTATTTGAAATGTATTCCGACGACAAATTCTTCAGAAGGTTTCGTCTAACGAAAGAAACCACTATAATTTTGTTACAGCAAATAGTCCCACATTTAAAAACCAGCAACAAGTAAGGAAATGTACTCATTATTAATGAATATTCAATACATAGATAGGTAGCTAATTAGATATTTTTGTTTGTTTTGCAGAAACAAATCAGTCACTCCTATGAACCAACTTTTATGTACGCTGAGATTTTATGCGATAGGAAGTCAGCTAATAACTTGTGGTGACATGATTGGTGTACCTGAGAGCACTGCTTGTAGAATAGTGCATCGTGTTACTCATGCAATTGCATTATTGTATAAGATGTATATAAAATTTCCAAGCACAACAGAAGAGCAAAGTAATACAGCGTATGATTTTTATAAAATTGCAAAGTTCCCTAGAGTAATTGGTGCGTTAGATTGCACTCATGTGAGAATAATATCTCCAGGTGGTGATAACGCTGAAATATATAGGAATGGGAAAGGATATTTTTCAATAAACACCCAATGTGTAACTGCTGCAAACCTTATGTTTTTAGATGTTGTGGCAAGGTGGCATGGATCAGCACATGATTCCAATATTTGGGATAACTGTGCATTAAAACGCAATTTTTTGCAGGGTAAATATAATGATAAATTGTTGCTAGCTGACAGTGGCTATGCCCAAACTAACTTTATGATGACACCTCTATCAGAAAATAATGTGAATACACGAGGAGAGACACTTTACCAAGAGTCACAAATAAAGACGAGGAATGTGGTTGAACGGGCATTTGGTATATGGAAGAGGAGATTTCCTATATTATCCAGGGGCATAAGTAATCACCTTCATAGAGTACCTGGCATAATTATAGCAACAGCTGTACTTCATAATTTAGCTATATTACGAAAGGAAAACATACCCCCTGAAGATCTAGAGTTTCCTGTTATTATGGAAGGTAGGGATGATGATGTTGCACCAGAACGGTATGGAAGAGGAAGCGCTAATTCGCAGCGAAGACTACTAATAGAGGAATATTTTCCATCATTGTAAAAAAAATAAAAACAAAAAATATTACAGCTCTGATTGTTTCTTTTTTATTTCTAAATCCTTAAGTAAAAGTTCTTTTTTGTAAATTTGCTCATTAAATTCCTTTTTTTTTTTCATTAAATTATCCAACTCTATTTCATACCTATACTTTTTGTTTATGTTCTATTTCTATTTCCAGTGACAATTTTTGTAATCTAACAAGCTCCAACTTCTCTTCTGACAATATTGTGAAACTCTCATTTGCAATTAATCGTAAAAATAAAAAAAAATTGGAAAAAACATTAGTGTTAGGCGATGCGAAGTTCGCCGGGTCCGCTAGTAATTAACATAATATAACAAAAATTATCCCAAAAACATAAAAATTACAAAATTTTTACAGCCACATCAAAAAATACAAATTTCATAAAACAAATTAATATCAATGCCTGAATTTTAAAGAAAAACCAAAAATCATTTTATCTACTCTACCTCATATTATGTATCAATTTTTAGTTCGTGAAAACTGTCATTATAGACAGCAGTGCGTGAAGGATTGAAAGTGTGCGTGAAGGAACAATGTATTTTAAATGGGATTTACTTTTTCGCACTGTTTTTGACACACCTTCATATAATCAAATATCCCACAGATATAGACAATATAGATCGGAAATGTCATTTTTCTACAACCGTGCGTAAAGTATTACCTTTACGCACGGTTTAAGGTTCGTAAAGTTTAACTTTTTTTCACTAGTGAAAAAAAGTAAAATAAGCACTGTTTTGTATAAGATTATACAAACACTTTTGTGTGTGTTAGTGGCCGAGGTTGTAAGGTATATAGCTTCTACCCAGATGACTCGGGTTCAATTCCGGGTAAGGAAACTTTTTTTTTATTATTTAATTGTGTAAATTTGTGTAAATATATTTAATTGTTAAATTATTGCAGTTTAATACATACAAAACTAGATATTATATTCAGTAATTTTTAATTTGATTTTTAATATGACAGAAATATCAGTTCATGAATAAGGGTAAGTATTTTTATTTAAATGACTGATTGACATTTCAATTAATTTATAATTCAAGCATTTCGCGTTTCTACGTACCGGTATTATAAGGTGAGATTAATTTAGAAAATAAATATTTTGTTAGGAATAATAAAATTAGTAAAAAACTCTTAGTTTTTTAAAAAACTTTCACTTTTAATTAAAAACTTTTAATATTTTTTAAAATGACATGTTTCGCTGTACTAAGCATCGTCAGATTGACATATAAAGTTACATTTTGTTTATTTGTAGCTAACAGTGATGTTAAAATTACTTTAAAATATGTAATTAATTACAATTACAATTACTTTGGTCAAATTGTAATTAATTACAATTACAATTACAAAATTTGCAATTGTAATTAATTCCAATTACAAAATTGGAAATGTAATTAATTACATGCTGTGGTGCAATTTTAATTAAGTAGTTAGGTACATCTTCCTTTCAGGTAGAAAGTTCGAAAATGTTTTAAAACAATATATTACTCCTCTACCTAGTTGTTTTACATATAAAACATTGTTTTTCAATTAATATAATTTTTATTACATATTACCTCAAAAGAACGAACAAGTTAGGGTTAGATCAAGGACTGACCACGAACTGACTATTTTGCGGAACGTTGAACTGAATTTCTTGCAAACCCTTCTTTCGAAAAATATGGTTTTTCCAATTTACTTTTAAAAATATCATTAACTTTTTCCTGGAAACAAGAAAATAATAGAAGAAATAATCCTTTTACAATATGCTTGGGTTTAAGTATTTATTTGTTTCAAAATCCCGAGAAATAATATTTCTTATCTTAATTGGGGTAGCTCGCCGATCTGGTTATCGCTTGCATTGTGTTCTATTACCTGGTTTGGATTTTTTCACGTACCTATGCTATAAGCTATTGAAAATATTAAAATATTAAAAGTATTCATTTCATCGAATGTAATTGTAATTGTAAAGTAACGATTAATTGAATTACAAATGAATTACAGTTGAGTAGAAAGTAATTAATTACCGTACCAATTACAATAAAAGTAATTTAATTACTTTTTAAAGTAATTGTAATTAATTACTTAACAACACTGGTAGCTAACTATCTGATGTTGAATAGGTAATATTAAGGCTAGATTAAGTATGGAAGTAATAAGATATAACAATATTAAAGCCTAGATGTTATTAGCCCTAAGGGATTATCCTGGATGTATCTCCCTCTAAGATCAGTATAACTGTGCAATGATATAGAAAAACCAGGAAAAAACTATATCTGCTGATCTTTACAATAACTTAATATATATGTATTACAATTATATCTTATCTATGTATAAAATGAAGACTCAATCAAAGTAAACAGTTTAATAGTGGAGAATTTCTAAGATTTATTTATTCATTAACAACTTTAAATTGTGGATCTGCTAGATGTCTTTTTATTTCAAGTTCTTTAAGGAAATCTAAATTTTGTTTTTTATTACAAATGTGTAGAATTTGGATGTCATTGTTGTGTAAGAGTGAGGTTGGATGTTCAAGTAGGTGTTTTGCATAATTTGACTTATCTGGTTGTTTTAATCTATATGCTCTTAAGTGTTCATTAAATCTTATTTCAAATTTTCTTTGTGTTTGACCTATATATATCGCATTACATTTAGGACAATTAATTTTGTAAACACCAGATTTTTTTAAATTTGGTAATTTTGTTTTTACATTTAATAATTTTGTACCAACATTATTTAGTGTTTTAAATGACATTAATGTTGATGTTGCCGAAGATATTATTTTTGAAATTGTATTGGAAATACTTCCACAATATGTAATATTTTTATAACTTTTAATTTCTTTAGTTTGTTTAGGAAATATTAGTTGTAGTGATATTTTTTGTTCTTTCTTATTAATTAATTTATTTATTAAATAAATTGGATAGCCATTAGATGTAGCTATTTGTTTTATTATATTAATTTCTTTATCAAAGTTAATTTTGTCCATTGGAATTGAAAATGCTCTATGTATCATAGAATTATAAGCTGCTAATTTATGTGTTATAGGATGATTTGAATTATATGGTATGGTTACATCTGTTTGTGTTGGTTTTCTGTATATTGAATAATTTAGTAAATTATTAACTTTTTTAATATTTAAATCAAGAAAATTAATTGAATTATTTTCTTCAATTTCTAAAGTAAAATTAATTTCAGGATGTAAAGTATTAATGTAATTAAAAAATATATCTAACTGTCGTTCGCTACCTATATATCCTGCTAATACATCATCAACATATCTATACCAAAATATAATATTATTTTTATAACTAGAATTAAAGATTATGTTTTCTAAATTATCCATAAAAATATTTGCTAAAATTGGAGAAATAGGACTTCCCATTGGAAGACCCTCATTTTGAATATATATTTTGTTATCAAAAGTAAAATAATTTTGATTAATGCATATATTAAATAGGTCAATTATATCTGATATTATATTTGGATGGATATTTCTTTCATCTAAAAATTTTTTAACCAGAACTATACATTCTTTAGGAGGTATTTTAGAGAACATATTAGTTATATCAAATGATACTGTAACGGGATAACCGTAAAGGAAGGGACCTTAATTTGAAAGATTGTTGTTGACAGTTGATTTTTAGAAGTTTGTAAAAAAATCAACTGACCATTTTAAATAATGTTTCTAGAAAATTCTAGAAACTTCTAAACACACTAACTAGATTAAATAATGTTGTATATAAGGGGATGCACGGGCAGTTAACGTCAGTTCGAGTCAAGTGTTCAGAAGAGTTCATTGTATTGTCAAGTAGTTAGACGTTATCCAGCAGAGTTCAGTGTATCTTAACAATTTTGTAAATAAATTGTGTAAAAAGCCCCCATGCGTGTTTCAAATTGGTGTCAGGTGTGGGGTGAAGATATAAGAATGCCTGGAAAAAAGATAAATGAACTATTGGTGGCTGAGCTCAGAAGAGAGCTTGAAGAATTAGAGTTGGAAACTACTGGAAGCAAATCCGTATTGTTGAGAAGGCTCCGTGAGTACTACGTAAATAATAATTTGGACCCTGACGCTGTGGAGTTCGAAGACCCAGTTCAAAAAGCAAATTCTGAACTAACTCAACAAATTTCCCGGCTGCAAGAAGAACAAGCTCAACAACTTTCCCGGCAACATGAGGAGCTATCCAGTCAGATGAAGAGCCAGCGCGAAGATATGTCCCAGCTGAAAGAGGAGCTATCAGGACGAATGACGAGCCAACATGAGGAGCTATCCAGTCAGATGAAGAGCCAGCGCGAAGACATGTCCCAGCTGTCCCAACGAATGACGAATCAACAAGAGGAGCTATCCAGTCAGATGAAGAGCCAGCGCGAAGAGGTGTCCCAGCTATCAGGATAAATGACGAGCCAGCAAGAGGAGCTATCCAGTCAGATAAGAAGCCAGCGCGAAGAGGTGTCCCAGCTATCACAACGGATGTCCACCCTACCAGAAGAGTTATCCAGTTCCTTCTCCCAGCAAATATCGCATTTGCGCTCCGAAATATGCAACTTGCGAGACGAGCAAAATCAGCAAGTAGCCAACTTGAATCAGCAAGTAGACAACTTGAATCAGCAAGTGAACAACATGAATCAGCAAGTGACCAACATACAAGACCAGCAAAATCAGCAAGTGGCCAACTTCAGAGACGAGATCAACCAGCAAATGCAGTCCGAGATAGAAAAGCTTAAACATGAACTGGAAGCTTGTCTACAAAACCAAACCATCCACCACGGCGACGGAGATGCAGGAAGGATGGAAACCTGTCACGCAGACGTCGAACGACGAAGAAACGAGGAGACGAGCCAGGTGCGAACGACAATGAAACCCCCGACCTTCGACGGGAAGACTTCCTGGCCAAATTACCTGAAACAATTCGACGCAGGGGCCAGAGCTAATGGATGGTCATCCCAGGAGAAAGCATTGTCCCTAACCGTAGCTCTGCGAGGCGAAGCTTTAGACGTCTTGCAATCATTGACACCGGATGAAGCTGACAACTTCGAGTTATTGGTGAATCGTCTAGAGATGCGTTATGGTCAAACTCATCTACAACCGGTGTACCGAATGCAGTTAAAGAGCCGAAAACAGAAAAATGGAGAAACTATCTAGGAATTTGAAGCGGATGTAGCAAGAATGGTACGACTTGCGTATTCAAATGCAGCGGAGGATTTCCTGGAGTGCCTAGCAGTCCAAACCTTCACCGATGGTCTTCGAGACGTCGAGTTGCAGCGCGCTGTACGGTTGGCGCGGCCGAAGACTCTTGTGGACGCCTTGACCATTGCCCTGGAGTTTGAGGCGGCGACGGAGGCCTCACGTGGAGTTGCTCGACTAAGGGAAATCACCGGTAACTACGACCATGCCGTTCATTCCGTTAGCGACGTTGAAGCGGTAGTAGAGAGATTAATGAAGTTATCTCCAAAAAGAAGGCGCCAAGTGAGATGCTGGAACTGCGGAGAACTAGGCCATATAAGAAATACTTGCCCCCAAAAAGAAAAATCTTCTGCTGAAGTACCCCAGCAGCAGGAAAACTAGAACGGGTCGACTCCTGGAGGGCGAAATCGACCCCAAACATTCCCGAAGCCCCTCACACCATTAAATTGGCAACTCTGCGACATCACGTGGACAGCTTATATGTAGATGGCCTCCTTGATGGGAAGAATATTAGCATGCTGGTAGACACTGGAGCTACAAAAACTATCGTCCGACCAACCATCATTATGCGAAATAAGATGTTGCCTACCAGTTGGAGACTGCGTACCGTTACCGGAGATTCTGCTAGAGTCTACGGTGAGATACAGGTGACGCTACAGTTTGGTTCAACCTCTCTTGTTCACTCAGTGCTGGTGGCTGACGTTGATGAAGATGTTGTTCTGGGCATGGATGTTATGCTCCACTGTGGTTTTCATTTGGATCTTCGCCAACGTATCCTTCGTACTGGTAATGAAGAAATATTCCTGCACCGAAAACAAGTTGACAATGCCTCGATTAAGCTAATCAATGACTTCCGGCAAGCTGCGAATGTGTCGTCACAGCGCGGTTGGATGGACTGGAGCCAGATGGTGCCCCAGCCATGATAGAGCCGAAGAACCATGACCATGAATTGGGAAAAGGACTCCTTGTGGGTAAGACTCTTGTTAGATCCGCCAAAGAGGTACCCATCCGACTTATCAACTTGAACGATCATCCAGTTCTTCTCCGAAAGGACACGGAAATGGGAAGTTTAGAACCAGTAATGGCCATAATTCACAAGATAAATGTTACGGAAACAGATGAGACCAACGAAATTGTACAATTAATGACAAAATTAGACCCCTCTTTGTCAAAATTAGAAAAGAAACAGGTAAGAGATCTACTTTACCGATATAAACCTGTATTTGGTTCTAAAAGTAAACTGGGAAGAACTGATGTTGTACAACATAGAATTGACACTGGTGATGCACGTCCGATTCGACAGGTACCCCGAAGGATGCCTCAAGTTAAAAAGGAAGAAGCAGACAGAGCCCTTAAAGAAATGATTCAAAATGGCATAGTCGAACCATCCAGTAGTCCGTGGGCTTCTCCTGTAGTATTAGTGAGAAAGAAAGACGGATCAATGCGGTTTTGTGTCGACTATCGAAAGCTAAATGATGTCACTAAGAAGGACAGTTATCCTCTGCCAAGGATTGATGATGCCCTCGACGCTTTGGCGGGTTCTACTCTGTTTTCTACCTTGGACCTTAAAAGCGGACACTGGCAAGTTAAAATGAATCCTGCAGACAAAGAAAAGACTGCCTTTACCAGTGGATCAGGGTTATGGCAATTCACGGTCCTTCCATTTGGCCTTTGTAATGCTCCTGCGACGTTTGAACGACTAATGGAGAACATCCTGCGAGGTTTGTCATGGGAGACTTGTCTAGTTTATCTAGACGACATCATCATAATGGGTAAGACCTTTAAGGAACATTTATCTAACCTGGAAGAAGTTTTTAAAAGATTACAGAACGCTAATCTAACATTGAATGTTAAGAAATGCCACTTGTTCCAGAGACAGGTCAACTATTTAGGACATAACGTAAGCAAGGATGGCGTTGCTGTTGACCCCGCTATGATACAAGCCGTTCAGGAATGGCCAATCCCTATCGACAAACATCAGCTCCGGAGTTTCTTGGGTCTTTGTTCCTATTACCGACGATATGTCAAGAATTTTGGAGATATCGCCAAACCCTTGACACGTTTGACAGAACAAGATAAGTCCTTCTGTTGGGATCAGGAATGTCAAAAGGCGTTTGAAATATTGAAGAAACAGCTTACGTCAGCACCTGTTCTTGCTTATCCACTTCCTGATGGTAAGCTTATTCTGGACACCGACGCCAGCAATGTGGGAATTGGAGCCGTCTTGTCACAGCTACAAGACGGTAAGGAAAGAGTGGTTGGTTAGTAAAGGTACTGCAAGAGTTCGAGCGCAAAATCGATCATTTTTACATGTAAATCTCCATAAGAAAATCTAAGGTCCATTCTGCTCATTTTTGCTCTTTTTTTCATACTGCGCATGCGCGACTTACAATCTTAATTTACACTATTTAGAGTATTAAATGTACGTGTTAAGAACTACTAAAGGTGCATTAGGGCTATAATGATTTAACGGTGTTATGGAAAAGAGTGAGAATACTGTTTAAAAGTCTGTATTCAAAGGGTCATATGACATTTTTTTGTGTTGAATGGATATCAGTGGGAGGTGTATTGTTGGTTGCAGAGGTAGAGTAAGATTTATGGAAGAGGTTTCAGGATAAATGGGATGCTGCAGTAAACGGATCATAAAAGATTTCTGTATTTAACGAATACGGGAGAAACTAATAAATAGACTTCTTAATGTGAATAATGAGCTAAGAAATCATCTTAAAATTTATATGGAGAGGGTTAATAAAACCAATAATTTATTTAAAAAACATATACTTATTAAACAGTTAAAAATTTAAAATTACATGCTAACAAATCTTCTAGTTGATAAACCCACTTGCCGTCCTTAGGATTCTTCAATATCAATCTTAAATTATTAGATAATAAAATCTAATCGACATCCATTGCTTGTTCCATTATAGAGTAATGTCCCCAGGGCAAAGTATTATAGGTACCTGGCACTAGATATCTTTTGTCATCATCAGAGCTGAGAGCAATTTTCTGTTGTTCTAGAGAAAAAACATGATGCTGCTTGGATCGTATTAGATGCTGTATAGCAGTCTTCTCTTTAGCTGTTTCTAAACACTCAATGTAATCATCAAAAGTAATTTTTGTTTTTACAACGGATGATTTGACACCCTTAGCCTTTTTTGTAACACCATAATTTGATAAAATTTGCTCAATCTCATCATCGTCATATTCCTCAGCTTTTAATTTCTTTTTCAAGTTTTGCAACTCAGCCTCTGTAGTAGAAACTTTTATGCAGTATAATTTGGACCGTAACCCCACAAAATCCGTCATAATACATCCATTATTCTCATCCTTCATCATACCCAAAACTTTCTTATTCACCTGTGGTATTCCATATATATTATCACTAGGATAGTCTGACGTATCAAAGTATTGGTGGCAATCATTTTTCATAATAGTGTATGGATCTTTTCTCTGTATTTCGACTGCTAAAGAGTCCGTATCGGTATAGAAAGCTGCGCAGTCTTCCCCAAATGTCTTAAGCAGGTAATCATAGTGAAAGCTGTATATAGTGGTTTTCGCCAGGTCCAGGATTGATTGGCCAACATATATTGGCTTATTTAGATAAATTTGAAGTTTATTCATCTCTACTGCAACCAAATTTTCGGCAAATATCATACTGTTCTCAAATTCAGGTTTGGATATGTAAGATTGAGCACCATATCGACCTTCCCATTCAGTTAAAAGTTTCACATCAACCCTTTTTCGTACATTTTCCATAGTTTTGCCAAATACAGCGTTATTCATTAGTTTATATAAATTCTTCTCAAAATCATTTTTGGCAGCTGTTCGAAGAGTTGTGTTTAGATCGATGTAAGACTTTAACCATGGGCTTTGCTTAAATTTCAACACTCTATGTATTTTTGTTACTTTTAATCCATGTGCTATAGCTTGTTTAAGAGCCTGATAATGAATGACATATTTTTCTTTATTATTTAGTGTAGCCATCAATTTAGTTAGTTCTTTAGTTTTAGTTGGTGGTTTCATAGTTTTAGGGTTGATATGTTCTGGACAGAAAGGAATATCTTTATGTATATCGTGTAAATCATGTGGATACTCCAAGTCCACCTCCAGCATGTAGCCATCGTCATTATCATTAGCAATCGTAGTAACATCAATATTTGTATCTGCCCATTCAAATCCGCCATATGGTAGAGGTTGGCTCATTGCCCATCCATATTGATTGTTTACATCGAAATACATCAAATAGCTTTCAGGCTTTTTTGGATCGTAATTCGGCATATACTTGTTGTTTGCATGAGCTCTTCTTTTAGAGCAAACTTGACTAAGACCTCCTCGAATACCTCGCTCAACAAACAAAAACATATCAGGATCAGTCAGCAACTCCAATTCTTGTCTAGTATACTTTAACATTGCATCCCACGTATAACCAGGGAGCGTAAAATAGTGGGCTGGATCTAGTTCATACGTTTTAATACAGCTTATTCTAAACTGTTCAAAAACATCTGCTAGAAGCAATATGTCAGTTTTCATGTACAAGTCGACATAATCTCCTAAAGTAGTACAGTTAAACATAGACCAAACTTTATGAGCCCTTCTATATAGACGTTTGGGGCAAGGCTTATCTTCTAATTTATTATAAAAAGCATCTTGAGGTGGTAGACAGGATTCATTGAAACGATCAAAACTATCAATGTAATCATATGGCATTACCCCTTTCTTCGTTAATAAATTAAATTGTTCTTCCGTAGTATTAAAAAACTGGGATTTAAGATTAGGAAATTCTGTTAAATAAGATGATAACTTATCTAGAGAAGAAGCCATAAATCGAAAACTATCAATAAATCTAAAGTTTATTCGGGATTCATCAACATGCTTAGTAAAAGAAATGTATTTTTCTTTAGTAAGAGGGAGCAAATCTATAGAGCCAGTCATGCGGGTTGCGATATCTTTTATTATAAAAGATGCATCATAACCACTCAAATTGTGAAATATAACAGGGAGTGTATGAGTGTCTTGATAATTAACATTACAGTCATTATGTGCAGCCCCGCGATAATTATTTTCAGATATTAAGTGAAAATGCTCACGAACTTTTTTTCCCCAACTTTAAAGGGTAGCGTGCAAATATGGCAACATGTGGATGCTTGAAAATCACTTTCTTGCTGTGGGGTCATGTTTATATCATATGGACATAAAAATACCGTTGATACATCCTCAGCAAGCTGATTCATTTCTTCTGCGAACCAAGTCATGCAATCTGCCCCACGATAGCTTTTATAGAAGGACAAAGAATCGTCGTAGGAACATTTAAAATAGTACCCCACTGCAGCAGGAATATGTTCTTGGTAAGCGGTCTTTTCCGCGCATGGCTTTAAAACACTTTCTAGATCAGCGTATACGGCGAAAGGGGCTTTTATTTTGTTTTTAAAATTCTTAAATTTTATCATATTTTTACCCTCCTCAGGCATCCTGATGGCTGTGTCATTCTTTTTAATACAGTCATCAATGTGTTTAATTAGCTTATCTTCCGAACGGAAGTAGTGTAAACATCTATCACAAAAATACTTTCGACCATTTTCTTGACTAAGTTGGCTAGATAAAAGTCTAGAAAGATTTTTTATCCAGACGTAATGATATCTAGTTGGATTAGAATAGTCATCTGGAATAAGAAGTAAGTTTACATGTTTATCTTTCTTTGCAGATGTTAGATATGTGGGAAGCGTCGTGAAATCCTTTTTATATTTCCTCAAAACATATACGTTGACTGAAACATTATTTTGCTTCTCAAAACTGGGGATTTGTTTTATAGTCATTGGAAACTGGATTCCTTTCAATTTTAATACCTCTGAATAATGCGGGTATTTATTTGTTCTTTGAGGATCTTTATCAACAGGATACAAAGCAGCCATCATTGCCCATGCAAAGCAGGCTTGGTCATCATTTTTAACATTAATGCAGGCTTCTTTTCTTTTAATTTGTGGTGGAAGTTCAATATATGATGATCCAAGTTGCGGTATAAATTTATTAATGTTTATACCCAAGTTAACAATTCGTTTCAAGGCCCACCCACTGTCACGCTCCTGGAATTCTTCAAGTTCTTTTAGAATAGGGTCCGAAACTTTTTCATCAAACCAGTTATCTATATTAGTTGTTTTGTATATAGCAGAGTTTGACGTGGTGAAATATTTATTTTCGTTTAAGATCTTCTCACCATGAGCGATTTCAAATTCACCACAAAAGATCATGTTAACTTTAACTGAATCATCTTTCTTCAGAGCGTTTTGAATTCTTCGTTTGAATAGAGCTTTACAGTCTAGCAGAAAGGCTACTGGATCTTTATGTTTAAGATTGGATATGACTCCTGTTCGAATTCTTGAATTAAATGCAGAGGATGTATCATCCCAATGTACCCTTCTGTACGCAGTCTCTTTTCTACTTATATGCCCTGCACCCTTTTTCTGTTGGGCCTTAAATTGAGCTTGTAACGATTTTACTTCTCGAAGTTGGGCTTCTAAACGATGCCTTTCCCCAGAGGTCTTAGCAGATCTTAGAGCATTTTTTAACTTCTTGATAGCTCTAACACATTCTCGCAATCCATCTCCAACTTTTTGTTCATTATAGTTCGTTGATATTAGTCCAAGAATCGACGCAATATTAACAATTAATTCACACAACATCTTATACCAAATTAAATTAAAGTAATTGTTAAAAACCGAACACAAGATTTCAATAACTAAGTAAGTAAAAATTATAGGTATAATTTATTGTGAGAGTTTGATAACACTCTAAACAATTATGTTGCTCTTACTCACGTCTGATCAGTACGACTGACTAGTTCAGAATGAATCAGATAGTCTTTTGTTTTTAATTTTATGAATTCAAAAGTGGGCGTGGCTTAAAATCTCCAATAAGGAATTTTCTTTAAGAAAAAAATAAGCAAGTGGAAAACAATTTCCGAAAAGTTTAAGTAGAAATTTTAAAATCAAAATGTGCCAAAAATACACAGGAAAAAAAAATATAAAATTAATTTTTAATCGTAGTAAAAAACCGAACACAAGATTTCAATAACTAAGTAAGTAAAAATTATAGGTATAATTTATTGTGAGAGTTTGGTAACACTCTAAACAATTATGTTGCTCTTACTCACGTCTGATCAGTACGACTGAATAGTTCAGAATGAATCAGAAAGTCTTTTGTTTTTAATTTTATGAATTTAAAAGTGGGCGTGGCTTAAAATCTCCAATAAGGGGATTTTCTTTTAAGAAAAAGTATATGTTAACTAGTGTAATTCCAGTAATATACAAGTGGTAACAATTTCAGAAAAGTTTTTTGGATCTAAATTCAGAATGTACCAAATTGCGTAGGAAAAAAAAACATAAAATTAATTTTTAATCGTAGTAAAAATGAACACAGGATCTCAAAAAATCATCGTTTTAATTTTATTTTGGGAGGTCGGTGGTTCTTTAATAGCCTACAGGCAACAATTTCCTCTAATTATGTATATAAAACATACTGAAAACGCTATACGTACTTAACTCAACAGGTTACTGCGAACTTTGTAGATTCGGCTAACCGAAACCCTAAGTTTATAGTACTTCTCCCTTCGTAAAGGTAACTGGCGCGCATCAGTGCAGGAAAAAGTTGACCACTATTTATACCCGAAGGGACCTCAACCAATAAATGAAGTTTATGTACGAAGAATATAAATAGGTAATAATTTTTAAACGTATTAAAGCTTACACAAAAAAAAATAATAAATAATTTAAATCCTAGTTATAATTTTATTTTGGGAGGTCGGTGGTTCTTTAATAGCCTACAGGCAACAATTTCCTCTAATCATGTATATAAAACATACTGAAAACGCTATACGTACTTAACTCAATAGGTTACTGCGAACTTTGTAGATTCGGCTAACCGAAACCCTAAGTTTATAGTACTTCTCCCTTCGTAAAGGTAACTGGCGCGCATCAGTGCAGGAAAAAGTTGACCACTATTTATACCCGAAGGGACCTCAACCGACAAATAAAATTTTTATTCATTCATATCAATTGCAGGAAGTTTAATAAAAAACCTTTAAGATTCTTTTTTCAGCAAGAGCATACTGAAAACGTTGAATGTATATAAACTAAATAGGCTACTGCGAACTTTATAAACTAGTCTCATCAAAACTCTAAGTTTATAAATACTAATCCCTTCGTAAACGTAAAGGTAACTAGTATGTATCAGTGCAAGAGAAGTTGACCACCATTTATACGAAAGGGAGCCCATCCGGCAATAATAAAAACGTATTCTCAGTAATTCTCACCTGATTAATGCTGGTAGTCTTTAAGCACCCACAATAATGTACTTTTAATTTTCCAAACTAATCACAATTGCGGTCGCTGTGATAAAAACTGCCAACTTGTTAATAAAAGAAAAACAAACAGAGTACATATATGTAATGGTTAGGAACATCTATGTGTAAAACGTAGGCCTACCGCCATCTATATCATAACATCGAACGATAACTGTTATCAGACATATTGTTACGCGAGGATACATATGTGTGTAAAACGTAGCCCTACCGCCATCTATAACATAACATCGAACGATACCCATTATCAGACATATTGGTGGGGGGCTTATCTTTACAATGAATCTCTCGATCCAAATTGTCGGGTAGGTAGCTAGTAAAATAACAAGGTCACGCGGCATAAATTTTTATTACATATATTAGTTTTAAAAATATAATATTTAAACAAAAAATTACAGTTCTTGCATGTTTAACTATGTATACAATAAATTTTTTTAAATAATTTGTTAATTAGGTATGTGTTAAATAAAAAAAATATGTTTTTTAAACTTTATCTCTTATTTTTTATTTAAAAGAACATAAAGGTAATCAACAACGCTAATAATAAATTTTACATTTCATTTCATTACGAAATAATATTCATTTTATTAGTGTTCTGTTTTAGTTAAATATATTACAAAAATAATAAAAAAAACAGGTAAGCTTTAAATATTTAATATACCTTTGGGATATATAGATAATAAAAAAAGGCGAGGTCTTTTTATTTTTTATTTGGCAAGAATATATAAAACAATATATTTATTTGTTTAGTTTTTCATAGTAAAACATTCAATTAGTAAATAATCTCTAAAGAGCGCAATTGGTCTATAATTAATTCGGCTTGTTTTCCATTTAAGGCATTGTTTTTTGATAAAATTTTAAGACCTTCTACAAGAAAGTTTGGGTCATCATGTTCGTTATAGAGGGTCCATATTTCATCCAGTTGGTTAAGTATCTGCATGTCTACCACATCCTTTGTGTCACTTATGGAGAAATCAACACGATTTTTCTTTGACTGTATGTCTTGAACCTTATGTTTTCTTTCATACTGAGGTCTGTGCTTGTCTGATATATCTGAGCCTCGTGTTTGGTTATTCTCGGGTATATGACTTCTTTCATAAAACTGTACGTCTTGGTCACGTGTTTCATCAATTTCATGTAGGGTATGTGACATTCTTTTTCTTTTGTTTTTACCTAGGTACATTGGTTTAATGATTTTTTCGTATTTAGGGGTATGAGATTGATGACGTAACCGCCCTCGTCCATCCTTATGGACGCCTGATATGTCTAAAAGAGCTTTATAGATTTTTTGATCGGCAAGCGTATACTGTGTTGGCTGCTTTAAAAACAGCAGGTCGTAGACACCCTGCGCAGGTTTAAACTTGTGTGAGTCTATCTGAATGATATCTTTACCAAACTCAATTGTTTTATTTCCAAGCGACCATTCTCCCGTAGACCAATTGAACTTTGGCCCGTATATTTGATCTGTATTTCCTAAATCTTGAATATATTTTTCAAGATTAATGATGTTATTTTCATAAGATATTTGATTATGTTCCCCCTCTGTTGAATGATTGGATAGTGAGTCATTTTCGTTGAGTTCTGTTTTAGGGACTTTTTCGTTCACATATTGGGCTATTTCTTTAAGAGGTGTAGTTATTGGTTCAAACGTTGATTCTAGTAGTTCTGTTTTATCAGCTTGCATTTTTTGAGAGCTTTGTACTTTTCACGCACAATCGCTGCGAGTTTGCTTACTTGAACCGCTCGGCTTGAAGGCATGTTTACAAATAAACTCGAGAGACTTTGACTTCTTAATTTATACCCTTGTTGTGAACGTTTCTGACCCTCTGTACTATACACTGCTACCCTCTGCTACGCTCTGTTATAATGCTCTGCTAAGCTCTGCTACGCACTGTTATAATGCTCTGCTTATAACAGTGCGTAGCAGAGCATTATAACAGAGCGTAGCAGAGGGTAGCAGTGTATAGTACAGAGGGTCAGAAACGTTCACAACAAGGGTATAAATTAAGAAGTCAAAGTCTCTCGAGTTTATTTGTAAACATGCCTTCAAGCCGAGCGGTTCAAGTAAGCAAACTCGCAGCGATTGTGCGTGAAAAGTACAAAGCTCTCAAAAAAATGCAAGCTGATAAAACAGAACTACTAAAATCAACGTTTGAACCAATAACTACACCTCTTAAAGAAATAGCCCAATATGTGAACGAAAAAGTCCCTAAAACAGAACTCAACGAAAATGACTCACTATCCAATCATTCAACAGAGGGGGAACATAATCAAATATCTTATGAAAATAACATCATTAATCTTGAAAAATATATTCAAGATTTAGGAAATACAGATCAAATATACGGGCCAAAGTTCAATTGGTCTACGGGAGAATGGTCGCTTGGAAATAAAACAATTGAGTTTGGTAAAGATATCATTCAGATAGACTCACACAAGTTTAAACCTGCGCAGGGTGTCTACGACCTGCTGTTTTTAAAGCAGCCAACACAGTATACGCTTGCCGATCAAAAAATCTATAAAGCTCTTTTAGACATATCAGGCGTCCATAAGGATGGACGAGGGCGGTTACGTCATCAATCTCATACCCCTAAATACGAAAAAATCATTAAACCAATGTACCTAGGTAAAAACAAAAGAAAAAGAATGTCACATACCCTACATGAAATTGATGAAACACGTGACCAAGACGTACAGTTTTATGAAAGAAGTCATATACCCGAGAATAACCAAACACGAGGCTCAGATATATCAGACAAGCACAGACCTCAGTATGAAAGAAAACATAAGGTTCAAGACATACAGTCAAAGAAAAATCGTGTTGATTTCTCCATAAGTGACACAAAGGATGTGGTAGACATGCAGATACTTAACCAACTGGATGAAATATGGACCCTCTATAACGAACATGATGACCCAAACTTTCTTGTAGAAGGTCTTAAAATTTTATCAAAAAACAATGCCTTAAATGGAAAACAAGCCGAATTAATTATAGACCAATTGCGCTCTTTAGAGATTATTTACTAATTGAATGTTTTACTATGAAAAACTAAACAAATAAATATATTGTTTTATATATTCTTGCCAAATAAAAAATAAAAAGACCTCGCCTTTTTTTATTATCTATATATCCCAAAGGTATATTAAATATTTAAAGCTTACCTGTTTTTTTTTATTATTTTTGTAATATATTTAACTAAAACAGAACACTAATAAAATGAATATTATTTCGTAATGAAATGAAATGTAAAATTTATTATTAGCGTTGTTGATTACCTTTAAGTTCTTTTAAATAAAAAATAAGAGATAAAGTTTAAAAAACATATTTTTTTTATTTAACACATACCTAATTAACAAATTATTTAAAAAAATTTATTGTATACATAGTTAAACATGCAAGAACTGTAATTTTTTGTTTAAATATTATATTTTTAAAACTAATATATGTAATAAAAATTTATGCCGCGTGACCTTGTTATTTTACTAGCTACCTACCCGACAATTTGGATCGAGAGATTCATTGTAAAGATAAGCCCCCCACCAATATGTCTGATAATGGGTATCGTTCGATGTTATGTTATAGATGGCGGTAGGGCTACGTTTTACACACATATGTATCCTCGCGTAACAATATGTCTGATAACAGTTATCGTTCGATGTTATGATATAGATGGCGGTAGGCCTACGTTTTACACATAGATGTTCCTAACCATTACATATATGTATATACTCTGTTTGTTTTTCTTTTATTAACAAGTTGGCAGTTTTTATCACAGCGACCGCAATTGTGATTAGTTTGGAAAATTAAAAGTACATTATTGTGGGTGCTTAAAGACTACCAGCATTAATCAGGTGAGAATTACTGAGAATACGTTTTTATTATTGCCGGATGGGCTCCCTTTCGTATAAATGGTGGTCAACTTCTCTTGCACTGATACATACCAGTTACCTTTACGTTTACGAAGGGATTAGTATTTATAAACTTAGAGTTTTGATGAGACTAGTTTATAAAGTTCGCAGTAGCCTAGTTTATATACATTCAACGTTTTCAGTATGCTCTTGCTGAAAAAAGAATCTTAAAGGTTTTTTATTAAACTTCCTGCAATTGATATGAATGAATAAAAATTTTATTTGTCGGTTGAGGTCCCTTCGGGTATAAATAGTGGTCAACTTTTTCCTGCACTGATGCGCGCCAGTTACCTTTACGAAGGGAGAAGTACTATAAACTTAGGGTTTCGGTTAGCCGAATCTACAAAGTTCGCAGTAACCTATTGAGTTAAGTACGTATAGCGTTTTCAGTATGTTTTATATACATGATTAGAGGAAATTGTTGCCTGTAGGCTATTAAAGAACCACCGACCTCCCAAAATAAAATTATAACTAGGATTTAAATTATTTATTATTTTTTTTTGTGTAAGCTTTAATACGTTTAAAAATTATTACCTATTTATATTCTTCGTACATAAACTTCATTTATTGGTTGAGGTCCCTTCGGGTATAAATAGTGGTCAACTTTTTCCTGCACTGATGCGCGCCAGTTACCTTTACGAAGGGAGAAGTACTATAAACTTAGGGTTTCGGTTAGCCGAATCTACAAAGTTCGCAGTAACCTATTGAGTTAAGTACGTATAGCGTTTTCAGTATGTTTTATATACATGATTAGAGGAAATTGTTGCCTGTAGGCTATTAAAGAACCACCGACCTCCCAAAATAAAATTATAACTAGGATTTAAATTATTTATTATTTTTTTTTGTGTAAGCTTTAATACGTTTAAAAATTATTACCTATTTATATTCTTCGTACATAAACTTCATTTATTGGTTGAGGTCCCTTCGGGTATAAATAGTGGTCAACTTTTTCCTGCACTGATGCGCGCCAGTTACCTTTACGAAGGGAGAAGTACTATAAACTTAGGGTTTCGGTTAGCCGAATCTACAAAGTTCGCAGTAACCTGTTGAGTTAAGTACGTATAGCGTTTTCAGTATGTTTTATATACATAATTAGAGGAAATTGTTGCCTGTAGGCTATTAAAGAACCACCGACCTCCCAAAATAAAATTAAAACGATGATTTTTTGAGATCCTGTGTTCATTTTTACTACGATTAAAAATTAATTTTATGTTTTTTTTTCCTACGCAATTTGGTACATTCTGAATTTAGATCCAAAAAACTTTTCTGAAATTGTTACCACTTGTATATTACTGGAATTACACTAGTTAACATATACTTTTTCTTAAAAGAAAATCCCCTTATTGGAGATTTTAAGCCACGCCCACTTTTAAATTCATAAAATTAAAAACAAAAGACTTTCTGATTCATTCTGAACTATTCAGTCGTACTGATCAGACGTGAGTAAGAGCAACATAATTGTTTAGAGTGTTACCAAACTCTCACAATAAATTATACCTATAATTTTTACTTACTTAGTTATTGAAATCTTGTGTTCGGTTTTTTACTACGATTAAAAATTAATTTTATATTTTTTTTTCCTGTGTATTTTTGGCACATTTTGATTTTAAAATTTCTACTTAAACTTTTCGGAAATTGTTTTCCACTTGCTTATTTTTTTCTTAAAGAAAATTCCTTATTGGAGATTTTAAGCCACGCCCACTTTTGAATTCATAAAATTAAAAACAAAAGACTATCTGATTCATTCTGAACTAGTCAGTCGTACTGATCAGACGTGAGTAAGAGCAACATAATTGTTTAGAGTGTTATCAAACTCTCACAATAAATTATACCTATAATTTTTACTTACTTAGTTATTGAAATCTTGTGTTCGGTTTTTAACAATTACTTTAATTTAATTTGGTATAAGATGTTGTGTGAATTAATTGTTAATATTGCGTCGATTCTTGGACTAATATCAACGAACTATAATGAACAAAAAGTTGGAGATGGATTGCGAGAATGTGTTAGAGCTATCAAGAAGTTAAAAAATGCTCTAAGATATGCTAAGACCTCTGGGGAAAGGCATCGTTTAGAAGCCCAACTTCGAGAAGTAAAATCGTTACGAGCTCAATTTAAGGCCCAACAGAAAAAGGGTGCAGGGCATATAAGTAGAAAAGAGACTGCGTACAGAAGGGTACATTGGGATGATACATCCTCTGCATTTAATTCAAGAATTCGAACAGGAGTCATATCCAATCTTAAACATAAAGATCCAGTAGCCTTTCTGCTAGACTGTAAAGCTCTATTCAAACGAAGAATTCAAAACGCTCTGAAGAAAGATGATTCAGTTAAAGTTAACATGATCTTTTGTGGTGAATTTGAAATCGCTCATGGTGAGAAGATCTTAAACGAAAATAAATATTTCACCACGTCAAACTCTGCTATATACAAAACAACTAATATAGATAACTGGTTTGATGAAAAAGTTTCGGACCCTATTCTAAAAGAACTTGAAGAATTCCAGGAGCGTGACAGTGGGTGGGCCTTGAAACGAATTGTTAACTTGGGTATAAACATTAATAAATTTATACCGCAACTTGGATCATCATATATTGAACTTCCACCACAAATTAAAAGAAAAGAAGCCTGCATTAATGTTAAAAATGATGACCAAGCCTGCTTTGCATGGGCAATGATGGCTGCTTTGTATCCTGTTGATAAAGATCCTCAAAGAACAAATAAATACCCGCATTATTCAGAGGTATTAAAATTGAAAGGAATCCAGTTTCCAATGACTATAAAACAAATCCCCAGTTTTGAGAAGCAAAATAATGTTTCAGTCAACGTATATGTTTTGAGGAAATATAAAAAGGATTTCACGACGCTTCCCACATATCTAACATCTGCAAAGAAAGATAAACATGTAAACTTACTTCTTATTCCAGATGACTATTCTAATCCAACTAGATATCATTACGTCTGGATAAAAAATCTTTCTAGACTTTTATCTAGCCAACTTAGTCAAGAAAATGGTCGAAAGTATTTTTGTGATAGATGTTTACACTACTTCCGTTCGGAAGATAAGCTAATTAAACACATTGATGACTGTATTAAAAAGAATGACACAGCCATCAGGATGCCTGAGGAGGGTAAAAATATGATAAAATTTAAGAATTTTAAAAACAAAATAAAAGCCCCTTTCGCCGTATACGCTGATCTAGAAAGTGTTTTAAAGCCATGCGCGGAAAAGACCGCTTACCAAGAACATATTCCTGCTGCAGTGGGGTACTATTTTAAATGTTCCTACGACGATTCTTTGTCCTTCTATAAAAGCTATCGTGGGGCAGATTGCATGACTTGGTTCGCAGAAGAAATGAATCAGCTTGCTGAGGATGTATCAACGGTATTTTTATGTCCATATGATATAAACATGACCCCACAGCAAGAAAGTGATTTTCAAGCATCCACATGTTGCCATATTTGCACGCTACCCTTTAAAGTTGGGGAAAAAAAGTTCGTGAGCATTTTCACTTAATATCTGAAAATAATTATCGCGGGGCTGCACATAATGACTGTAATGTTAATTATCAAGACACTCATACACTCCCCGTTATATTTCACAATTTGAGTGGTTATGATGCATCTTTTATAATAAAAGATATCGCAACCCGCATGACTGGCTCTATAGATTTGCTCCCTCTTACTAAAGAAAAATACATTTCTTTTACTAAGCATGTTGATGAATCCCGAATAAACTTTAGATTTATTGATAGTTTTCGATTTATGGCTTCTTCTCTAGATAAGTTATCATCTTATTTAACAGAATTTCCTAATCTTAAATCCCAGTTTTTTAATACTACGGAAGAACAATTTAATTTATTAACGAAGAAAGGGGTAATGCCATATGATTACATTGATAGTTTTGATCGTTTCAATGAATCCTGTCTACCACCTCAAGATGCTTTTTATAATAAATTAGAAGATAAGCCTTGCCCCAAACGTCTATATAGAAGGGCTCATAAAGTTTGGTCTATGTTTAACTGTACTACTTTAGGAGATTATGTCGACTTGTACATGAAAACTGACATATTGCTTCTAGCAGATGTTTTTGAACAGTTTAGAATAAGCTGTATTAAAACGTATGAACTAGATCCAGCCCACTATTTTACGCTCCCTGGTTATACGTGGGATGCAATGTTAAAGTATACTAGACAAGAATTGGAGTTGCTGACTGATCCTGATATGTTTTTGTTTGTTGAGCGAGGTATTCGAGGAGGTCTTAGTCAAGTTTGCTCTAAAAGAAGAGCTCATGCAAACAACAAGTATATGCCGAATTACGATCCAAAAAAGCCTGAAAGCTATTTGATGTATTTCGATGTAAACAATCAATATGGATGGGCAATGAGCCAACCTCTACCATATGGCGGATTTGAATGGGCAGATACAAATATTGATGTTACTACGATTGCTAATGATAATGACGATGGCTACATGCTGGAGGTGGACTTGGAGTATCCACATGATTTACACGATATACATAAAGATATTCCTTTCTGTCCAGAACATATCAACCCTAAAACTATGAAACCACCAACTAAAACTAAAGAACTAACTAAATTGATGGCTACACTAAATAATAAAGAAAAATATGTCATTCATTATCAGGCTCTTAAACAAGCTATAGCACATGGATTAAAAGTAACAAAAATACATAGAGTGTTGAAATTTAAGCAAAGCCCATGGTTAAAGTCTTACATCGATCTAAACACAACTCTTCGAACAGCTGCCAAAAATGATTTTGAGAAGAATTTATATAAACTAATGAATAACGCTGTATTTGGCAAAACTATGGAAAATGTACGAAAAAGGGTTGATGTGAAACTTTTAACTGAATGGGAAGGTCGATATGGTGCTCAATCTTACATATCCAAACCTGAATTTGAGAACAGTATGATATTTGCCGAAAATTTGGTTGCAGTAGAGATGAATAAACTTCAAATTTATCTAAATAAGCCAATATATGTTGGCCAATCAATCCTGGACCTGGCGAAAACCACTATATACAGCTTTCACTATGATTACCTGCTTAAGACATTTGGGGAAGACTGCGCAGCTTTCTATACCGATACGGACTCTTTAGCAGTCGAAATACAGAGAAAAGATCCATACACTATTATGAAAAATGATTGCCACCAATACTTTGATACGTCAGACTATCCTAGTGATAATATATATGGAATACCACAGGTGAATAAGAAAGTTTTGGGTATGATGAAGGATGAGAATAATGGATGTATTATGACGGATTTTGTGGGGTTACGGTCCAAATTATACTGCATAAAAGTTTCTACTACAGAGGCTGAGTTGCAAAACTTGAAAAAGAAATTAAAAGCTGAGGAATATGACGATGATGAGATTGAGCAAATTTTATCAAATTATGGTGTTACAAAAAAGGCTAAGGGTGTCAAATCATCCGTTGTAAAAACAAAAATTACTTTTGATGATTACATTGAGTGTTTAGAAACAGCTAAAGAGAAGACTGCTATACAGCATCTAATACGATCCAAGCAGCATCATGTTTTTTCTCTAGAACAACAGAAAATTGCTCTCAGCTCTGATGATGACAAAAGATATCTAGTGCCAGGTACCTATAATACTTTGCCCTGGGGACATTACTCTATAATGGAACAAGCAATGGATGTCGATTAGATTTTATTATCTAATAATTTAAGATTGATATTGAAGAATCCTAAGGACGGCAAGTGGGTTTATCAACTAGAAGATTTGTTAGCATGTAATTTTAAATTTTTAACTGTTTAATAAGTATATGTTTTTTAAATAAATTATTGGTTTTATTAACCCTCTCCATATAAATTTTAAGATGATTTCTTAGCTCATTATTCACATTAAGAAGTCTATTTATTAGTTTCTCCCGTATTCGTTAAATACAGAAATCTTTTATGATCCGTTTACTGCAGCATCCCATTTATCCTGAAACCTCTTCCATAAATCTTACTCTACCTCTGCAACCAACAATACACCTCCCACTGATATCCATTCAACACAAAAAAATGTCATATGACCCTTTGAATACAGACTTTTAAACAGTATTCTCACTCTTTTCCATAACACCGTTAAATCATTATAGCCCTAATGCACCTTTAGTAGTTCTTAACACGTACATTTAATACTCTAAATAGTGTAAATTAAGATTGTAAGTCGCGCATGCGCAGTATGAAAAAAAGAGCAAAAATGAGCAGAATGGACCTTAGATTTTCTTATGGAGATTTACATGTAAAAATGATCGATTTTGCGCTCGAACTCTTGCAGTACCTTTACTTTGGTTACTTCAGCAAAACTTTATCGAAAGCTGAAAAGAACTACTGTGTAACTCGGAGGGAACTGTTAGCAGTTGTAAAATCCGTCGAACACTTTTATAAATATCTGTATGGCAGAAACTTCCTGATCAGAACAGACCATGCCAGTTTAAAGTGGCTACTTAGCTTTAGGAACCCAGAAGGACAGATAGCAAGATGGCTCGAAAAACTGCAGGAATATGATGTTGAAATCGAGCACAGACCTGGAACCAGACATCGTAATGCTGATGCACTTTCCAGAAGACCATGTCGACCTGATTGCCCCCATTGTACCCGTATGGAGCAGAACGAGGAAAAACTTGCCTTAGTTAAGGTTGTGCCAGAAGACGAGAGCTCTATGCTGGAGGAGCAACAAGAAAACGATCCCGTTCTGAGAAATATTCGGGAGTGGAAGAGAATGGACCGTCGTCCGTTGTGGAGAGAGATATCCTCATCCTCTCCTGCTTTAAAAGCATACTGGTCCCAATGGAACTCTTTAATTTTGGACGGAGGGCTCGTTAAAAGACTTGTAGAAAATTCCGAGGGCACAGAAACAAGGAAACAAATAGTGGTCCCAAAAAATGCTGTACCGGAAATTTTAAAACAGATGCATAATGATAGTTCTGGAGGACATCTGGGTATCACGAAAACGCTGCAAAAGATCCGAGATAGATTTTACTGGGTAAATTGCACTAATGATGTTAAAGATTGGTGTCGTAAATGCACTACATGTGCTGCCAGTAACGGTCCGCAACGAAAACCGAAGGCGGAAATGCAGCAATACCTGGTTGGAAGTCCTTTTGAAAGAATCGCAGTAGATGTATTGGGGCCACTTCCACAGACCGATGTAGGAAACAAGTACATCTTTGTTGTAATGGACTACTTCACTAAATGGGTTGAAGCATATGCAGTTCCCAATCAGGAAGCTACCACTTTAGCAGATATATTGGTTGAAGAATTCGTAAGCCGATTTGGGGTACCATTAGAATTACATTCAGACCAAGGAAGAAATTTTGAGAGCAAGCTGTTTCAAGAAGTTTGCCAAAGATTAGGCATCCACAAAACGAGAACCACAGCGATGCACCCCCAGTCTGATGGAATGGTGGAACGAATGAACCGGACTATAACCAACTATCTGTCAAAAGTGGTGTCAGATTGTCAGAGGGATTGGGATCGACATATTCCACTATTTCTACTGGCAATTCGATCGGCCATCAACGAATCAACTGGCCAAACGCCTGCGAAGGTCCTGTTCGGTAGAGAAATGAGGCTACCATGTGACTTGGTGTTTGGTTGTAAACCTGGTGAAGAAATGGCACGTGAACAATATGTCGCCGACCTTCAGAATCGAATGGAAAATATACACAACCTAGTGCGTGGAAAACTACAGTTATCTAGTGATCGGATGAAGAGGTACTATGACACACGGACAATGGAAAAGAGTTACCAATTTGGAGATTTAGTCTGGCTCTATAACCCCCGACGGCGTCGAGGTATTTGTCCCAAATTACAAAAGAATTGGGAAGGTCCTTACACCATCAAGAAGAAGATTAACGATGTCATTTATCGGATCGTGAAAATTCCCAGAGGGAAACCCGTCGTGGTCCATCATGATCGTTTGGCGCCTTACCAGGGAAACCACAGTGGAGATGCGCAGCAACTCCAAGAAAATGGTTTGGCTGGCTCAAGGAGTGTGCGGGATTCCGATGTAGGAAATAACATTCCAGGAGGAATGAATCTAAGGAGGGGGCAGTGTAACGGGATAACCGTAAAGGAAGGGACCTTAATTTGAAAGATTGTTGTTGACAGTTGATTTTTAGAAGTTTGTAAAAAAATCAACTGACCATTTTAAATAATGTTTCTAGAAAATTCTAGAAACTTCTAAACACACTAACTAGATTAAATAATGTTGTATATAAGGGGATGCACGGGCAGTTAACGTCAGTTCGAGTCAAGTGTTCAGAAGAGTTCATTGTATTGTCAAGTAGTTAGACGTTATCCAGCAGAGTTCAGTGTATCTTAACAATTTTGTAAATAAATTGTGTAAAAAGCCCCCATACGTGTTTCAATACTAATGTAGTATTGTTTTGTAATTTACATTTATTTAATTTTTTTATTAATTCTAATGAATTTTCTACTGAGTATTTAGATTTGTAACCATAATTTTTTAGAATAGTGTTTAATTTTTTAGCTACCTTAGTATTAGGAGTGTTAACATATGAAACTACAGGTCTGATCGGTTTTGATTCTTTATGTAATTTTATAGTTCCATATAAGTCTGGACACTGAGGATTTTTATTGACCAGGTATTTTTTGTCATAATCATTAAATAAATAGTTTGAATCATTTACATGTTCTCTTATCTGGTTTGAAAAAAAAAATATATATTAAAAGTTTTTAATTAAAAGTGAAAGTTTTTTAAAAAACTAAGAGTTTTTTACTAATTTTGTTATTCCTAATAAAATGGACTTTCAAGTAGTAAGGGTCAATACAATTAATTTAATTAAAACATTCACATTCGTCAAAAAAGGTCACTTTACGCACTAGTTGCATAAATAACTATTTTATAAAATACGTACAATTGAAAGCGTAAAAGAGAGGTTTATGCGACTGCGCATTGAAACGTACAGAGCAGGATTTGTTAAAAATTTAAATCTTAACTTGAATTTAATAAATTTAATGTATAAAGCGTTTTGAGCACAGATTAATAACGCCAAATAACTAATTTACAATAAATAATAAAAATTTCAATTGACACAAATGAAAGATGACACTTCGGCATACGCTTCAAAACGATAAAAGAGCAAATGCGCATGAGCATAAACCTCTTAATTTCAATCGCATAGTGTGTGTATTTTTAGGATTTCGCCAAATGGTTATTTCCGATCTAGATTGTCTATATCTGTGAAATATCCTTAGCATTCGCGTATTGCCATGGTGTTGCTATGAGAGCATTAGTTTTGTTAGTATCTTGTAAATGAATTGAAAATAAATTGCTTTCTTGTAATTATTTTTTATTTGATTATCGTAGATAAAATATTGTATGAAACTGTGCGTCAAGTGCTTTTTGCGCACTTACGCGATATATAGCACTCGCTTCGCTTGTCCTCTAAACATCGCGTGCGTGCGCAAAAAGCATACTTCACGAACTGTTTCATGAATAACTATTTAGTGATCGATTTTATTAAAAGAAATTACTCAAAAAACTAGAAAATTACCCCAAAAACTACAAAAATTTAAAACCTCACAACCAAAAGTGGAAATTTTATACAAAAAAACATATTTTTTGTAGAAAAACCAAGAAATTTCCTTAATAAAAGTTTTTTTCATAAAAATTTAACAACAAAAACTAGCAAATTACCCCAAAAACTACAAAAATCAAAATTTTCTAACCTCACATACAAAAAAAGATGATTTTAACATCGGATTTTTGTAGAAAACCAAGAAAGAGTCTTAATCAACGATTTTATACAAAAAGTTTTAATGAAAAAACAAAACTCACCCCATACATCAAGAAAATCTACACATCCACAAAAATGCTAATTTCACAACAAAAACTAATTTTGATGATGAAATTTTTACATAAAATCAAGAAATACACAATAATCAACGATTTTATATAAAAAATTTTAATAAAAAACACAAATTTTACTTTAAAAACAAGAAAATCTATACTTTGAAATACCCTTTAACAAGAATTTAAATTTCACATAAAAAACTGATTTTATAATCAAAATTTTTAAACAAAATCCATAAACACATCTTAATAAACAGTTTTATAAAAAAAACACACTTACAAACCATCAATTTTTACCAAAAAAACAGCCAAATTCACAATGAGCACCACCAGTATAACCTAAAAACACTTTTCACTTTTATTTTAACGTTAAGTCATTCTGCTAATTCTACTTTATCGATTATTACAAGTCCTGTCATTGTCTAATAGATGGCGCAGAAATCATTTTTATTAAAATATTTGTTTATTTTTTATGTAAATAGTAATAATTAATATTAAATATAATTAAAATCGTCTTTTTTATAAATAATTAGTAACATTTTCATTATCGGAACCAAAATAAATTGCTTAATTGTAAAATTTGTTTAAATTAATATTACGTAAAGCGACATCTGTTAAGAGAAAGTTGAACAAACTTGTATTTAATTATTAATATATTTCATAAAAATTGTTTGTAAAATCATTTTATATTATTAAAATATACTTTTACGTATTGTATTAATGTTAGTATAAACAAAATTATTAAAATATATTGTTTAAATTAAAAAAAATTGCATAAGATATTGATTTTGTCACACAGTTTAGATTTTCTTATACCAGATGGCGCTTTAAATTTATTTTTAATATTTTTCTATAATTAGATTTTATTGTATTGTTTTGCTTAAAAACAATAACAAACAATTAAAACAGTCTAAAAAATACTTAATAAATAAAAATTTAATTAAAAAAACTTAATTTTAAATAATTTATTATAAAAAAACAACAGTCGAAGGCCACTTTTAATACAATCTGAAGTTGAATTAGAATTTGACAGAATTGACATTTAGTGTTTGTTTACGTATCAAATTTTATAAAAAATTCTTAGTTTTACACTGTTTTTGATCTATTTTTACACTTTCTTTACTCATTCCATAATGGATGTTTCCAAAGAAACAACAGCAGCTGGAATTAAAATGGAAGAAATTGAAATTTTTAATGAATTTGGTAAGATCAAATTTTATCATTGGAAAAATTTTGTGTATGGAAAATGTATAAAAAATTGTTGAAAGTTACAGATTTAAAAAAAATAAACAGAATTGTTCATTAAATAAAACACAAAAATAACGAAATATCAATTTAAAAAAATATTTATATTTTTAATTTCAGGTGAGAATAGTAATAAACGAAATATAATAAATAATTTTGTAATAAAAGAAGAAAAATTAGAAATTGTGCACGAACCAAAAGCCGAAATGCATTGTTTCGATCAGATGGAAATAAGTAAGCTCATATATATAATTATATTTTATATCATTTTATCTTTAAATCTTTTTTTATTTTCCTTAAATTTGGTTTTTGGTTTTCAAAATATGAGAAATTGGAAAAAATATGTTTCTTTGTTCGAAAAATCGTTATATTTCAGTTGTTTTTTTGCTTTTTTGCGAAATTTAAAGTGTTTTTGAATTAGGATCAAATTTCTGATTGAATGGAAAAAATTGCATTTTGATATATTTTTTGGTTTTCTTCAAGATATGAGAAATTTGAGAAACGTTGGAGTGTTTTTTCGGAAAATCACGATATTTCAGTCGCCTTTTTGAATTTTTGAGAAATTTAAAGTATTTGTGAATAAGGATCAAAATTCGGATAGAATGGAAAAAACTGTATTTCGATTTCTTTTTTGGTTTTCAAGATGTAAGAAATTTGAGAAAAGCACAGGCGTTTTTTCGAAAAATTCTATAGAATTTCTGAAATAACTATAGAGCTAACTTATTTGTTTCTTTCCAATGGACACTTTTTAATACATTCAGATGGTTCTTCTTTCTTCTATTCTCCATATTTAATTTTAGTGTTTCATAAAACACAAATTGAAGTCAATGAAGTATTATTCACATTTCGAAAATTTGTCAAAATATCTTAGCCAACAATTATGTAAAAAACTTATGAACTTGCTTATATATTAAACCATTACATTTTAGTTGAAGAATACGAAAACTCGAAACAATTCGTAACAATGGATAATTCTTCAATTAATTCTTTAACTACTAAAAGTGAAATATTAAGTAATGAAGATGAATTTGAGTGTAAAAAAGAACTATTGCACTCTGTTTGCCATTTACCAGATTTTAAAATGGAATTTCAAGATTTTGATGAAGGGCAGAGTTCAACTTGTAAAAAGCGTAAGTATTTGTTTAATTAACATCCTCATAAGAATGTTTAATATTCTTACAAATATTTACTGTTTTCTAAAAATATTTTCTTTTCTGAGCTCACCTAACATTTTATTTATAACCATTTATTTTCTACTAATAAGTTATTTCCAGTAAAATTTCAAAATTACTATTTGGTAAATATGATTATTATGTCATTTAGATCGATAAAGAAAATTAAACGTACTTCAAACAAATATCGACACTCAAAACATTCAAAATTCTTATGAGAGACATACAAAGAAATTCTCGTCTGATAAAATAGAATAGACCAATAATTATAATAAATTTCTTTATTAAAAAAAAATTATAAATATTTTGTGCCAAAGATTTTGGAACTATTTTTTTGTAGGTTTTCTATCTAAGAAAAAGAAATGGTAACCTCATGGAGAATTCTATGGAACATGTTTCTCTTGTGGAAAATTTTTTGTTTATAGATACCTTTTTTCACATCATTATTATATTTACCACTTTTTAGTTCGTTCTAAAAAATCTGGTGATTTAAAACAACAGTTCAAGACTCGCAGTTTTATACGAAAAAGTGATTTAAAAATACATAATAAAACTCATACTCGTAAAAAAAGTTTTAAATGTAAAAATTGTTCGAAATGTTTCACAAATCCAGTAGTTTAATATCTCATAAAAAAACTCACATCGGCGAAAAATGTTATCAATGTAAAATATGTTCGAAATGTTTCACACAAACCAGTGATTTAAAAAAACATATTAGAACTCACACTGGTGAGAAACCTTTCAGATGTAATATTTGTTCAAGATGTTTCACAACATCAACTAATTTAAAAAATCACATTAGAACTTACACTGGTGAGAAACCTTTTGAATGTAAATTTTGTTTGAAACGTTTCACACAATCTAACCATTTAAAAATTCATATTAGAACTCACACTGGTGAGAAACCTTTTGAATGTAAAATTTGTTTGGAACGTTTCACACACTCTAGTAGTTTAAAAAATCATAATATTAAAACTCACGATAACAAGAAATCTTACAAATGTAAAATTTGTTCGAAATGTTTCACAGTATCAACTAATTTAGAAAATCATATTAGAACTCACACTGGTAAGAAACCTTTTGAATGTAACATTTGTTCGAAATCGTTCACAAAATTCACCAATTTAGAAAATCATATTAGAACCCATACTGGTGAGAAACCTTTTGAATGTACCATTTGTTTGAAACGTTTCACACAATCCACCAATTTAAAAAATCATATTAGAACCCACACTGATGAGAAACCTTTTGAATGTAAAATATGTTCGAAATGTTTCACACAATCCGGTATTTTAAAAACACATATTAAAACTCACGATAACAAGGAATCTTTCAAATGTAAAATATATTCGAAATTTTTCAAACATTCCAGCAATTTAAAAACTCATATTAAAACTCACGATAACAAGGAATAACAGGAATCTTAAAATATGTTTGAAATGTTTCAAACATTCCGGCCATTTAAAAAAAACATATTGTAACGTTTATTTATTTTCACAGTTTATTATTTAATTTATTTATACAACTAATACACTTAATTTATGTTATAACACAATTTATTTACAATACACTAATTTATATGAACACTGAACATTGATTTATATAAACACTTATTTACTTAGACTCAACTCAAAAACTCTAAAAAACTAAACTAACTATATTTCGAATGTAAAGTCTATTTATATGCGCATCGAGTGATCGAGAAACACCTAGATCACTTCGCGTAAGGGCAGAGATCTTTCCAGTCGTATGTGGAATCTTCGATATGGTTCAATAGAACATTCTACGGCGTCGCCCGCCGGTCGGACTCGCCCATATGGCCAACCAGGACAGAGCCGGAGTCGCATTACATTGCCCCCTCCTTAAGAGATAGTTCCTCCTGGAACTAGAGCTGGATGGGAGTGATTGTATCTGCAGTCGGATCCTCTTCTACAATTTCCAGTTGTATAAAAAAAACAGGGGACGGTCTTCGTTGTAAACTGGACACTGGGCGAATGGCTGCAAACCAATACTTGGACTTCGGTATCTTGAAAGATTACTTCCACCATGTTTCGAATGACCCTCCAGTCTAACTCCTTACACTCGATCTTTGGCATTGCTATATTCTGTATATTGGACTCCAGTACGTGTTCCCTCAGGCTAAGTAAAGATTCCCATACATCTTGATAAGTGGGTCGGTCGTGATAGGTGTTCTTTGTCACTAGATAGAAGAGGTAACGTGATCCATCTTGGACTCTCAAAGCTTTTCCGGGGACTGGCAATTGGCTTTGCAGTTCTGATAGTCGACCAAACTTTTTTCGGAAAACGGACGCTAATCCTCGGGCGTCGCTGATACTGGCAGGAATATTATGGACCAACGAGCAGTCATCTGGAAGCGTGAACAGGTCTTGATGTTTCTCAATGGTTACGCCATATCTTGCTTTCCCGGTACCCCCATAAGCACCCATAAACTCATCGAAGGCAAAATCAGGAGTCTCTTGGAGTCGATTTACATCTTCTTCTTGGTTATGATCTCCTTCAAACGGTGCCAGCCGGTTTCCATGTACCACTTTCGGTTTTCCATTTGGAATCTTACTTATTCGGTATATGACATCATTGATTCTTTTCTTAACGATGTATGGACCTTCCCAAGACGTTTGTAGCTTCGGCGAGTAACCCTTCTGTCTTCTTGGGTTATGTAGCCAGACTTTGTCTCCTTCTTCGAAACATCCTTCCGTGGCTTGAGTATCATACCGTTTCTTCATTCTATCACTGGCAATTTGAAGATGTGAGCGAACCAGTTCATGCATATCGTCCATTTTCCTTCGTAACTGGATCACATAATCTTCTCCAGCTATATCTTCTCCAGGTCGGCATCCAAACTCAAGGTCGCATGGTAGCCTCATCTCTCGTCCGAACAAGACCTTTGCTGGTGTTTGGCCTGTTGTTTCATTGACTGCGGATCGGTAAGCCATCGCGAAGAGCGAAAGGTATTGATCCCAGTCCCGCTGGTGGTTGGACACTACTTTTGACAGATACTTTCCAATGGTCTTATTCATTCTTTCTACCATTCCATCTGATTGTGGATGTAATGCTGTAGTTCTTGTTTTCTTCATTCCTAGAGTATCGCAAATTCCTTGGAAAAGCTGGCTTTCGAAATTTCTACCTTGGTCACTATGAATCTCCAAGGGTACTCCAAATCGACTGATAAATTCTCTTATTAGGACATCTGCAACAGTTGTGGCCTCTTGATTTGGAATGGCGTAGACTTCTACCCACTTCGTGAAATAATCCATAACCACCAACATGTACTTGTTTCCATTCTCAGTCGTCGAAAATGGTCCAGCAATGTCTAAAGCAATCCTCTCGAATGGGCTACCGACGTTGTATTGTTTCATGGGAGCTTTCCTTTTTCGCTGCGGTCCATTGCTCGCAGCACAGATGGTACACTTCTTACACCAGCTCTTCACATCATCGGAACTATTCATCCAATAAAACCTTTCCCGTACTCGTTGAAGGGTTTTCTTAACACCGAGATGACCTCCTGATGGACTGTCATGCAACTGTCGGAGTACTTCAGCCACTCTAGTCTTTGGAATAACTAACTGCTTTCTGATTTCTGAACCATCATCATTCTCGAGTACTCGTTTCAATAAGTCTTCTTCCAGGATGAAAGAGTTCCACTGAGCCCAATAGGATTTAAGTACTGGACAGAATTTTGACACTTCTTGCCAAGTAGGTCGTCGATCTTCTCTCTTCCATTGGCGCATTTTCTTTAAAACAGGATCATTTTCTTGTTCCTCTCTAATTTTAGTCGGTGCCCAGTAATCGTTAACTACAGTTAACTAAAGTCGTACTCTTGTAACCGTTCGATCCACCTGGCAATTTGACCTTCAGGGTGCTTGAATTGCATTAACCATTTAAGGGCTGCATGATCGGTCCGGATTAAAAATTTTCTTCCATAAAGGTATTGATAGAAATGTTCCACGGACTTCACAACTGCCAGAAGTTCTCTTCTCGTAACGCAGTAATTCCGCTCAGGTTTAGAGAGCACTTTACTAAAATACCCCAGAACCCTTTCTTGCCCATCTTGAATCTGAGAAAGAACTCCTCCAATTCCTACATTACTGGCATCGGTATCTAAAATAAATTCCCCCTCTGGTTGTGGGTAGCCCAGTATCGGTGCTGTTGTTAAATGCTTCTTTAGAGTTTCAAAGGCCGTTTGACAGTGGTCATCCCAGCAGAATTCTCTTGCTTCTTCAGTAAGTCGTGTTAATGGCTTAGCAATATCTGCAAACTTCCTTATGAACCTTCGATAGTACGTGCATAGCCCAAGAAAACTTCTTATTTGATGTTTATCGGTTGGTTGTGGCCAATGCTTGATGGAAGCAACTTTGTCGTTATCTACAGCCACGCCTTCCTTGCTGACAACATGACCCAGGTACTTAACTTTATTTTGGAATAACTGACATTTCTTGGGGTTCAACATCAGTTGGGCAGCTTGAAGTCTTTTAAAAACATCGTCTAAGTTCTTTAGATGATCTTCAAATGTCTCTCCCAAGACTATGATGTCGTCTAAATAGACCAGACATGTCTTCCAAGATAACCCTCTCAATACATTTTCCATAAGCCTTTCAAATGTCGCAGGAGCATTACATAGTCCGAATGGCATAACATTAAATTGCCATAGTCCGGAACCGGTGGTAAAGGCTGTCTTTTCCTTGTCTACTGGGTCCATTTCTACCTGCCAGTAGCCAGATTTCAAGTCTAAGGTAGAGAATAATTTACTTCCAGCCAAAGTGTCCAAGGTGTCGTCGATTCGAGGCAGAGGATAACTGTCCTTTTTGGTAACATTGTTCAACTGACGGTAGTCTACACAGAACCTCGTAGTTCCATCCTTTTTCTTAACCAAGACTACCGGAGAGACCCATGGGCTGGTAGAAGGTTCTATCACCCCGTCTTCCTCCATTTCTCGAACAATCCTTTCAGCTTCCTCTCTCTTTGCCTGCGGTAATCTTCTAGCTGTTTGACGAATTGGCTTGGCATCCCCTGTGTCAATTTTATGCTTCACTGTAGAGGTTCTTCCTGTCTTACCTCCTTTTGGCACAAAAATGTTCCGATATTGATGGAGAAAGTCTTTAACTCTTCTTTTCTCTATTCGATTCAGAGATGGACCAGCAACTGCCACCATGTGTTCGAATTTGTCGTTGGAATTATCCGAAGTGGCCGTCTGACGAATTATGGACGATACTGGTACACAGGTTCCAATTCTGGTATCTTTCTTGATTGTAATAGGGTGATCATTGATGTTTATAATTCGTACCGGAATTTCTCTAGCAGAAGTGACCAATCCTTTTCCGATCAAAATTCCTCGACCGACGTCTTCATCATGGTTCAAAGGTTCCATCATGGCAGGTGTTCCTGCATCAACAGTTCCTTGAAGACGTGCCACTACGATAGTTTCACTTCTACCAGGTATCACAGTATCCTCTTCTAGAGCTGCTGGCACGGTTCTGTCCTCATACGGATGAAGGAATACTTCTTCGGCACCCACTTTAATAACTCTGTTTTTGAAATCCAGCTGGAAACCATGTAAGTTCATCACGTCCATTCCTAATATCACATCTTCCTCGATATCAGCGACAATGACAGTATGCGTGAACTTTTCTGTACCAATTCCTATTTGAACTTGGACTTCCCCATGGATGTTAGCTCTTTCACCTGTGGCGGTCCGTAGCCGTAGCCTTGTTGGTAGAAGTTTCTTGCTGCTACTTATAGTTGTTGGTCGTATAATGGTCCTGGTCGCTCCAGTATCTATCAACAGTGTATACTTTTTACCATTTACTTCACCATCAACATATACACTGTCATCGCGACATTTTAGAGATGCTATGAGTATGAGAGGGTCTTTTAAAAGGTTACGGGTCGAAGCTGCCCCCTCTAGGCCGACCCGTTCTAGTTTTCCTGTGGAGTTGTTTCTCGATTTGCATTGGCCACTGGACGTTTACATGATTTGATGAAGTGTCCCATTTCGCCACAATTGTAACACACGCGGGGCCTCTTCTTTTTGTTTTCAGCAAAGTTCTTCATCATGTTAACTAATTGGTCCAATTTATTTTCGTCTTCTTCGTCTTTTACAGACCTTACTTTACTGTATCCCCCACAAGCCTTCGAAGCCGCTTCATACTCAAGCGCAGCGGACAAGACATCGACTAAAGTTTTGTGACGGGCTAAACGAAGAGTCTTGTTCATTTCAGGATCACGGAGCCCATCAAGAAATGCTTCTACTGCTAAACATTCTATCATTCCTTCATCAGCTGCAGGATAGGCAAATCTGACCAACCTGGCAATATCTACTTCATATTCCTGAAGGGTCTCTTCTCGCTTCTGTTTTCGTATCTTCAACTGTGACCGGTGCAAATTCTCCAGATGTTCATGACCATATCGCATGTTTAATCTCTTCTTAAGTTGTTCAAAGTCATCCGTCTCTTCCACCGGTATAGTCTGAAGAACGTCGCAAGCATCTCCTCTAAGAGCGATCGTGAGATTTACAGCCTTTTCTTTTTCTGACCATGCGTTCGCTCGTGCAGCTGTTTCAAACTGTTTAAGGTAATTTTCCCATGACATTTTTCCATCAAAGGTTGGGGCTTTAATGCGGACCGAACTTTCACTGCTTTCCAGTTTTGGTTTTTGTTCCACTTTACAGCTTGTCTTTTCTTCATCATTTTTCTCTTTTGATTCTTCCACACTAATCCTTTCTCCCTTTCCCATTTCTTCCATTTTTCGTTCAATCTCTTTTATTTTCTCCTCGAATGAAGTCATCTCATTCTTTAGAGAAGACATATCTGATGACACTCTATTTTCCATGGATGAAATCTCAGAAGAGACTTTATTTTCTAAAGAAGCAACTTTAGTATCCAAAGATGAAATTTCAGAAGAAACTTTATTTTACAAAGAAGAAATGTCATTTTTCAGAGAAGACATATCGGTAGAAACCTTATTTTCCAAAGAAGAAATTTCAGAAGAAATGTCTGTTTTTAGAGAAGACATATCGGTAGAAATGTCAGTTTTCAGAGAAGACATATCGGTAGAAATGTCAGTTTTCAGAGAAGCAATATCACTTTTTATAGAAGACATCAATGATGAAGTATCGTCAGCAAATAAAAACTCCTCCGGGTCTAATCCTTGATCAACTATCGCTTGTCTAAGTCGCTCCACCAACTCCGACTTCTTTCCTGTAGTGTCCAATTCACGGTCTTCAAGTTCCCGACGCAAGTCTGCCACTTTTAAATCACAAAGTTTTTTCGACATTTTTCTACACTATTTATTTACACTATCCCACTTCTGACACCAATGTAACGTTTATTTATTTTCACAGTTTATTATTTAATTTATTTATACAACTAATACACTTAATTTATGTTATAACACAATTTATTTACAATACACTAATTTATATGAACACTGAACATTGATTTATATAAACACTTATTTACTTAGACTCAACTCAAAAACTCTAAAAAACTAAACTAACTATATTTCGAATGTAAAGTCTATTTATATGCGCATCGAGTGATCGAGAAACACCTAGATCACTTCGCGTAAGGGCAGAGATCTTTCCAGTCGTATGTGGAATCTTCGATATGGTTCAATAGAACATTCTACGGCGTCGCCCGCCGGTCGGACTCGCCCATATGGCCAACCAGGACAGAGCCGGAGTCGCATTACAATATTAAAAATCACTGACACTGTCTTACACAATACGGTCATTTAAATGTTCATATTACAACTCTATGTGAGTAGACCAAAAATTTTGATGAATATTTTTTTTATGATTTAAATTTGTTTTTTTTTTTTTTGGGTAAATAAAAATTGTTTATTAAAACTAGTTTGATTTAATTTTAACTAGTAAGAAAATATATACCTTAGATGAAATTTGGACACAAATGTCGTTTTTGAAAAAACTCGTTTTTCGTTTTTACTAAAAGTTTAGTTGGTAACAATGACGCTTTAAAAAATTTAATAAAAAAACAATGAAAGATCATTATTGAAGTGGTAACTTGTTATGGGAGGGGGTAAACTGATTTGTAACGTAACGCGTTACAGTGCTACTATATCTAGTAGGCAGATTACTTCTTTCTCACTTAAACTCACAGCGCTAGCCTCTACTCATTATTCAGTATACGATAAACATAATGTTGACAGTGAGAATATAAATTTTAAACTGTCACCGAAACTGTCTTGAAAGTCATTATAAAAAAAACTAGTGTGGCAGTCAGTGGGACTGCCGGCAGAAGTTATACTTCTATGCACGCGCATGGATTCATAAATTTGTATGCGAATGATTTAGCACACTCATTATATGATATTCGTAGAAAGCGACCCCAAAAACCTCCTAGTACCGTGTGTACACTCTTTTTGTATCGAATTTGCATAAAATTCCCGGAGACGATGTCCGTCTTATGCACCAGGTGTTTCGAACACCATCGCCATTATCATATTCGTATTCAGCGACCCAAAAAACCAAGGGTGCACTGATTTTGTACAGAATTAACATAAAACCCCAGGAGAAGAGGTAAATACCCTAGGCAGGCACCAAGTGCCACGGACGCTTTCGACATCATGCTATTTGTGTTCAGCGACCCCACAAACCCCGAGTACATAAATTGAACCCATTTGGAATACTTAACGAGTTGTAATTTTTTTATCTATTGTCTGTTCGTAATGCACTTTTCGACTATTTTTAAAAACTCTGTTTGTGTAGCCAACAACCTCAAAAGCATAGTGCAGGATATAATGCAACCATGTGACGGTACTATGGACTACAATACAATACTCATTACTGAATATTATTATTAATATAAAATACTAAACTTTATATGTTTACTTACGTGACAGAATTATAAAATAATCTGTCAAACACAATGTATACGTCACTATGATATTTAAAACATTAGCTCAAGTTATATGACCATAATTTAATACGTAGCTTTTTCATTCCAAGAATTTAATAATGTAATCTGATCATTTTTAATACTTTTATATTTTTCTTTATTTTTATATAAAATATATAATTCACTTCTACTTTAGCTTCCAAACTTAAAAGATCATTTTGTATTTCAATTAAATAAAGTATTTTTATTATTTTTAAAAAACGTTTCTTTTGTAAACAATTTATAATTGGCGCAGTCAGTAGGATTTGTGCGGGTCGCGAAAAGCTGAGAAAAATCGCTTTTGACGTAAAAACTTTCAGTGAAAATTCGAGACTTTGGCGTTTCAACGTCGTGAGTGCAAATCCTAAAGAACCTCCATCCTTAAGGGATTACAACATCAGGAAGCAGTACAGAAGTCGGGAAGAATCACTGGTACCCAGGCGAATACTGTAAGTGCCATTTCTTTCACTTTCCTCTCCTTTTTCTTAGGATTTTGGGAAATAGTTAAGAGTTCAATTTTTCATATTTTATTTATAAAAAATATACTATTTGAGTAAAATTTAATGAGCAAAGAAGTAGACGACGAGCTACTTCAAAGTTTTTTCAATATAACAATTGGAAAAGCTAGTAAGAAAAATAATTTAGAGTCTAATCAAAATAAACCTTCTAATTCAACTATGCCAAATTCTGAGCCACGTACGTTGCGCAATATGAATTGGGATCTTTTTAAATTAAAGTTAAAAAATATAAAGCCCTTTGATGGCGATAGCAATTCACTTAACAAATTTATATCACGTTGTGAGAAATTGATTGAAACATATAGAGAATATAATGACCAGGACTTACATAATCACATTTTCGAATGTATTCAAGAAAAACTTGTCGGAAAAGCCGAAGTAATGGTCGGCAACCGAATGGAATTAAACACATGGCCCACACTGAAAAATGCTCTTATACAGTGTTTTTCAGATAGAAGAAATTTAGATTGTTTAATACAAGAGTTAACCCGAACAAGGCCTAATAGAAATGAAAGCATGATCGATTTCGGAACAAGACTTCAGCTACTCGAAGTAAAGTTGCACAAAGAATTAGTAACGATAATTCCCTTTCAAGAGAGGATAAAGTTTGTCACATCAAATACTGTGATAAAACTGCTCTCAATACATTTATTGCAGGATGTACAGGTGTTCTTAAAAACAATATGCACCTTAAAAAACCAGATTCTCTCGAAGATGCTATAGCTTACATAAGCGAGTACGAAAATTTCGAAGCTCTATATAACAACCCCAATAGTCAAAGCCATATTTCAAAACAGAATAATTTCAGACTACGAAACCCCATTAGCAGTAATTTCAATATTCCAAAATCTTCAAACTCTTTTAATCACGAAAGAATGCAAATTCAAAATTCACCACCAAATAATAATCAGACTTTTCCATGTCAGCCAATTAATATTCAGCCAGTCTTCTTCCACCAAGAAAATACCCCACTAATTCACAAGTATTTGGACCACCTCGTAACGTCTTTAAACCAACTCCAATTCCACCCAGTCAAATGTTTAAACCAGAACCAATGTCCACCACTTTTAGAATACCATCCCTTAATAACTCTAGACAAAATACAAACTGGAGACAAAACTCTACTGGTCCGTATAGAAATAATACCTTCCAAAATCAAACCAATTACCAAAAACCTAATTTTATTAGTGAGGAACTATACGCAAATAGCTTTGCAGAAGAGGATTATGACACCCAAAATGATAGCACGTTTAACGAAAATGAAATCAATTATGATAATGAGGAATCTTACTTTCAAAACTACGCACATGAAAGTACTGAAAACCAATTAGAAAATGACAATGTTGAAGAGGAAAATTTTCAAACACCTGCCTTCAAGGAAAATCAAACGTAATCGAGATAAACATTTCGAATACAAACCCGTTACCGTATATTGAAATTCAATACCCAAAATTAAAACTTTTAATAGATACAGGTAGCACTAAATCAATTCTTAAACCAATAATTGCTGAAAAATTTTATCCACAATGTATTTATCAGAATACCGTAGATATTAAAACCTCTCTTGTAAGCCAGCGGATCAAGTATCAAGCAGAGATACCAGTATTCCCAGAATTCAGATGTTACGGTAATATTAATTTCATCTTATATGACTTTCACGACTTTTTTTGATGGAATAATAGGCGTAGACGATTTAATAAATATAGAATTAAATATAGATCTTACAAATCATAGACTAATAAATAACTTTGTAGAAATTCCTATAAAATTTAGGAAACCACAAGATATAAAATTAAAATTTTCGTTAGCTCCATCAGAGAGACTTTTAAAAGCTATTCCTGTAAATATATTACATGGTGAAGTTATTGTAGACGAAACACAATTGGGAAAAGTCTACATACCTGAAACATTAACCATAGCCCGGAATGGCTATGCTGTTATGGAAATAATTAATGAAACTGATGAAAGTGTAGCAATTACATTAAATAGACCAATACGTGTAACACCATTTTTACATGAATTGTATGAAATTCATAATTTTAACTACACTAATACTGACAAGAAATCTGCGACAAGTGAAAAAAGTATAGTAAATTTGGCAAACCTTATTCGGACAGACCACATGAATAAAGAGGAAAAAGAAGGTATTCTTAAATTGTGTCAAAAATTTTCTGATGTATTTTTAAAACCTGGCGAACCCTTGACTTTTACATCCAAAGTTAAGCACGTGATCAAAACTACTGATGATAACCCTATTCATGTGAAGTCGTACAGATATCCATATATACACAAAGAGGAAGTACAGCGACAAATCAACGAAATGTTAGAAAAAGGAATAATACGCCCTTCATCTTCTCCCTGGAGTTCACCCATATGGATAGTAAGCAAAAAGATGGACGCATCAGGACAACAGAAATGGCGTCTGGTTATTGATTATAGAAAACTTAATGAGAAAACAACTTGTGACAGATACCCAATACCTAACATCAACGACATCCTAGATAAATTGGGAAGAGCCCAATATTTTAGTACCCTCGATTTAGCGAGCGGATTTCACCAGATCGAAATGAGTGAATGCTCTGTCGAAAAAACAGCATTTACCGTAGACAACGGACACTACGAATTTCTTCGTCTTCCGTTTGGACTCCGAAATTCTCCTTCCACCTTCCAAAGAGTGATGGATGAGGTCCTCAAAGATCTTCAAAACAAAATTTGTATGGTCTACATGGACGATATTATCATATTTAGTACAAGTTTACAAGAACACTTACAAAATTTAAAATTAGTCTTTTTGAAATTGCGAGATGCCTGTTTGAAAATTCAACTTGATAAATGCGAGTTTTTGCGCAAAGAGGTCGAATTCTTAGGACACGTGAGTAGATGAGCTATAGGCATACGGCCTCACTACTTCCAAATTTCGCCGCTAGATGGCGCCACAGGTGGCGGCGCTGTAATCTGCTGTTTATTCGAGTGGCCTTTGACATTTGGCGCAAGCAGCCAATTCTTCTTTTTTCAAATGGCCTTTGACATTTAGCACAAGCAGCCAACTCTTCTTTTTCGAATGCCAGAAGGGCATTAACGTTGTATCTCGTAAACGGCCCAACGGATTTCGACATATGACGTATCATTGTAAAGGGGTTGATGTATAGGGTAAGATTAAGCGTCAAAAAGACCGTATTTATGAGGCCAAAAGGGCATTAACGTTGTATCTCGTAAACGGCCGAACGGATTTCGGCGTATGACGTATCATTGTAAAGGGGTTGATGTATAGGGTAAGATTAAGCGTCAAAAAGACCGTATTTATGCTGCCAAAAGGGCATTAATGTTGTATCTCGTAAACGGCCGAACAGATTTCGACGTATGACGTATCATTGTAAAGGGGTTGACGTATAGGGTAAGATGAAGCGTCAAAAAGACCGTATTTATGAGACCAAAAGGGCATTATAGCTATATCTCGTAAACGGCCCAACGGATTTCGACGTATGACATATCATTGTAAAGGGGTTGATGTATAGGGTAAGATTAAGCATCAAAAAGACCGTATTGATGCTGCCAAAAGGGCATTATACCTATATTTTGTAAACGGCCCAACGGATTTCGGCGTATGACATATCATTGTAAAGGGGTTGATGTATAGAGTAAGATGAAGTGTTCAAATCGTCTAAAATATTAAAAGCACGTGACCTTGGTGCATAAGCAGGTTCGCAATGTGTGACGTAATCGACTGATGTGTTAGAGTGATAACAGACTTATTAATAATAAAACATATCATGGAAAATATTTAGTTTTAGAATGGATTCGAGAGAATATAGTCAAAAACTTGAAGAGTTTTGTGAAAATATAAGAAAATTAAATAAACAAATTTGTATGTACGAAGACCAAAAAGAAGTGTTAAAAAAGATTGAAAATTTAAGTTTGTGGGATAAAGTTTTTGAAAAATATTTACCAACATCATCAACGCCCACAAGACGAATAAAACCATGGCCTTGCTAAAAGCAAATTTTGTTCTTTTAACAGCAATATTAAATAACATGCTTTATGTTAACGTTCCACAAAACGTTGCACATATTGGTGTGTGTTTAGACACAAACGGAACAAAACAAGAGTGCAATACATGGCAAATGATGAGTCTGTCAACAGTCAATGATGGAAAATTGTTGGTGTTTGCATTGAATTTAACAGAATCACCTCTCAACTACAAGCTAAAATTAATTTTTAAAGATAACTCTGAAGGAGTGGGTGAGTGGCGATCTAACCAACAAAGTCCAATACAGGAATTATATTTAGACCTAGAAGACCCAGTAGGAGCAAAAATGTACCAAATCTTACAAATAGAATGGGCAACGTTAGTAGGAGTTTACTTATTAATTCTCAAAATTATATCAAAAGAGGCAAAAAGAAGAATGAAGCGATGAAATGTATTTTTAAATAATAATATTAACAATAAATATTTGTAAACTTTTAAAATGTGTTTTAATAAAAAATCGAGTAAGGAGATATAGATAAATCGAAGATGTGTAAACCTGCTTTTAATTTTCTGAATCACGAAATAAAATGTACTGAAACAAAAAAATTTTATGTAAAGAAGAAAATTCTATAAAAAAAAAATTAAAAGAAACAGCACACATTTTATTAAATCCAAATGAATGTATTTCAAATTTTACTTTGGATTTATCTAGATCTAGACTGACCAACTTAAAAAAGAATGAGTTAATAATCTATAGGTATAGGTATCTATAGTAACGAAATAACAAATCAAAAATTTAAAATCTGAACTTGCATAAAGAAGTATAGAGTAAGAATTTATTATCTTTAAAAACGACAACCGATCTAGTTGTCGAAAGCTTAGAAAAATTAAAAAAATTATTTTTATTTTTGTTAGGCATTTTGAGTTTTAAAAAACGACTCTTGACAAATTTGTCAGATTCGTGGTTAAGGTTTACCAATAAGAAAATTATTAATAAATGTATAAAAAAAGAGGATAATTTTATATATACTTTATAAAAAACATCACGAATTTTGTAATGAATTAAATTTATAACAAACGTTTGTTTTACGCCATCTATAAAACAGAAGCGGAACTTATAAGCTATTTAAAAAAAAAATCCTATTATTAATATTTTACAAATTTAATCAAAAGGTGGGCAATTTACAATACAATAAAAATTTTACAATAATTAAGCAATCTACTTTGGTTCCGATAATGAAAATGTTAGTAATTATATTTAAAAAAGGTGATTTTAAATATATTTAATATAAATTATTATCATTTAAATAAAAATGATCTGAGCATCATCTATAAGACAATGACAGGACTTTTAATACTCGATAAAGTAGAATTAAGAAATGACTTAACCTTAAAAGTGATTTTACGTTATATAAATTTACATTGAAAATAAATAAACAATGTTTATTTTTTAGTTTTTATATAAGAAAAAACAAAGGATGTTATAAATATAAACATTTTTTTTTCTTTTGACAGTTAATATTACTTAAAGTGACATCTGTTAAGAGAAAGTTGAACTAATATTTAATTATTGACATATTTCATATAAATTCTTTGTAAAAACATTTAATATTATTAAAATATATTTTTACGTATTCTATTAATGTTAATATTAACAAAATTATTAAAATATATTGTTTAAATTTATAAAATTGCATAAGATATTTGATGTTACGAAGTTTAAATTTTTTTATACTAGACAGCGCTTGAAATTTATTTTTAATATTTTTATTTAATTAGATTATATTGTAGTGTTTTGTTTATGGCGTATTAACATATAAGATGCGATATTATTCAGAATTTATTTTAATTTTAGGAATATATTTTAAAAATCTACGGAGATAAAGGAAAAAAGATACTTTAAGAATCAAAATGATTACATTCCTCTTTAACAATGCAGTAACAACCTGGGGCATTCAAAAGATAATTTTCAAAACCATCTTAAAATAGCCAAAATTGTTAAAAATTTAACTCACTCGCCAATTCTTTTTTGAAGACGCAAGTCTGAATAATTAGTTTGTAGTTTGTAGTTTCCAGTTTATAACATTCAAAAAGGGCGTGGCTTAAAATTTTCAAGGAAAAAAAAAAAAAATTGGAAAAGTAGTATATAATTAATTTAAAACAAGTGTGTACAATTTCCGAAAAGTTTCAGATGAAACGTGGTAGATCTAAATTCAGAATAAACCAACTAAACACAAAATGTCAAAAATGGATAATAATAAATAATTTAAATGATTACGCTATACATACTAATCATAATAGGTTACTGGTAACTTTGTAGATTCGTCTTACCGAAACCCTTCGTAAGATAACTAATGTGTATTAGCGAAAGAAAAAGTTTACTACCAAAGGGGAGCCAATAAAAATTTATTCTAACATGTTTAACGTAAATAGTATCAAAAAATCTACAATAAAAATACCATACTGCCACCGTGATAAAAAAAAGTGTCATTAATGACAGGCAGGTAGGCAGAGTATGTAATGCAAACGACACCTAAATCAAAAATTATTGCTATCTATATCAAACGATAACCGTTATCAATCTAGACGCATTCGTAGGGCAGTCGTAAGCCAGTCGTTAACTAGTCGTAGGATAGTCGTTAACTAGTCGTAAAGCAGTCGTAAGACAGTCGTAAGGTAGTCGTAAGACAGAGCGTAGCAGTGGACAATAGACCATCAGAGCAGTGTGTAGCAGAGCTTAGCAGTGGACAATAGACCATCATAGCAGTGTGTAGCAGTGTGTATCAGAGCATAGCAGAGCGTAGCAGAGCGTCAGAGCAGAGCGTAGCAGTGTGTAGCAGAGAGCGTAGAAGTATTGGAAAGGTTCACATAAAATCGATAAATCTTAAAAAATATCTTCGCTTTAATGATGAAAGTATTATTGTCGGAGACAATCAATTTAATAGTACTTCCAGTTTAAATGAGTTAATTTTTTACAAGAAACACAAGAAATTTACTGAACATGATCACCATATTTACAAACATATATTAGAATTAACAGGCGTTCATCGTGATAGCAGAGGATATCTCAATCACAAAGGGTGTAAAGAGAAGTTTGAGACTATAATTAAACCATTATATAAATTAAATAAAAAAAAAGACGTTGTTTAGCTAAGCTAACAGCAAAAAGGGGTCAGAATTTACCTCAAATCACTTAAAATATTTAGGATCAAAACCAATGAGCAGATAAAATCAAGGTTATTCAACGAACTTTCTGAACAAAAAGTAGCAAAAATGCAGAGCAGCATAGAACCAGAGTTATCAAAAATTTCTGAATGAAAAATAAAACCACAAACAAATTTAGAATCATCGGGTGAAGTATGGTCTAAATACTATGCTCAGAATGACTAAAATATATTAGTCGATCATCTAAGAAGTTTGTACAACAGTGGAGAGGAGAGGAAACTACCTAGATCATTGAAGAATTAGAAGATCTAGGAATTATTGATAAATAATTGCATTACTTTGTTATTGAACACATTACAATACATATTTAATATTTAATATTTATTTAATATTTATTTACCAGTAAGTACAAATACAAAAAAAATTTTTTGTTTTATTTAAAATAATCTAGATAGCAAGCTAACTTAAGGAAATAAGATTAAAAGAACTTGTATGTTTTGTTTTTCACGAAACATTAGACTTAAAGATATATGTCATATTAAAATATAAGATGTGATATTATTTTACGAGATAGGCGTTAACCAATGTAGAATTTAATAAAATGTGACAGACAATAGTAGAAACATAGTAAAAAATATTTTTTAATTAAATATTAAAAGCGCGTGACCTTGGTGCATAAGCAGGTTCGCAATGTGTGACGTAATCGACTGATGTGTTAGAGAGATAACAGACTTTGCTTTCGCTATTATTAGAGTTATAATTACACCATTTTTTGTATAAAATTGATATGTTATAATAGGTTTAAAACATTTTTTTTTCGCAAATATGGTTTTTATATTGCAATTAGAATATATACTTTTAAACATTTGAAAGCTAATATTGAAAGCGGTTGCTCAAAAATTAAAATAATTTATTATTAATATAAATGTCGGTGTGCTATGAGTCATCGTCGTCGAGGAATCTCTCTCTTATCGCGTAACCGCGTTATCATCTGGGTTTTGTTATTAACATTTTAAAAAATAAAATGGTTTATATAAATTGTATATTTTAAAGCATTTAGAGCCATAATTCCACCATAAAATTTTATGAAAAATAATGACTTCTATTTCAAAATCAATTTTAAATAAATACTCGCCCTCGTCTATCTTTACGACTCGACAAGCAATCGATACACTAATATTTGTGGAACTATCGAAAGTTTGTGCAATAAAATTATCTCGTACTGGAAGGATACTATGGTATAGAAAAAAGATAGCACTGTTGGTTTTTTGCAACCAAAATAAAAATCATAGTTTTTCTATTAGGATGCAGCGGTTTTGACATCTAGGAAGTGAAAACACATTTTTGTTGTAAAGTTTTTTTGCGTGTCATTTTAGTGCTAGGCTTTATGCTCTAAATTAGGCCAGATATCTTAGCAAATTATTATGTTGCGTTTTATTCTGACTAACCATCAGTTGGTAGTTTTATACCATGCTGAGACTGGAAACAGACTTGCGTACGGTATAAATTTTTGAGCTCTTCGCTAGTGAGTGAGTGAGGTTTTTATTAAGCAAAAAAGATTTTAAATAACATAACCAATGTTAGTTTTACAACTTCATGTAGGCTTCTGTTTTAAAAATATAAAATTATGACAGTTGCATAATGCATATCTGTTTTTTACCTTATCCGTATTTATATTTTCTGTAATTAAAATACATTTAATACAAATTTTATGGTACATCATATAAACACTAGATCAAAAATAGATTTTCATGCACCAAAATGTAGTTTGACACAAAAAACAGCTAACTATCTGGGTTTACGAATATTTAACAAGTTACCCAAAAATATAAAGGAAAGCCAAGGTAGGAACAACTGTAAACGAAACCTGAAAAAATTTTGATTGTTCTAAAACATTTGTGAACGTGTTATATACAGATTTTGTTACCTCTGTCTTTTTTAATTATATTTATTCATTTTGATGTGTTATTTTGTAATTGCCACTACTTTAAATTAGTAGTTTAACCTAGACGAGATTTATACATATTGTACTTATGTCTTTTGATCAATAAAAAATCTATTCTATTCGATTTTATTCTATTCTATATATATGTTATTGTCCTAAATATTGTTTAATATCTTGTGTAGAAAATATTTATAGTAAATATAGAAAATAGCAAAATAGCATTCTTTTGTTGTGTGTTCGATTAGGTATATAAAAATATTTCGAAAAGAGGTTGACCGTACAGGCCATCCTTGAAACTTCCCAAAATTGTTTTATATTAATTAAATTGTGAATTAAAAAGTCCTAGCACTCATTTTCAATAAAGTAACAAATAGAGAATTAACAAAACCACAAATAAAGAACAAACAAGTATAACAAATAGACAATTCGAAACGCGCTTCACCAAAATAATATAGTATAAATAATATTGTATTGGCTCTGATGTTACATGAAAGGGTAGAGGGTTCGATAGTTCGCATAATACGGAGCTTTTTAAAATTACCAAAATGAACATAACTAATCCCGTAACATACATGTTGGAAGATTTACATGGATCACCAATTAAAGGAGCATTTTACGAGGAAGAGTTACAAAAGTCAAAAAATCCTGATGTTTACCTTGTTGAAAAAGTGCTGAGGAAAAAAGACAATAAAATCTACGTTAAATGGCTGGGGTTTGATAGTTCGCATAATAGCTGGATCGAAAAATCTAATATTTTATAAACTCTGTTGTTTCTTACTTTGAATATTTTTTACATGTATTCTTATGACAAACAGGATACGTTTTCATAGCTTCCGGGGGCCTTTTTTGATTCATAACATCTATTGTTTAAACCGTTCAGTCTACGGTCCGACTAAAACTGTCCTTAGAAGCAGATGCAATTATTTTTACTTAGTTTGAACACAAGTTTTATCAAGTATTAAAAGATGATGACACAAGACAGTGGTTATTGTAGTGAAGAATTGCCGTCATATTCTGAGAGTAGTAGTAGTAGTAGTGAAGATTCTATCTATATGGAAGAAGTAAACAGAATTTTAAATTTTTACGAAGACAAAGCAAAACGTGAAAATTATTTGCTGCTACAATCATCTTTCACAATTGAGGGGTATGTTATAAAAGTTGGCTTATCTCCTGCAAGAACATTTTCTCCAGCTATTATTTTATCAGAATACTGCAAGCCAAGTAAATTGTCGTTTGGGAAAATGGAATGGCTTGATCTTATAGAATTTTTGAGCAAAAGCACATTTTTTATTGAACCACTACCAACCTACGCAGATGAGTATGATCCAGTAACATTTTCCTGTGGAGATTTTTGTACAATACGACAGTTGGTATACGATGACATAAAGTTCATAGAAGTTGCAAAACATGGCGTAAGATATCATCTAACGGAAAAGGATGTAGATGAACTTGTTAGAGTACACCATTGTATAATAGCTTATCAGATTGTAATTCTAGAAAATATTAACTTTGATATTTATTATAATAATGTTATAGATATTGTAAAAAGAAATTTTAGTGATAACTGCTTTCAAGCATTAGATGTATTTTGTGAAATATGTACTGATCCTTTATTATGTAACGCTTTGCGTCAGTATATTTACTTTTATAAACAAAATGTAATAAGAGATTTAGAAAATACACAATAAACTTTTATAAAAAAAGAATGACTTTTATTTCAAAATCGATAATTATAGCATCAAAAAATGTTATTTTATCAAGACAAAATTTATGTACGTCACAGTTCTAAAATTTGAAACGTCCAAACGTCAAGATAGCGTTAAAATTTGACGTTTCAACGTATTAAAAAATTGTTTAAAATAAATTTACGGTTTACATGTATTTCTTATGGAAAAACATAATTTCAAAGTGACAAAAAGTGACAGTTTTCATCGTTTTTTTCGTTCCTAAATTCATAAACGTCAAACTATCGAATAATAGATGTCTAAACGATGAATTTGAACGTTTTTTTGATCGTTTCAACAGAACATATTTAAAAGAAAATAATACACCATAGATTCAGATTAAAAATTTTTATTGTAAACATAAAAAGTTTAAGATATACCTACAATAAACAATAGAAAACTAAAAACTAATTAATTTACAACTGTTATTTAATTTTAGATATACAATAAACAATAGAAAACTAACCTAATTAATTTACAATACACATTCAAAATTTTTTTTTTATTTTTTTTTTATTTTTTAATTATGAATAACATTATTCGAGCATTATATCTCGATGACCCCACGCTAAAGTATTAAATGATTTATTACATAAAAAGCGTTTATCGTCGTGTGGACTTAGACCGATTTTGGTTTGTTCGATTGTATATACATTATGATTATATGCACGGAACGTGCATTGGTTCACTGTTTTCAGTTTACTATCTCTTAAACATAAAATGTAGTCATCAAAAGTAATTTTTTTAGCAACGACATTCTTTTTCACCCCTTTTGACTTTTTAATACATTTATCATCCTCTGTTAAATATGAGTACATTTTTGAACGCAACCCCACAAATTCAGTTAAAAGTTTGCCGTTGCATTCATCTTTCATTAATCCTATGACTTTTTTATTCAAGAGTGAAATACCATATGCATTATTTGGTTCATAGTCTGAGGTGTCAAATTTATCTGGATAGGCTTTAATTAGTTCGGTATAAACATCATTGCATTGCAGTTCTAGAAGAAAAGCGTCGGTATCGGTGTATAAGAGTTTACAGTTGTCTACACCCATCGTAGGCAGTAGAAAACTGTAATAAAAGTCATACATACACGTCTTTGAAATATCGAGAATCGACATGCCAATGTACAATGGTTTATTGAATACAAGTTCGGTTTTATGAAGCTCTATCGCTACAAGGTTTTCATCAAAGATTTTGCTCGAACTAAACCTAGGACTGCTTATCAAGTTCTTTGCTCCATATCGACCCTCCCAAGATCTAACGAGTTTAACAATGCGGTGTTTCCTTATATTCTCCATCGTCTTGCCAAATACAGCGTTATTCATTAGTTTATATAAATTCTTTTCAAAATCATTTTTGGCAGCTGTTCGAAGAGTTGTGTTTAGGTCGATGTAAGACTTTAACCATGGGCTTTGCTTAAATTTCAACACTCTGTGAATCTTTTTCACGTTCAATCCATGTTTTATAGCCTGCTTTAAATTTCGATAATGTATTACGTATTTTTCTTTGTCATATAAAGTGGTCATTAGTTTTTGTATTTTTGATCCTTGGGGTTTTCGATGTTCTGGGCAAAACGATAAATCGTTGTGTAGATCATGTAAATGCTGAGGGTATTCTATATCCACTTCGAGGATATATCCCTCATCAGCATCGTCTGTGATTTGGGTCACATCGATGTTTGTGTCAACCCACTTAAAATCCCCATATGGTAGAGGTTGACTCATAGCCCAACCATATAAATTGTTGACATCCAAGTACATTAAATATTTTTCAGATTCTGTTCGATTAAAATTTTTCATGTATCTGTTGTTTGCTTTAGCATATCTATTGCTGCATTGACTGACTCCTCCTCTTATACCTTTCTCTATAAACATGATTTGGTCTATATCTTTGAGTATTTCCAATTTAGATTTGGTATATTTTAACATAGCATCCCACGTATAACCGGGGAGCGTATAATACCAAGCAGGATCGAGACCATACGTTTTTCGGCATTTTTCACGAAAACATTCAAACACAGATGCTAAAAGCAAAATATCAGTTTTCATATAAAGCATGCTATATTCTTTTAAATTTTTTATTTCGAATAATTGCCAAACCTTTTTTGCATGCATGTATAAATCGTCAGTAATATTTTCATCTGTCAGTGTGCTATAAAATTTATCTTTGGATGGCAGTTCCGTATCGTCTAATTTTTCAATTGAATCAATGTATTCATAAGGAAACACCCCTTTTCTACTTAATAGTTCAAATTGTTCAGATGTTAAATTGGGAAATTGTGAACGTAGATAATGTAGATCTGATGGTTCTAGTAAAGCAGACAGTTTATCTAAGGAGGAATCTAAAAATCGTAGCGAGTCTATAAATCTAAACTTTACTTCGCTCTCGTCATTACTTAATGTACATGAAATGTATTTTTCTTTGTTTATAGGAAGCAAGCTTATATTACCTTTTTTAGATAAATCTCTAATTAAAAAATGTAAGTCATATCCCGAAAGGTTATGAAAGACTACGGGTACAACAAACTTTTTTTTATAGTTTAAATTGCAGCTTTGGTGTGAAAACCCTCGAAAATTCCCCGTAAAGTGGTCGTGGTCTAAAACGATGGTGTCCTTCTCTTTGAAGGGGTGCTCGCATATATGACATGTTGTTGCATTAAGTAAACTAGGTTTGACAATCATTGGTTCGATATGTTTAATTTTCTCTTCAATTAATTTAGCCATCCTTGTTATTTCAGCAGCGAACCAATCCATGGAGTCTTCTCCACAATATTCATTGTAAAATGATAGCGAACTATCATAGGAGCAATTTAGATAATATCCTGCACTATACGCCTCATGTTTCTGAAACTTTCGTGTATGTTTCCCCAAGTTCTTATTATAAGGACGTAGCACTGATTCAAAGTCAGCATAAATGACAAAAGGTGTCGTTTGCTTGTATACGTGGTTTTTAAACTCTACATGATCAAATGGTGGGTACGATATTTTGCAATTGTTCATATCTTTACAGTAATCTTCATGTTTACTTAATTTTTCCTGACTACTAAAGTAATTTAAACATCGATCGCAAATATATTTTTTCATATGAGCTTTGTTAACTTGACTTGATATTAATCGAGATAAATCTTTGATTAAACAATAGTGATATTTGATATCATCATTTTCCATATCCATTGATGAAGCTTCATAATCGTTTAATTTTGGAAAGTATTTATCTTGAATAAGCAATAAATTTACATGTTTATTTAATTTTTCTTTTGTTAAGCGTGCAGGATAAATTGTGTAAAATGATTTATCTTTTGAGACATTTAACTCTAATGCATAAACATTAACTGATATGTTATTTAATGTTTCAAATTTTGAAATAGTATTTAGTGGCATTGGCATGTCCAATCCATCGGTTTTCAATACGGTTGTATAATGAGGATACGAGGATACACGATCTACATTTCTATTTGTAGTAGGATACAATGATGCTGTTACCGACCAATAAAAGCATGCTTTATCTAAATTTTTGATATTAATGCATGCTTGCTTTTTTAGTATAGGATCAGGTAGCTTAATGTATGATGTAGCACCGTTACCTATCTCATATTTATTGATGTTAATTTCCAGTGAAACAATTTTGTCTAAAGCCCATCCAGAATCTTTAAGTTGAAATTCCGACAATTTACTCATTACTTTATCAACAATATTTTCGTTGAACCACAATGCAAGATCCGTACCTGCATCTATTACCGCGTTTTTAGTGTTGAAATATTTAAACTCTAAAATGTCTTCGATTTCCCTAGATTTCTTAATAAATTCCCCGCAAAATGTTGTATTTACTTTGATCATATTAAATTTTTTTAAACTGTTAGCTATTCTACTCTTAACTAGCCTAAACGCATCACCAAAAAAACTATTTAGGCCTTTATGTTTTAAATTAACAATAACAGCAGTCCTAATTCTTGAATGAAAAATAGATTCCTAGATCGACCCATTTTACCCCTGATTTTTCAGTTAACCCCGATCCCTGCTTAGACAAATTAAAAATTTTTTCTTTTATCGATTTTAAATGCCCCAAATTTGTTTGTAAATTTCTAAGTGTTCCAATATCTAAATTTCCCCTACGAATATCTTTATGAAAACTGATAACATGCCGTTTAATTTGTTTGATTAATTTATTTGCTTCCCTATGCGAAAAACTGGAGATTAACGCTTTATATGTTTTATAAATATCTTTAACAATGTTATTCATAATTACGAAATAAAAAATAAAAATAAAAAACTTACAAAAAATTATTCCTTAACTATTTCAAATGTATCGGTAGGATTAGCTTGGCCAATTTGTTTTTTTCCTTTATATTTGATAAAATAATGTCCGCCAGACAATTCTGCCAAGTGAGGCTTCAATGTTTCAATGGTTCTCTTAGGCAAAAAGCAGAGCCCGTTTTCTAGCTCAACCAAAATTGTTTCGCCAAATTTGTTCTGGACCAGTTTAGCGTTCAATAATTTTTGCGGAACATCCACTGGAAGTTCTCCTAATTTAATAATAGTCTTCTGGTTATTTTTTTCTGCAAGACATAACGAATTAATTTTAGTTAAATTCATCTAAAAATAAAAAATTAAATCAACTTAAAAATAAAATTAAATCATTACAAAAAATTAAATCAACTCAAAATAAACATAACTAAAGAAAAATTAAATTAAATCAACTCAAAATAAAATTACCCAAACAAATAATTAAATAAACTTAACAATAAAATTAAATCATTACAAAAAATAAAATTAAATCATTACAAAAAAATTAAATCAACTCAAAATAAACATAACTAAAGAAAAAATAAAAAATTAAATCAACTTAAAAATAAAATAATAATTCTTACCTTGTTGAAAAAGTGCTGAGGAAAAACGATATCGAAGAAGAAAAAGAAGAAGAAGTTATATTCCTAAACTATTTCAAATGTATCAGAGTGATTAGCTTTCCCCAATTTTGCTTTTTCCCTTTATATTTTGATTTAATAAGTTCCGACAGACACTTCTTCTGGCAAGTGGACTTTAGTGTTTCAATGGTTCTCTTTTAAATTTATTTCAGTTAAATTCAACTACAAATAAAATTAAATCATTACAAAAATTAAATTATGACAAATAAACTTAACTCAAGAAAAATAAAATTAAATCAACTCAAAAATTAAATTAAAATTTTGAAATAAAATAAAAATTCTTACCTTTATGGATATGTAGCAAAAAACAAAAACTTTTGCACTTGAAACTGAACTGAATGTATAGAGATTCAAATCAATAATGAGCAAGTTAAATCTAGGACCCTCTTTAAATATACATGGCTTAGCCGAAACACATAGACGTCGATAAAAATTAAAACCTAATTGTTGCTTTACAATATATTCTATATGTTGTTTATTAAATATTATATTTACCAATCACATGTGACGCTAATGTCTATGTATACCATAACTCAACCAAATAAACGTCATAGCTTTTTGCTTTTGCGGTATCCTATTTTCATCGACACAAACCACAGCTTCCTGATAAAAACCGAATTTTTGTTTTGATAACTGTATGTTATTCCTTTTTATTAATAAAATAAGTATTTTTTATTTAAAAATTTTTTAATTGAAAACATTATATTGATGTAAAAAATATACATTTCATCGTTGCCTTCAAAAATTTTTAGTTTTATGATATAAAGTTTGGCTTCTAAGAATGTATATTATTTGAGTTTTATTAAAGTTTAATATATTTTTTGTTACTTTAAAAACTTTTTAAGTTTTATACTTTTAAAATTTGATGCTTAAATGTATATTTGAGTTTTTTTATTAAAATTTGTTGTATTTTTCGTTATTTTAAAAATTGTTAAGTTTTATAATTTAAATTACTCGATTTTTTATTCAAGATTGATATAATTTTAACAACTAATGTACCAAGGTCACGCGCTTTTAATATTTTAGAAGATTTGAACACTTCATCTTACCCTATACAGCAACCCCTTTTAAATGATATGTCACGTGACGAAATATGTTCGGTCGTTTACGAGATACAACATTAATGCCCTTTTGGCAGCATAAATACGGTCTTTTTGACGCTTAATCTTACCCTATACGTCAACCCCTTTACAATGATACGTTATACGTTGAAATCTGTTCGGCCGTTTACGAGATACAACATTAATGCCCTTTTGGCAGCATCAATACGGTCTTTTTGATGCTTTATTTTACTCTATACAGCAACCCCTTTAAAATGATACGTCATACGTCGAAATCCGTTCGGCCGTTTACGAGATACAACATTAATGCCCTTTTGGCAGCATAAATACGGTCTTTTTGACGCTTAATCTTACCCTATACATCAACCCCTTTACAATGATACGTCATACGTTGAAATCCGTTGGGTCGTTTACGAGATATAGCTATAATGCCCTTTTGGCCTCATAAATACGGTCTTTTTGACGCTTAATCTTACCCTATACATCAACCCCTTTACAATGATACGTCATATGCCGAAATCCGTTCGGCCGTTTACGAGATACAACGTTAATGCCCTTTTGGCAGCATCAATAAGATCTTTTTGATGCTTAATCTTACCCTATACATCAACCCCTTTACAATGATACGTCATACGCCGAAATCCGTTCGGCCGTTTACGAGATACAACGTTAATGCCCTTTTGGCCTCATAAATACGGTCTTTTTGATGCTTAATCTTACCCTATACATCAACCCCTTTACAATGATACGTCATACGCCGAAATCCGTTCGGCCGTTTACGAGATACAACGTTAATGCCCTTTTGGCAGCATCAATAAGGTCTTTTTGACGCTTCATCTCACCCTATACATCAACCCCTTTACAATGATACGTCATATGTCGAAATCCGTTGGGCCGTTTACGAGATACATCGTTAATGCCCTTCTGGCATTCGAAAAAGAAGAGTTGGCTGCTCGTGCTAAATGTCAAAGGCCATTTGAAAAAAGAAGAATTGGCTGCTTGCGCCAAATGTCAAAGGCCACTCGAATAAACAGCAGATTACAGCGCCGCCACCTGTGGCGCCATCTAGCGGCGAAATTTGGAAGTAGTGAGGCCGTATGCCTATAGCTCATCTACTCACGTGGTAACACCTCAAGGAATAAAACCAAATCCAAAAAAAATTGAAGCAATAAAGAATTTTCCTATTCCACGTACCCAAAAACAAATAAAATCATTTTTAGGATTACTGGGCTATTACCGAAAATTTATTAAAAATTTCGCTAAGATCACGAAACCAATGACAGTCTGTTTAAAGAAAGATCAAAAAGTAGAGCATACTAGAGAATTTGTTGACTGTTTTTATACTTGCCAAAATTTACTTACATCTGAACCAATTTTAGCATACCCAGATTTCAATAAAAAATTTGAAATAATGACAGATGCATCTAAATATGTAATCGGTGCTGTTCTTTCACAAGATGGACATCCCATCTCGTATGCATCGAGAACCCTTAATTCGGCAGAAATAAATTATTCAACTATTGAAAAAGAACTACTCGCAATAGTTTGGGCATGCAAATACTACAGGCCATATATTTTCGGACGAGAATTTTTAATTTTATCGGATCATAAACCACTTTAATGGGTTTTTTCATTAAAAGAGCCAAACTCTCGTTTAGTAAGATGGCGACTTAAACTTGAAGAATTTGATTATAAAATCAAATACCAAAAAGGAAAAAACAATCAAGCAGCAGATGCATTATCAAGAATAAATCCAAATTTTGATTTAAATGCATTGGAAACAGTATCACTCGATGTAAATGTTGACGACATAGACGATATAATTAAACGAGAAATAGATAACATATTCAACCTGCCAGACCTTCCAGGAAATGAAGTAGAAAGAATACTAGGAGATAACCAGAAAATAAAAATTTTGTCGAATATTCAAATTAAACCGCCAGATGATAAATCTCAAGAAAATAATACTGACTTGGAAACAGTGCATTCATCGCAAGAAAATCCTATTCTTGGAATCCCTATCACAGATAAAGCACTAAATTTATATAAAAATCAGATTTTAATTACATATGACGAAGTTAACAACAATAAAATAAAAAAGGAAAAAATATTCGACAATAACAGAATGCTGATCGTCTTACAACAACGAAACCTTGAACAAAGTATTATAGAATTTGCAAAAGAATTCTTAGATCCAAAACGAACGTACGCAATATTTTTTAGAAAAACATTATTAGCAGAAATATTTTCAACAACTTTACAAAAGTTTTTCAAAAATTCCGCATTTAAAATAATACAATGTACTAAAATATTAGATGACGTCGTAACCAGTGATAGACAGAGAGAACTTTTAGAATACTACCATATTCACAAAAAAGGTCATCGCGGAATTAATGAAATCAAAACTTCTTTAGGTTCTCGATACTACTGGCCTAACATGACAGAAGACATCGAACAATACCTAAATAATTGTGAAGTGTGTCTAAAAAACAAATACGATAGAAACCCACCAATAATAAAATTCAATCTAACACCTACTGCGGCAAAACCTTTTGATCACATTCATATGGACGTATTTAGAATTTCTAATAATCCCTATTTAACCATAATCGATTCATTTTCTCGTTATGGACAAGCATATCCCATACCTTGCATTAACGGTGTATCAGTGGTAGAAGCTTTATTAACCTATATAACCCATCATGGATTACCATATAAGATAACTACCGATCAAGGAACCGAATTCAAAAATCAAGACTTAGAAGATTTCTGCAAACTCCATAAAATAGAACTACATTATACCACTGCAAAAAATAGTAATTCGAACTCTCCAGTCGAAAGGTTTCACTCCACATTAATTGAACATTTCAGATGTCTCAGAGAAAGTAACAAAGATCTTACACCCAACCAATTAATTAAACATGCAGTTCTTACTTACAATAATTCCATTCATTCTGTAACTAAGTACACCCCTTTCGAGATAATCAAAGGACATATTAATAACCCCGATTCATTTGATTTAAATGATCACCTAATATTATCGGAATACGTTCAAAACCACAAACAAGCCTCAAAAGAATTATATAAAAAGATTCAAGAAAGGAATAATGAAGTAAAAGAAAGAGTAATCGAAAAAGAGAATACGCAAAGATCTGATCCTCCCGATTACTCCGATCAAAAGAATGTCTACATTCAAACAAAATTTAGAGACAAAAAATTACCAAAGTTTAAAAAAGCCGAGGTAATTAAAGACGATACTTTCCTGATAGAAACCGATAAAGGAATCTATCATAAAAATATAGTTAGGAAACCGAGAAATAATAGTAATATTTTGCAGGTACAAAAGGACAATGAAGATATTGATGATCCTAGTATATCTGGTTTATCAATTTAAAGGAATAGAATGTAACAGTGAAGATGTTCATGTTACACCACTGGAAAACCTTTTGCTTCCAATTCACCTAGGAACATGCAAACTTATATATACTAAACATACCTTTATTCATTATTTAGATTTAAGAGAAGTAGTTAAGCAAATTGAAATACTAAAATATCATTTTTCAATAGTAAAAAATCATATTATCATGGTCAATGCATCTAACCCAATTTCTTATCACGGTCTAGCTGAAAATATGATCGAGAGAACAGAGGTATTAATTTCAACACTCGAAAGAAAATTAGAAAATATTTACCCTCATATAAGAACAAAACGTGGAATCATAAATGGACTTGGTAAAGTCAATAAATGGTTATTTGGAAATCTCGATTCCGACGATGGTAATCGATATGATAATGCAATTAATATCTTACAACAAAACCAAAAAGAAATAATTCATGAAGTAAACTTGCAAACCACATTATATTCAAAATTAATAAATCATTACAATAAATCTTTAATGGCACTATGGCAAAATCAAAACAAATTACAAATTAATTTAGAAAGATTCCAAGATGCGATGCAAAAACAAATAAATGATCTAAGTAGTTATATTACCATCCAAGGAACAATAAGTCAAATAAATCTTGATTGTCAAAATTTAATCGCGTTTATAAATGACATAGAAAATTCAATTGTTTTTTCAAAATCAAATTCACTTCATAGCTCAATTTTATCTAGCCAAGAAATCTCAGAAATGATTAGTCACTTAAATAAAATTTATGGAGAAAAACAAATACCCAAATTTAATAATATTTTAACGTACTACCTATTCTTAGGAACTCAAGTAACATTCTCAAAATCTAAGTTAATATTTGCCGTACATGTTCCAATCCTTAAACCAAATTCCCTAGAATTTTATCACATTTATCCCATTATACAAAACCATAAATTATTTACACCTACTTATCCATATCTGGCACGAGAAGAAACCAATTCGCAACCACAAAAAGAAGAATGTCCCACACTGGAAGATGTATATTACTGCCAAGAAACCCTTCTAAAAAAAGATACATGTACAGTACAAATTCTTGATGGCCACATCCCAAAAAACTGCTATATCAACAAAGTAAATATTCAAGAATCAATAATAGAGCAAATAACTGTAAATGAAATACTCGTAATACCATCCAAACATGAGAAAGTTCTATCAAAGTGCAAAACTGATCAACTTCTAGAAATTTCGTCCCCGACGCTACTGAGAATTCCAATAGAGTGCGAAATATCAATCAATGAATTAAAGTTTATTAACAATCCGAGTATTCAACAACAAGGGAAACCATTAATATTACCAAAATTTAACGATGAGATGTTTCCAGAAGTTCAACAAACATATCAAGCTGCTAACATTACCAAAATTGATTTTGAAGAACTATATGAAATTAACAAAATTGCAAAACAATTAACGCCTATCAAAGAGATAACGTATAATCAAACACCTATGATTGCCACTCTTTTTGGAATATTGATCGCAGGTGCCATTTTGATGATTATATTGATTTGCACCATTCGTCACAAAATGAGGAAAAACAAGAAAAGCTGTAGGGAAAGAAAAATTAAGAAAATGGACCAACATCAGTCTACAAGCGGACCACCCAAAAATAGCTCCGATATTTTTGGTTCCTAAGGAGGGAAGAGTTATATGACCATAATTTAATACGTAGCTTTTTCATTCCAAGAATTTAATAATGTAATCTGATCATTTTTAATACTTTTATATTTTTCTTTATTTTTATATAAAATATATAATTCACTTCTACTTTAGCTTCCAAACTTAAAAGATCATTTTGTATTTCAATTAAATAAAGTATTTTTATTATTTTTAAAAAACGTTTCTTTTGTAAACAATTTATAATTCTCAGACTGTTTTTTGTATATCTATCTCTTTTCAATGTACTGAATCTTTAAACGGTATTCAAAGGACTTTAAGTTATTACTAATAACATGTAGTAAATATTTCATCTTTGTTTGTACCGACCAATATACCATATATGTGTTTCTGTCTCTCTCTTACTCACACCATTACATATGTAATGATTTTTCCCATTTAGCTCTAAACAAATCTTTTCCACCGAGTTTATGAATAGAAGTATAACTTCAAAAACAATCTGAGCTAATGTTTTGGAATATCATAGTGACGTATTACATTGTGTTTGACAGATTACTTTATAATTCTGTCACGTAAGTAAACATATAAAGTTTAGTATTTTATATTAATAATATTAATCATAATATTCAGTAATGAGTATTGTATTGTAGTCCATACTACCGTCACATGGTTGCATTATATTTTGCACCATGGAGTTTTGTAAACACTTTTTTCGTACATTGATCGTTTTACTGTTTGGTTTTCGTGTTTGAAGTAAGGACACACATCAACTGGTCTTATTTATTTAATTGAATACAGTTAATTTAAAAAAAAAATTATTTCTACTTGCCTGTGTTTGTAGTTATTAAGTTTTATTAGTTAACAGTGATGTCATATTTGATGGCGCCGAGTGATGATGATATAAATATGAAAATTACATGCGCGAGTTGTAAACGATCTCTAAAAGGCGAATTAAAATGTACCAAATGTGAAAAACAGTATCATCCTGCTTGTAAGGAATGGGATCAAATACGTAGTTAATCTTCCGTCAAATAAACTGAAGAAATGTAGAGCAATATACTTTAATAATTAGCATACAACGTTTCAATACTTTACAATATTATGACAAATTATCAATATCTGAATTCAATATGACATTTAAGACATTAACTTACTATAATATAAAAAATTAATGTAATAAGCATTAAGTATTTAGTAAAACTTTATCTAAACTCTTCGTTTCTAACACTGCTTGCCTAGTTCGTCTAAGAGGTGCAAAAGTGGTCGGTCAAAATTTAATCATCTGTCCATCATGTGCTGAAACTGAAAATGATGGCGACCATGCGTCATAATATAAAATACAGTGCTATTTGTTTGGTCGAGCACTTTCTTTTAACAGAACAGGTTCAGCATCTAAGTGTCTTTGGTTATGACCCGAGCTCTTATTTTTGTCGTGTACAGAATAAACGTGGTTCAGCTATGATTTTGGCAAAACATGGTATGGACGTACCTAAATCCTTTATAAATAATCGAAAACTTATCAGTTAAAGGACGAAATACCTGGTACTTAAGACGGACCTCGTCACCAGGAAATGTTATGCAAATTTGATACAAAATCAGTGTGTACTCGGTACTAGGAGGTTTTTGAGATCGCTGAACACGAATATCATATAAAGATTTTGCTAAATCATTCGCATAAAAATTTATGAATCCGTGCGCGTGCATAGAAGTATAACTTCTGCCGGCAGTCCCACTGACTGCCACACTCTTTTTTTTATATAAATAATAATAATAATTTATATTAAATATGTTTAAAATTACCTTTTTTTAAATATAATTACTATTATTTTCATTATCGGAACCAAAATAAATTGTTTAATTGTAAAATTTGTATGAATTAATATTACGTAAAGCGACATCTGTTATAAGAAAGTTGAACTTGTATTTAATTATTGATATATTTCATAAAAATTCTTTTGTAAAATCATTTTATATTATTAAAATATATTTTACGTATTGTATTAATGTTAGAATGTTAGTATAAACAAAATTATCAAAATATATCGTTTAAATTAAAAAATTGCATAAGATATTGATTTCGTTACGAAGTTTAGATTTTTTGTAGTAGATGGCGCTTTATTACTATTTTCATATAATTAGAATGTATTTTATTGTTTATAATTATTAACTATAATAGGTATTTATGATATAAGTGTTAAAAGTACATTTATCTACTCCTTTGATAGTAAATGTAATTTATACTCATTGTCACCATGCAGGGTAAGTAAGCTATAACGCACAGTTGTGCGTAATGAAACGTCATGTTGGAACGCGTATTTATGCATGTAAAACAAAATATTTTGCTGTTTTAAATAATTGTTACATTAAAAAATAGGTGTTCAGCAAATATCTAACCCACACAATATTATAAATTAAAAATATATAATAGTTTTTATTAAAAAATAAAACAGATTTAGGCAACATATATTACATTTTAAATTATTATTTAATCTAGTATGTTACTTAATGTCACTACTTTGATAGATGTTATTTTAAACGTAAAATTTCGTCATATATTTTGTTAGAGATGTCAAATATTTAGAATTAGAATTAAAATATTGACTCGTAGATAAAGCATAGTACGTAACTCGAGTGGTAAGAGGTATTACGTACTCGTGTAATTACGCACTCGCCGCTACGCGGCTTCGTGCGTAACTTTTCCACTCATACGTAATATCCTACTTACCACTCTTGTTACGTAATATACTATTTTAAGGCACGCATGTGAAGGTTTGCAGAATGAGCGAAGCGAATTCTGCAATTCACATGAGTGCCTTAAAAGGTACTTTTAACACGTATATCATACAATATTTTTTCTACAAACGTTCAAAAAATGCAATAATACAGTTTGAATTAAACTTTAAAAACCTTTATCAATACATCCAAAGGACATAATTTTAAATTGCATCGTATATTACGTACCTTAGCAACCATTGTTGATTTAATTGTTTACGAATGTTTTGATGCATCTGTCAGACGTTTGTTAGTTTTATTTAAAACGTAGTTAGGGTTGTAGATTTTTCTTAAAATGGAAGAAAGTAATGAAAATGATCCATTTGAAGACATAGAGGCGGCGGCCAATAGAGCAATCCTCGATTTGTTGCCGAGAAAATCCAGGGTTCAATACGTTATAGCCTATAATAAGTTTCAGAAATGGTGTGAAGCAAAATGCGTTTCTGGAAAATATACTGAAAATGTATTTCTGGCCTATTTTGTGGAGAAAGCAAAGGTATGGAAGGCATCATCTCTGTGGTCAAATTATTCGATGATAAATCTATGCTACGTATAAATAGCGACGCAGAAGGTTACCGGCCAAAGAAATCAAAAATCTTGACTGGAGTCCAAATTGACCAGTTTTTGAAGTCTGCATTAGATGATGAGTATCTTCTAATGAAAGTAGTTGTGATTGTGGGAATATTTGGTGCCTGCCGCAGGGATGAGCTTTGTCAATTGACTGTTGACGATATGGAAGCAGATATGGGTACTTTATTAATTATTAAAATACCAAATACTAAAACCAATGTTTCACGAAGTTTTACTATTATTGAAAAAATTTATTTGGATCTTTATCGAAAATATGTGGCTCTTCGACCAGCAAATGTCGGACACCGGCGATTTTTCTTGAAATACGTGAAAGGTAAATGTACCAGAAATCCGGTTGGAATTAATTCGTTTGGAAAAATTCCTGCTGCTATAGCAACATTTCTGGAACTTCCAAATCCGAACCTTTATACGGGACACTGTTTTCGCCGCTCTTCAGCGACCTTACTTGCCGATGCTGGCGCAAATTTGACGACAATTAAGCGTCATGGGGGGTGGAGATCTTCTACCGTTGCTGAGGGGTACATTGAGGATTCTTTGAAAAATAAGAATTTGATTGCCCAAAAACTGATGACAGTGCAGCGAACATTACCAACAACATCAATCCAACAACAAACATCTGAAGATATTGTGGCGTCAACCTCGACTGGAAATTCCATTTTTTCTGCGCATCATTCCTCCTTATTCACGGAAAATGGTAAAACAGCAGTACAGGAAATTAATAAGTCAAATTGCACAAATTGTACTATTAATATTAATGTTAATAAATAAAATCTAAATATTTTGACGTTTGCTTTCAAAATTTGACAATTCACTTTTACCAGCAGTGCCATAAACATTTTAAGGCACTCAGTGCTATAAAGTGATTTTAAGGCACTCAGTGTCTTAAAGTGACATTTTTAAGGCTTCTATGGAGTGCTAAAAAATGGCATTTTTAACACGTTTGTAGAAAAAAAATATTAACTTTAAATTTAAAATAATGCTTTATATACCATTATTGTTGCAATAAGAACGCTAAAGGTTCAATTTGATTGAATTAATATACCGTAAAGCGACATCTGTTAAGAGAGAGTTAAACTTGTATTTAATTATTGATATATTTCATAAAAATTTTTTTGTAAAATTATTTTATATTTTTAAATATACTTTTACGTATTGTATTAATGTTAGTATAAACAAAACTATTAAAATATATCGTTTAAATTAAAAAAAATTGCATAAGATATTGACTTTATGTCACAAAGTTTAGATTTTCTTTTACTAGATGGCGCTTTAAGTTTATTTTTATTATTTTTTTATAATTAGATTGTATTGTATTGTTTTGCATAAAAACAATAAAAAACCGATTAAAAGAGTCTAAAAAATACTAAATAAGTATAAATTTAATTATAAAAAACTTAATTTTAAATAATTTATTATAAACAACAACAGTCGAAGGCCACTTTTAATACAATCTGAGGTTGGAATAGACTTTGACAGAACTGACATTTATTGTTTGTTTACGTACGTAGTGTACGTATCGAAAAATGGTGATAAAATCGAATTTATGGCTTAAAATCAGTGAATAATGTGTAAAAATGTTTAAAAAAGCAATAAAAACAGTGAAAAAATAACAAATAAGTGTTTTATTTTGTCAAAAACAACTTACTTTTATTGAAATATTGTCATTTAGTGACAGATCAATGTTCGAATTATTAAAATCAGTGAAGAAAGTGTAAAAATAGATCAAAAACATTGTAAAACTATGAATTTTTTGTAAGTTTTTATAAAATTTGATACATAAACATACACTAAATGTCAATTCTATCAAATTCTAATCCACTTCAGATTGACTGATGTTTTATATAATAAATTATTTAAAATTAAGTTTTTTTAATTAAATTTATTGTTATTAAGTATTTTTTAGACTGTTTTAATTGTTTTTTTTTTTGTTTTTAAGCAAAACAATACAATACAATTTAATTATAGAAAAATATTAAAAATAAATTTAAAGCGCCATCTAGTATAAGAAAATCTAAACTTTGTGACATAAAATCAATATTATTTTTTTTAATTTAAACGATATACTTTAATAATTTTGTTTATACTAACATTAATACAATACGTAAAAGTATATTTTAAAAATATAAAATAATTTTAAAAAAGAATTTTTATGAAATATATCAATAATTAAATACAAGTTTAACTTTCTTTTAACAGATGTCGCTTTACCTAATATTAATTCATACAAATTTTACAATTAAACAATTTATTTTGGTTCAGATAATGAAAATGTTAGTAATTATATTTAAAGAAAAGGTAATTTTAAACATATTTAATATAAATTATTATTTATATAAAAAATAAAAATAATTAGTGCGTCATCTATAAGACAATGACAGGACTTCTAATAATCGTTAAAGTAGAATTAGCCAGAATGCCTTAACCTTAAAAGTTTTTAGGTTGGTTATACTGTTTGACTTTTCGATCGATTGTCGAACAAAGCGGTTGTGTTTTGTGTTTGCGAAGGACGAAGGAATCATAAAAAAATCAAATTAAATCTTGTGTTGTGGTTCTACTAATCATCTCTTGTCAATTATTGTTAAAACAAATTGTTATATTAGCATAGGTAAGTTTTATTTAATATTTATTTAGTTGCTCTTTCGGATTGTTTTTCGGTATACGTAGAAATCGCACATTGTGATAGTATCATAATAAAATGGCGGCGAAAAACCATCTGATCCTCCCAACAAATCTAACGTGGACACGAATAATGTAGAAATGACAATGGACATTACAGGAGCAGGAATATGACTTAATAATTCAAACAAAATAAATAAATAAATTATACAATAAATATTGACAATAGTAGGTACATTAAGAAAAAAATTCAAGAATAATCAGACTAATAAAATCGTTAACTCGTTACCGACAGAAGCAATAGCTAATAACTTGCTTAATTCAAGCTGATCCCGACTTTTTCTTGTTTTTCTACGAAAATCCCGGTTTAAAATAATTTTTTTTTTTGAATGTGAAAATTACATTTTTGTATGTAAGGTTAGAAAATTTTGATTTTTGTAGTTTTTGGGGTAATTTGCTAGTTTATTTTGTTAATTTTTTATGAAATAATCTTTTATAAAGGAATTTTCTTGGTTTTTCTACAAAAAATCTGTTTTTTTTTACAAAATTTCCGTTTTTGGTTATGAGATTAAATTTTGTAGTTTTTGGGGTAATTTTCTAGTTTTTTGAGTAATTTCTTTTAATAAAATCAATAACTAAAAAGGATTCTTGGTTTTTCTATAAAATTCAGGCGTTAATATCAGTTTTTTTTATGAAATTTGCATTTTTACATGTGAGGGTAAAAATTTTGGAATTTATATATTTTTGGGATAATTTGTTATATTATGTTAATTATTTATAAAATAATTTTTCAATATATTTCAGCTGAAGAAAATTCCATAATGGATGTTTCGAAAGAAAAAACAGAAGCTGGAATTAAAATGGAAGAAATTGAAATTTTTAATGAATTTGGTAAGATCAAATTTTATCATTGTAAATATTTTGTGTATGAAAAATGTATAAAAAATTGTTGAAAGTTACAGATTTAAAAGAAAAAAACAGAATTGTTCATTAAATAAAACACAAAAATAACGAAATATCGATTTTAAAAAAATATATATATTTTTTGATTGAATTGGCTGTTACTTGATGGATATCCATAACTATATGTAAATAAAAACACAATTGTTTTCACGATATCCACGATTTATTACTTAGTAATATGTGACGCCTTTCACTACGATGTAGCTTTATCAAACACTGGTACTAAATGAACTAAAGAAAATTTGCAAAGTGTGAATATATAAATTTACAATAAATGTCATTAAATAGTAATTTGAGTGACAATACCCAGGTATAAAGGATGGGTAAAACCATTTTGAACCATTACACAGAAATCATATTAAAAAAGGTTGAGTAAAGGTAAATGATTTAAGTCTAGTTGGTCGTTTAATAAAATATTTGAATTTTTCCTTTTATTGATTTCTAAAGATTCTAATAGATTTAATTTAAAACTTTTATTTTCAACATGTAAAATTTCAAAATTTGGGTTGAAGGAATGGTTTTCTTCTAATAAATGTTTTGCATAGTTTGAATCATTTTTACATTTATCAAAACTACGTTTATGTTCTGAAATACGGGTTTTGAAATTTCTATAAGTTTTACCTATGTATGTTTTAGGGCAATTACCACAGTTAAGTTTGTAAACACCAGATTTTTGTGATTTATTAGTTTTGGATTTGTTATTTTTAATGTACATGCTTAGTTTATTAATCTTTCTATAGGATGCTGTTAAGTTGTAATTACTAAGTAAACCTTTCATCATTTCACTAGGTTGACCAAAATAAGTTAAACTACAATACTGTTTTGGAATTGATTTATTAGACGGGTAAACTTCATTGACAGCGTAACGAAATTGTTTCTTTTTAATCATATGGTCAATTAACTCTGCATTATATCCGTTATTATATGCTATTTGCTTAATTATATTCTTTTCTTTATTAAAATTAGAATCAGAAAGAGGGATATTTAACAATCTATGAACCATAGAATTATATGCTGATAGTTTATGTTGAAACGGGTGGTTTGATGTACTATGGATGGTAGTATCTGTATGTGATGGTTTATGGTAAATGGAAAAACTATGTTTATTATTAATTCTAGTGATCGTGACGTCTAAAAAATTAATAGAGTTGTTATCTTCTAATTCTGAGGTGAAAGTAATATTGGGGTGTAGGGAATTAATGAATTTTTCGAAAATAATGAATTCTCTATTCGTACCTGTGAAACAACTTATAACGTCATCCACGTATCTATGCCAGTAAAGTAATTTTTTGCTTAAGTGATGTTTGAAGATACTGTTCTCTAAATTATCCATAAATATTTCAGCTAAAAGTGGGCTTAACGGATTCCCCATTATCAAACCATTGGTACTATTATACAAAACGTCATTAAAGGTAAAGTAATTTTGTTTTAAACAAGTTTCTAACAGTGAAATTATTTCGAAATGTGTAACTGGGTTCACTTTTTGATTTACTAAAAATTGGTCTACTAATCAGACTGTTTCAACTGGTGGGACGCTTGGAAATAGATTCTTAACATCCCACGATAGTAATTTAGAATTTGTAGGTAACGAAATATCTTGAATTTTGTTGACTAATTCTTGACTGTTATTGATTGAAAATTTCGGGGTGAACTTGGTAAAAGATGAAATAATTTCTATAAGGTACTTAGATAGAATATATGCAGGTGCTGTACAATAAGCCACAACGGGTCTTACAGGGTAGCAGGGTTTATGTAGTTTAATAAGCGAATATATTCTGAATATATTTCAAAAACTTATGACTTCATTTCACAAGGCACATTCTCTATACTACAAAAAGATCCCACCAATAAGTTTCAAAAAGAAATAAAATTAGCTCTTAACAACTGTAAATCCATAATATCAGATAAAGACATTTATAAACTTATATCACCAAATCCTCAACCACCACAGTTATATTCGCTTATTAAACTACATAAACCCTGCTACCCTGTAAGACCCGTTGTGGCTTATTGTACAGCACCTCCATATATGCTATCTAAGTACCTTATAGAAATTATTTCATCTTTTACCAAGTTCACCCCGAAATTTTCAATCAATAACACTCAAGAATTAGTCAACAAAATTCAAGATATTTCGTTACCTACAAATTCTAAATTACTATCGTGGGATGTTAAGAATCTATTTCCAAGCGTCCCACCAGTTGAAACAGTCCGATTAGTAGACCAATTTTTAGTAAATCAAAAAGTGAACCCAGTTACACATTTCGAAATAATTTCACTGTTAGAAACTTGTTTAAAACAAAATTACTTTACCTTTAATGACGTTTTGTATAATAGTACCAATGGTTTGATAATGGGGAATCCGTTAAGCCCACTTTTAGCTGAAATATTTATGGATAATTTAGGGAACAGTATCTTCAAACATTACTTAAGCAAAAAATTACTTTACTGGCATAGATACGTGGATGACGTTATAAGTTGTTTCACAGGTACGAATAGAGAATTCATTATTTTCGAAAAATTCATTAATTCCCTACACCCCAATATTACTTTCACCTCAGAATTAGAAGATAACAACTCTATTAATTTTTTAGACGTCACGATCACTAGAATTAATAATAAACATAGTTTTTCCATTTACCATAAACCATCACATACAGATACTACCATCCATAGTACATCAAACCACCCGTTTCAACATAAACTATCAGCATATAATTCGATGGTTCATAGATTGTTAAATATCCCTCTTTCTGATTCTAATTTTAATAAAGAAAAGAATATAATTAAGCAAATAGCATATAATAACGGATATAATGCAGAGTTAATTGACCATATGATTAAAAAGAAACAATTTCGTTACGCTGTCAATGAAGTTTACCCGTCTAATAAATCAATTCCAAAACAGTATTGTAGTTTAACTTATTTTGGTCAACCTAGTGAAATGATGAAAGGTTTACTTAGTAATTACAACTTAACAGCATCCTATAGAACGATTAATAAACTAAGCATGTACATTAAAAATAACAAATCCAAAACTAATAAATCACAAAAATCTGGTGTTTACAAACTTAACTGTGGTAATTGCCCTAAAACATACATAGGTAAAACTTATAGAAATTTCAAAACCCGTATTTCAGAACATAAACGTAGTTTTGATAAATGTAAAAATAATTCAAACTATGCAAAACATTTATTAGAAGAAAACCATTCCTTCAAATAGAACGATTAATAAACTAAGCATGTACATTAAAAATAACAAATCCAAAACTAATAAATCACAAAAATCTGGTGTTTACAAACTTAACTGTGGTAATTGCCCTAAAACATACATAGGTAAAACTTATAGAAATTTCAAAACCCGTATTTCAGAACATAAACGTAGTTTTGATAAATGTAAAAATAATTCAAACTATGCAAAACATTTATTAGAAGAAAACCATTCCTTCAACCCAAATTTTGAAATTTTACATGTTGAAAATAAAAGTTTTAAATTAAATCTATTAGAATCTTTAGAAATCAATAAAAGGAAAAATTCAAATATTTTATTAAACGACCAACTAGACTTAAATCATTCATCTTTACTCAACCTTTTTTAATATGATTTCTGTGTAATGGTTCAAAATGGTTTTACCCATCCTTTATACCTGGGTATTGTCACTCAAATTACTATTTAATGACATTTATCGTAAATTTATATATTCACACTTTGCAAATTTTCTTTAGTTCATTTAGTACTAGTGTTTGATAAAGCTACATCGTAGTGAAACGCGTCACATATTACTAAGTAATAAATCGTGGATATCGTGAAAACAATTGTGTTTTTATTTACATATATATTTTTTTAATTTCAGGTGAGAATATAGAAGGAAATATTGATAATTTGTTAATAAAAGAAGAAGAAATAGAAATGGTGGCCGAATCAAAACCCGAAATAAGTAAGCTCATATATAATTATATTTTATATCATTTTACCTTCAAATCTTTTTTTATTTTCCTTAAATTTGGTTTTTTGTTTTCAAAATATGAAAAATTGGAAAAAGATCGTTTTTTTTTTCGAAAAATCCTACAGAACTTCTGAAATAACGTCGATAATGATTATTGGTGTTGTTTTTAAAATCTTTCTACTTTCTACCATAGAACCAACTTACAATTTATTGTAAAAAACTGTAATCCACTTACCGACAGTTACAGATTTACTTATTTTTAATGAAAATTTTGGTTTTTTGGTAAAAATATTATCAAATTTTGATCTAATCTAATCTAAACAACCTGGCATGGTCTCCCCTGTGAAGCCCCAATTTTGATAAAAAAGCATAAAAATTAGCCAAAAATGCATTTTTTTTTAAATATACGAGGATGATCGAAATATTTGCAGATTTCTAAATTTGTTGCCAAAAACTATCATCTAGTTACCGACAATTCCAGATTTGCTTATTTTTGATAAAAATGTTGGTTTTTTAATAAAAATATTATTAAATTTTGATAAAAAAGTATTAAAATTAATCAAAAATGCAATTTTTTTTGAAAAATATACGAAGATGGTAGAAATATTTGCAGATTTCAAAATTTATTGAAAAAAATTATAATCTAGTTACCGACAGTTTCAGATTTGATTATTTTTGATAAAAATTTTGATGTTTTAGTAAAAATATTATCAAATTTTGATAAAAAAGTACTAAAATTAGTCAAAAGTGCAATTTTTTTTGAAAAATATACGAGGATGCCCCACATATATGCAGATTTCAAAATTTATTGAAAAAAATTATAATCTAGTTACCGACAGTTTCAGATTTGATTATTTTTGATAAAAATTTTGATGTTTTAGTAAAAATATTATCAAATTTTGATAAAAAAGTACTAAAATTAGTCAAAAGTGCAGTTTTTTTTGAAAAATATACGAGGATGCACCAAATATTTGCAGATTTCAAAATTTTATGTAAAAAATTGTAATCTAGTTACCGACAATTACAGATTTGCTTATTTTTGATAAAAATTTTAATGTTTTAGTAAAAATATTATCAAATTTTGATAAAAAAGTATTAAAATTAGTCAAAAATGCAATTTTTTTTGAAAAATATACGAGGATGCCCCACATATTTGCAGATTTTAAAATTTATTGTAATCTGGTTACCGACAATTACAGATTTGCTTATTTTTGATAAAAATTTTAGTTTTTTAGTAAAAATATTATCAAATTTTGATAAAAAAGTAACAAAATTAGTCATAAGTGCAGTTTTTTTTTGAAAAATATACGAGGATGCACCAAATATTTGCAGATTTCAAAATTTTATGTAAAAAATTGTAATCTAGTTACCGACAATTACAGATTTGCTTATTTTTGATAAAAATTTTGATTTTTTGGTAAAAATATTATCAAATTTTGATAAAAAAGTATTAAAATTAATAAAAAATACCGTTTTTTTTTTTAAATATACGAGGATGGTCGAAATATTTACAGATTTCAAAATTTATTTTGTATTTCCCTCGTATTTTGTGTTTAAGGTTATCGCCATCTAGCAAGTCCGCAAAAATGTTATTTTCTTCTTCTTTTTTTTTAAATAAAATATTGATTAATTTACATTAAAAATAAATAAATGAATAATGTTTATTTTTATGTTTTTATTTAAAAATAACAAAGGATGTTATAAATATAAACAGATTTTTATTTCGTTGACATTTCTATAATCTAAACAAAAAAAGAAGATAAATCGAGTCGATTTTTTTTTTACGTTTATTCGATTATTGAAATCTGCATATATTTCGCGCATCCTTGTATATTTTTCAAAAAGAAATGCATTTTTGACTAATTTTAATACTTTTTTATCAAAATTTGATTATATTTTTACCAAAAAATCAAAATTTTTATTAAAAATAAGCAAATCTGTAATTGTCGGTAACTAGATTATAGTTTTTTACAATAAATTTTGAAATCTGCAAATATTTCGACCATCCTCGTATATTTTTCAAAAAAAAGTTGCATTTTTGACTAATTTTAATACTTTTTTATCAAAATTTGATAATATTTTTACCAAAAAATCAAAATTTTTATTAAAAATAAGCAAATCTGTAATTGTCGGTAACTAGATTATAGTTTTTTACAATAAATTTTGAAATCTGCAAATATTTCGATCATCCTCGTATATTTTTCAAAAAAAATTGCATTTTTGACTAATTTTAATACTTTTTTATCAAAATTTGATAATTTTTTTACCAAAAAATCAAAATTTTTATTAAAAATAAGCAAATCTGTAATTGTCGGTAACTAGATTATAGTTTTTTACAATAAATTTTGAAATCTGCAAATATTTCGATTATCCTCGTATATTTTTCAAAAAAAAAATTGCATTTTTGACTAATTTTAATACTTTTTTATCAAAATTTGATATTTTTACCAAAAAATCAAAATTTTTATTAAAAATAAGCAAATCTGTAATTGTCGGTAACTACTGTAACTAGATTATAGTTTTTTACAATCAATTTTGAAATCTGCAAATATTTCGATCATCCTCGTATATTTTTTTAAAAAAAATTGCATTTTTGACTAATTTTAATACTTTTTTATCAAAATTTGATATTTTTACCAAAAAATCAAAATTTTTATTAAAAATAAGCAAATCTGTAATTGTCGGTAACTAGATTATAGTTTTTTACAATAAATTTTGAAATCTGCAAATATTTCGACCATCCTCGTATATTTTTCAAAAAAAAATTGCATTTTTGACTAATTTTAATACTTTTTTATGAAAATTTGATAATATTGAAACACGTATGGGGGCTTTTTATACAATTTATTTACAAAATTGTTAAGATACACTGAACTCTGCTGGATAACGTCTAACTACTTGACAATACAATGAACTCTTCTGAACACTTGACTCGAACTGACGTTAACTGCCCGTGCATCCCCTTATATACAACATTATTTAATCTAGTTAGTGTGTTTAGAAGTTTCTAGAATTTTCTAGAACATTATTTAAAATGGTCAGTTGATTTTTTTTTACAAACTTCTAAAAATCAACTGTCAACAACAATCTTTCAAATTTAGGTCCCTTCCTTTACGGTTATCCCGTTACACTGCCCCCTCCTTATATTCATTCCTCCTGGAATGTTATTTCCTACATCGGAATCCCGCACACTCCCTGAGCCAGCCAAACCATTTTCTTGGAGTTGCTGCGCATCTCCACTGTGGTTTCCCTGGTAAGGCGCCAAACGATCATGATGGACCACGACGGGTTTCCCTCTGGGAATTTTCACGATCCTATAAATGACATCGTTAATCTTCTTCTTGATGGTGTAAGGACCTTCCCAGTTCTTTTGTAATTTGGGACAAATACCTCGACGCCGTCGGGGGTTATAGAGCCAGACTAAATCTCCAACTTGGTAACTCTTTTCCATTGTCCGTGTGTCATAGTACCTCTTCATCCGATCACTAGATAATTGTAGTTTTCCACGCACCAGGTGGTGTATATTCTCCATTCGATTCTGAAGGTCGGCGACATATTGTTCACGTGCCATTTCTTCACCAGGTTTACAACCAAACACCAAGTCACATGGTAGCCTCATTTCTCTACCGAACAGGACCTTCGCAGGCGTTTGGCCAGTTGATTCGTTGATGGCCGATCGAATTGCCATTAGAAATAGTGGAATATGTCGATCCCAATCCCTCTGACAATCTGACACCACTTTTGACAGATAGTTGGTTATAGTCCGGTTCATTCGTTCCACCATTCCATCAGACTGAGGGTGCATCGCTGTGGTTCTCGTTTTGTGGATGCCTAATCTTTGGCAAACTTCTTGAAACAGCTTGCTCTCAAAATTTCTTCCTTGGTCTGAATGTAATTCTAATGGTACCCCAAATCGGCTTACGAATTCTTCAACCAATATATCTGCTAAAGTGGTAGCTTCCTGATTGGGAACTGCATATGCTTCAACCCATTTAGTGAAGTAGTCCATTACAACAAAGATGTACTTGTTTCCTACATCGGTCTGTGGAAGTGGCCCCAATACATCTACTGCGATTCTTTCAAAAGGACTTCCAACCAGGTATTGCTGCATTTCCGCCTTCGGTTTTCGGTGCGGACCGTTACTGGCAGCACATGTAGTGCATTTACGACACCAATCTTTAACATCATTAGTGCAATTTACCCAGTAAAATCTATCTCGGATCTTTTGCAGCGTTTTCGTGATACCCAGATGTCCTCCAGAACTATCATTATGCATCTGTTTTAAAATTTTCGGTACAGCATTTCTTGGGACCACTATTTGTTTCCTTGTTTCTGTGCCCTCGGAATTTTCTACAAGTCTTTTAACGAGCCCTCCGTCCAAAATTAAAGAGTTCCATTGGGACCAGTATGCTTTTAAAGCAGGAGAGGATGAGGATATCTCTCTCCACAACGGACGACGGTCCATTCTCTTCCACTCCCTAATCTTTCTCAGAACGGGATCGTTTTCTTGTTGCTCCTCCAGCATAGAGCTCTCGTCTTCTGGCACAACTTTAACTAAGGCAAGTTTTTCCTCGTTCTGCTCCATACGGGTACAATGGGGGCAATCAGGTCGACATGGTCTTCTGGAAAGTGCATCAGCATTACGATGTCTGGTTCCAGGTCTGTGCTCGATTTCAACATCATACTCCTGCAGTTTTTCGAGCCATCTTGCTATCTGTCCTTCTGGGTTCCTAAAGCTAAGTAGCCACTTTAAACTAGCATGGTCTGTTCTGATTAGGAATTTTCTGCCATACAGATATTTATAAAAGTGTTCGACGGATTTTACAACTGCTAACAGTTCCCTCCGAGTTACACAGTAGTTCTTTTCAGCTTTCGATAAAGTTTTGCTGAAGTAACCAACCACTCTTTCCTTACCGTCTTGTAGCTGTGACAAGACGGCTCCAATTCCCACATTGCTGGCGTCGGTGTCCAGAATAAGCCTACCATCAGGAAGTGGATAAGCAAGAACAGGTGCTGACGTAAGCTGTTTCTTCAATATTTCAAACGCCTCTTGACATTCCTGATCCCAACAGAAGGACTTATCTTGTTCTGTCAAACGTGTCAAGGGTTTGGCGATGTCTCCAAAATTCTTGACATATCGTCGGTAATAGGAACAAAGACCCAAGAAACTCCGGAGCTGATGTTTGTCGATAGGGATTGGCCATTCCTGAACGGCTTGTATCTTAGCGGGGTCAACAGCAACGCCATCCTTGCTTACGTTATGTCCTAAATAGTTGACCTGTCTCTGGAACAAGTGGCATTTCTTAACATTCAATGTTAGATTAGCGTTCTGTAATCTTTTAAAAACTTCTTCCAGGTTAGATAAATGTTCCTTAAAGGTCTTACCCATTATGATGATGTCATCTAGATAAACTAGACAAGTTTCCCATGACAAACCCCGCAGGATGTTCTCCATTAGTTGTTCAAACGTCGCAGGAGCATTACAGAGGCCAAATGGAAGGACTGTAAATTGCCATAACCCTGATCCACTGGTAAAGGCAGTCTTTTCTTTGTCTGCAGGATTCATTTTAACTTGCCAGTATCCGCTTTTAAGGTCCAAGGTAGAAAACAGAGTAGAACCCGCCAAAGCGTCGAGGGCATCATCAATCCTTGGCAGAGGATAACTGTCCTTCTTAGTGACATCATTTAGCTTTCGATAGTCGACACAAAACCGCATTGATCCGTCTTTCTTTCTCACTAATACCACAGGAGAAGCCCACGGACTACTGGATGGTTCGACTATGCCATTTTGAATCATTTCTTTAAGGGCTCTGTCTGCTTCTTCCTTTTTAACTTGAGGCATCCTTCGGGGTACCTGTCGAATCGGACGTGCATCACCAGTGTCAATTCTATGTTGTACAACATCAGTTCTTCCCAGTTTACTTTTAGAGCCAAATACAGGTTTATAACGGTAAAGTAGATCTCTTACCTGTTTCTTTTCTAATTTTGACAAAGAGGGGTCTAATTTTGTCATTAATTGTTCAATTTCGTTGGTCTCATCTGTTTCCGTAACATTTATCTTGTGAATTATGGCCATTACTGGTTCTAAACTTCCCATTTCCGTGTCCTTTCGGAGGAAAACTGGATGATCGTTCAAGTTGATAACTCGGATGGGTACCTCTTTGGCGGATCTAACAAGAGTCTTACCCACAAGGAGTCCTTTTCCCAATTCATGGTCATGGTTCTTCGGCTCTATCATGGCTGGGGCACCATCTGGCTCCGGTCCATCCAACCGCGCTGTGACGACACATTCGCAGCTCGCCGGAAGTTCGATATCATCGATTAGCTTGATCGAGGCATTGTCAACTTGTTTTCGGTGCAGGAATATTTCTTCATCACCAGTACGAAGGATACGTTGGCGAAGATCCAAATGAAAACCACAGTGGAGCATAACATCCATGCCCAGAACAACATCTTCATCAACGTCAGCCACCAGCACTGAGTGAACAAGAGAGGTTGAACCAAACTGTAGCGTCACCTGTATCTCACCGTAGACTCTAGCAGAATCTCCGGTAGCGGTACGCAGTCTCCAACTGGTAGGCCACATCTTCTTTCGCATAATGATGGATGGTCGAACGATAGTTTTCGTAGCTCCAGTGTCTATCAGCATGCTAAAGTTCTTCCCATCAATGAGGCCATCTACATATAAGCTGTCCACGTGATGTCGCAGAGTTGCCAATTTTATGGTGTGAGGGGCTTCGGGAATGTTTGGGGTCGATTTCGCCCTCCAGGAGTCGACCCGTTCTAGTTTTCCTGCTGCTGGGGTACTTCAGCAGAAGAATTTTCTTTTTGGGGGCAAGTATTTCTTATATGGCCTAGTTCTCCGCAGTTCCAGCATCTCACTGGGCGCCTTCTTTTTGGAGATAACTTCATTAATCTCTCTACTACCGCTTCAACGTCGCTAACGGAATGAACGGCATGGTCGTAGTTACCAGTGATTTCCCTTAGTCGAGCAACTCCACGTGAGGCCTCTGTCGCCGCCTCAAACTCCAGGGCAATGGTCAAGGCGTCCACAAGAGTCTTCGGCCGCGCCAAACGTACAGCACGCTGCAACTCGACGTCTCGAAGACCATCGGTGAAGGTTTGGACTGCTAGGCACTCCAGGAAATCCTCCGCTGCATTTGAATACGCAAGTCGAACCATTCTTGCTACATCCGCTTCAAATTCCTGGATAGTTTCTCCATTTTTCTGTTTTCGGCTCTTTAACTGCATTCGGTACACCGGTTGTAGATGAGTTTGACCATAACGCATCTCTAGACGATTCACCAATAACTCGAAGTTGTCAGCTTCATCCGGTGTCAATGATTGCAAGACGTCTAAAGCTTCGCCTCGCAGAGCTACGGTTAGGGACAATGCCTTCTCCTGGGATGACCATCCATTAGCTCTGGCCGCTGCGTCGAATTGTTTCAGGTAATTTGGCCAGGAAGTCTTCCCGTCGAAGGTCGGGGGTTTCATCGTCGTTCGTACATGAGTCGTCTCCTCGCTTCTTTGTCGTTCGACGTCTGCGGGGCAGGTTTCCATCCTTCCTGCATCTCCGTCGCCGTGGTGGATGGTTTGGTTTTGTAGACAAGCTTCCAGTTCTCGTTTAAGCTTTTCTATCTCGGACTGCACTTGCTGGTTGATCTCGTCTCTGAAGTTGGCCACTTGGTGATCCTGCTCGTCTCGCATGTTGGCCACTTGCTGGTTCAAGTTACTCACTTGCTGGTTTTGCTCGTCTCGCAAGTTGCATATTTCGGAGCGCAAATGCGATATTTGCTGGGAGAAGGAACTGGATAACTCTTCTGGTAGGGTGGACATCCGTTGTGATAGCTGGGACACCTCTTCGCGCTGGCTTCTTATCTGACTGGATAGCTCCTCTTGCTGGCTCGTCATTCGTCCTGATAGCTGGGACACCTCTTCGCGCTGGCTTCTTATCTGACTGGATAGCTCCTCTTGTTGGTTCGTCATTCGTTGCGACAGCTGGGACATATCTTCACGCTGGCTCTTCATTTGACTGGATAGCTCCTCTTGCTGGCTCGTCAGTCTTTGTGATAGCTCCTCTTGCTGGCTCGTCAGTCTTTGTGATAGCTCCTCGTGTTGCAGTGAAAGTTGTTGTGCTAGTTCAGAATTTGCTTTTTGAACTGGGTCTTCGAACTCCACAGCGTCAGGGTCCAAATTATTATTTAGGTAGTATTCACGGAGCCTTCTCATCAATACGGATTTGTTCCCAGTAGTTTCCATCTCTAATTCTTCGAGCTCTCTTCTGAGCTCAGCCACCAATAGTTCATTTATCTTTTTTCCAGGCATTCTTGTATCTTCACCCCACACCTGACACCAATTTGAAACACGTATGGGGGCTTTTTATACAATTTATTTACAAAATTGTTAAGATACACTGAACTCTGCTGGATAACGTCTAACTACTTGACAATACAATGAACTCTTCTGAACACTTGACTCGAACTGACGTTAACTGCCCGTGCATCCCCTTATATACAACATTATTTAATCTAGTTAGTGTGTTTAGAAGTTTCTAGAATTTTCTAGAACATTATTTAAAATGGTCAGTTGATTTTTTTTTACAAACTTCTAAAAATCAACTGTCAACAACAATCTTTCAAATTTAGGTCCCTTCCTTTACGGTTATCCCGTTACAATATTTTTACCAAAAAATCAAAATTTTTATTAAAAATAAGCAAATCTGTAATTGTCGGTAACTAGATTATAGTTTTTTACAATAAATTTTGAAATCTGCAAATATTTCGATCATCCTCGTATATTTTTCAAAAAAAAAATTGCATTTTTGACTAATTTTAATACTTTTTTATCAAAATTTGATATTTTTACCAAAAAATCAAAATTTTTATTAAAAATAAGCAAATCTGTAATTGTCGGTAACTAGATTATAGTTTTTTACAATAAATTTTGAAATCTGCAAATATTTCGATCATCCTCGTATATTTTTCAAAAAAAAAATTGCATTTTTGACTAATTTTAATACTTTTTTATCAAAATTTGATATTTTTACCAAAAAATCAAAATTTTATTAAAAATAAGCAAATCTGTAATTGTCGGTAACTAGATTATAGTTTTTTACAATCAATTTTGAAATCTGAAAATATTTCGATCATCCTCGTATATTTTTTAAAAAAAAATGCATTTTTGACTAATTTTAATACTTTTTTATCAAAATTTGATATTTTTACCAAAAAATCAAAATTTTTATTAAAAATAAGCAAATCTGTAATTGTCGGTAACTAGATTATAGTTTTTTACAATAAATTTTGAAATCTGCAAATATTTCGATCATCCTCGTATATTTTTCAAAAAAAAAAATTGCATTTTTGACTAATTTTAATACTTTTTTATCAAAATTGATATTTTTACCAAAAAATCAAAATTTTTATTAAAAATAAGCAAATCTGTAATTGTCGGTCACTAGATTATAGTTTTTTACAATCAATTTTGAAATCTGCAAATATTTCGATCATCCTCGTATATTTTTCAAAAAAAAAATTGCATTTTTGACTAATTTTAATACTTTTTTATCAAAATTTGATATTTTTACCAAAAAATCAAAATTTTTATTAAAAATAAGCAAATCTGTAATTGTCGGTAACTAGATTATAGTTTTTTACAATAAATTTTGAAATCTGCAAATATTTCGATCATCCTCGTATATTTTTCAAAAAAAAAAATTGCATTTTTGACTAATTTTAATACTTTTTTATCAAAATTGATATTTTTACCAAAAAATCAAAATTTTTATTAAAAATAAGCAAATCTGTAATTGTCGGTAACTAGATTATAGTTTTTTACAATCAATTTTGAAATCTGCAAATATTTCGATCATCCTCGTATATTAAAAAAAAAATTGCATTTTTGACTAATTTTAATACTTTTTTATTAAAATTTGATATTTTTACCAAAAAATCAAAATTTTTATTAAAAATAAGCAAATCTGTAATTGTCGGTAACTAGATTATAGTTTTTTACAATAAATTTTGAAATCTGCAAATATTTCGATCATCCTCGTATATTTTTCAAAAAAAAAATTGCATTTTTGACTAATTTTAATACTTTTTTATCAAAATTTGATATTTTTACCAAAAAATCAAAATTTTTATTAAAAATAAGCAAATCTGTAATTGTCGGTAACTAGATTATAGTTTTTTACAATAAATTTTGAAATCTGCAAATATTTCGACCATCCTCGTATATTTTTCAAAAAAAAAAATTCATTTTTGACTAATTTTAATACTTTTTTATCAAAATTTGATAATATTTTTACCAAAAAATCAAAATTTTTATTAAAAATAAGCAAATCTGTAATTGTCGGTAACTAGATTATAGTTTTTTTACAATAAATTTTGAAATCTACAAATATTTTGACCATCCTCGTATATTTTTAAAAAAAAATTGCATTTTTGAATAATTTTAATACTTTATTATTAAAATTTGATAATATTTTCACCAAAAAACTAAAATTTTTATCAAAAATGGGAAAATATGTAACTGTCGGTAACTAGATTACAATTTTTGACAATAAATTTTAAAATCTGCTAATATTTTGACCATCCTCCATACTTTTTTATCAAAATTTTTGGTGTAATTTTCTAGTTTTTTGAGTAATTTCTTTTAATAAAATCGGTTACTAAAAAGGATTTTTGATTTTTTTTTTAAATTCAGGCGTTAATATCAGTTTGTTTTATGAAATTTTTTAGATGTGACGGTAGAAATTTTGGAATTTATATGTTTTTGGGATACTTTGTTATAATATGTTAATTACATATTTTTAAAATAATTTTCCAATATATTTCAGCTGAAGAAAATTCCATAATGGATGTGTCGAAAGAAAAAACAGAAGCTGGAATTAAAATGGAAGAAATTGAAATTTTTAATGAATTTGGTAAGATCAAATTTTATCATTTTTAAACATTTTTTGTATGGAAAATGTATAAAAAATTGTTGAAAGTTACAGATTTAAAAAAAAATAAAAAGAATTGTTCATTAAATAAAACACAAAAATAACGAAATATCAATTTAAATTTTTTTTATATTTTTAATTTCAGGTGAGAATATAGGAGGAAATATTGATAATTTTGTAATAAAAGAAGAAAAATTAGAAATTGTGGACGAACCAAAAGCGGAAATGCATTGTTTCGATGAGATGGAAATAAGTAAGCTCATATATAATTATATTTTATATCATTTTACCTTCAAATCTGGGAAATTGGAAAAAGTTCGGTTTTTTTTTCGAAAAATCGTTATATTTTATTTGTTTTTTTTATTTTTTGTGAAATTTAAAGTGTTTTTGAATTAGTATCAAATTTCTGATTGAATGGGAAAAAACTGCATTTTGATATCTTTTTTGGTTTTTGAGATATGACAATATAAAAAAAGTTATGGTGTTTTTTCGAAAAATCGCCATAACTCGCTCAATTTTTAAGATTTTTAAAAATTTTTAAAAGTTTTTAAATCAGTAAAGAATTCTCTATCAAACTCAAAAACCGCATTTTGATATCTTTTTTGGTATTTAAATATTCTCGATAGCTTCTTTGTGGCATAATAATGTCTATTTATTTCTTTATTCGGGGATCTTTTTGCCACTAAAACAAACTTATAAAAAATATAAATCAATATTTTGAAAATGACCCTTGCTTATTGATCTTGATAGATATGTCAAATTTGTCAAGGGTCGTCTTTTACAACTGAAAATGCCTAACAAAAATGAAAATAATTTGTTTAAAAATAACTCTGAGCTTTCGACAACCAGATCGGTTGTCGTTTTCAAAGATAAAAAATTTTTCAGTCTATACTTCTTTATGCAGTTTAGATTTTAAAATTTTGATTTGTTTTTTTGGTAGCTATAGATATATAGATTATTAACTCATTCTTTTTTTAAGGTGGTTAGCGAAGATCTAGATAAATCCAAAGTAAAATTTAAAATACATTCATTTGGATTTAATAAAATGTGTGCTGTTTCTTTTAATTTTCTTTTTATAGAATTTTCTTCTTTACATAAAATTTTTGTTTCATTCTATTTTATTTTGTGATTTAGAAAATTAAAAGCATGTTCACAAATTTTAGATTTATCTATATCTCCTTTTTGAAGATAATTTTTGTGTTCATTGAGGCGAACTTCAAGAGGTCTTCCTGATTCCCCAATGTAGACTTTGCCACAATCACATGGTATACTATATACAGAATTTTTTGTTTTTTGATCTAAATTAACTGGTTTTGTTTTGGATAAAAGTGATCTAATTGTATTATTTGTTTGAAAAATTGTCCTTATATTAAAAGCATTACCAATTTTTTGAATTTTTTCAGAAATACCGTTTATATATGGAATTTTTCTTGTTTTTAAATTTTGTGTTTGGTCAATTTGGTTATTCAATCTCTGAGGGTTTTCAATTGTATTGACAGTTGATTTAATTAATTTTTCAGGATACCCATTATTCATTAAAACTGTTTTTATTGTTTCTTTTTCGTCTTTAAAAGAAGCAATATTTAAACATACTATTTTAGCTCTGTCATATAAACTTTTTATAATTCCTTTTTTAACCGTCATACTGTGATTGGAATTAAAATTCAAATATCTGTTAGTATGTGTTTTTTTACGAAAAATGTTAGTATTGTGGGGTTTCTTGGTACGATTCAAATATATCTTTTCGTGAAACCAAGAAACTGAGAGAATATACTGATTGAATAACTGCTGGACTGGATTATATAACTTTATTTCAAAAAATGGATTGACAACTATCTCAAAATATCAAACATATATTTCTATCGTTACTAAAACAAATTCATAGCATAGCTACACTGAACATGCCGCCCCCCTTGAAGTTAATAGAACTTCAAGAATCGATAGGCAATATACAAATGTTGTTGACCGCTCGTTTTATTTTTCCGGTGCATGTTTTAATAGTCACCACCCTGACTACATTGTCGGATCCTGGGTGAAGATCCAATATTCTTCCCATGTGCCAATTCATAGGTGATGTTGAATTTTCTTTAATCAATACCAAAGATCCTACCCTCAAAACACTGGAGCTGGTATTCCATTTGGATCTTACTTGAAGATGATGAAGATATTCTTTTGACCACCTTGTCCAGAAATGTTGTGCCATAATTTTGATATGTTTATATCGAGAAGATAAATTAACTGGGCATGGCTTCAATGGAGGCTCTCTTATACTATTAAAAGGTTCACCAATAATAAAGTGTCCTGGAGTCAAGGGTTGAAGATCATTCGGATCTTCAGAGAGTGGAGTAAGAGGTCTTGAATTCAAAATTGATTCGATCTGTGTAAGCAATGTATAAAAATCTTCATATGAAAGATAAACGTTTTTAAGAATTCTTTTAAGATGATATTTCACTGAACGAACAGCACTCTCCCACAAACCACCAAAATGTGGTGAAAGAGGTGGTATAAAGTGCCACTGAATTTTAGAATCTAATAAAAAAGAATTTAACTTATTGGTTTCTGATAGAATCGCCAATTCTCGTAACTCGCGATTCGCTCCAACAAAATTGCTAGCATTATCAGAATAAATATCACTACATAAACCCCGCCTAGCAATGAATCTTTTAAGCATGTTTAAAAATCCTTCTGTAGTGAGTTCAGAAACGAGTTCAATATGTACAGACTTTGTGGCCAAACAAATAAAAATACATATGTACGATTTGATATATTTTTTATTTCTAAACTTACTATCTTTAATTAAATAAGGTCCAGCATAATCTATGCCAACTTTAGAAAAAACACGTGAAATATTGACCCAATAAAATGGTAAATTCCCCATTTTTTGAACAAAATCTAACGGTTTTGCTTTGAAGCAAATCATACATTTACTTAAAATTGATCTAACTGTACGGCGACCGCAAAGGGGCCAAAATTCAGTTCTTACTGTTGATAAAACTTGTTGAGGCCCAGCATGCAAATTCTTTAAATGTGCGTTTAATATGACAATTTTGGTAAAGTTACTGTTTGCAGGAAGTACCATGGGAAATTTAGCATCAGCTGATAAACTAGATTTTGATATTCTACCACCTACTCTAATAATTCCAAATTCGTCTAAAAAAGGATTTAAACATTTTAATTTACTTATATTAGACACGTTTTTATTTTTATTCAAATTATAAAGCTCCTCCGGAAAATATTTTAATTGAACCATTCGAACCAAAGTATGTTTACTACTTTGAATTTCTTTAATTTCCAAAGGACCAATAATTCTATTTTCTTTCTTGATACGGGTATTATTGATAAATCTTAACAAATAAGCTACTACGTAAATTAATCGGGTATATGATGAATATTTTTCGTTCAAATTATCGTCAACAAGAGTTGCTAAAACAGTTGATTTAACCTCTTTTAGTTCGGGTATAATGTTTACAGTGTAATTAGATTTAGGCCAGTATTCTTGGTCATTGTGTAAGAACTCAGGTCCGTTCCACCACAAATGGTGATCCACTAATTGATGAGGATAGACACCACGAGATATTATATCTGCAGGATTTAATTTCGTAGGAACGTGAGACCAAGAAGACAAATCTGTGGATTCTAGAATCTTAGTAATTCTATTAGATACAAAAGTTTTAAGTTTGCTAGGTTGTATTCGCAGCCATGACAAAACTATAGTAGAATCTGTCCAAAAATGATGATTCGAAATTTGAATGTTTTTTAACGATAATCTAAGGCGCCCATACAACTGTACAAGTAATAATGCACCACAAAGTTCTAGACGTGGTAATGTTACACTTTTTAATGGTGCTACTCGGCTTTTGGAACAACTTAATTGGACAAGAATATTACCATTACGAATAGATTTTAAATATATACAAGCCCCGTAAGCCTTAATTGAGGCATCGCAAAAACCATGCAATTCGATAGACTCGTGATTACTCAATATAAAATGTCTAGGAATTTTTATTTCATGTATATATATAAAATCAGAAAGAAATTTCTGCCAATGGATACACATTTTATCAGGAACTATATCATCCCAATCGGATTTAAGTTGCCAAAGATCTTGCAGCATGATTTTAGCAGTAACTATAATTGGACCTAGCAATCCAAGAGGATCAAAAAGTTGAGAAATTGTTGAAAGCAGAATTCGTTTTGTTACTTTAGTTTTAAGATTTCTAGTGAAGTTAGAAGTGAATCTAAAAATGTCTTGCATAGGATTCCAAAACAACCCTAAGATTTTGGAATCCATGTCATTTTTTACAAAATATTCGATGTCATTCATACCGACAACGTTCATCTCATGTAAGATATCTGGTTTGTTGGTTACCCACTGTCTAAGAACAAATCCAGCAGAATTTAAAATAGAAAAAACTTCTTTTATTCTAATAACAGCTGACATTTCATCAGTTGCTCCAGAAATATAATCATCCATATAAAAGTCGTTTGCTATTGATGAACTAGACTTAGGAAAAGTTCCTTCATTCTCTAAAGCCAATTGCTTGAGACACCGCGTTGCTAAAAAAGATGCTGGACCTGTACCATATGTGATGGTATTCAATTGATAAGTTTGAAGCTTTTCAGTGGAATTAAAACGCCAAAAAATACATTGGAGATTTCTTTGATCGGGAGACACTAAAACTTGGCGGTACATCTTTGCAATGTCCGCTGTAAAGGCAACTGCATGAGATCTGAAACGCAATAAAATTGAAAAAACGTCTTCCTGAATGGTAGGGCCGACTTTAAGAACATCATTCAATGACAGACCACTGTCAGATTTAGCAGATGCATCAAAAACGACACGTAATTTTGTAGTTATTGATGTTTCTTTTTTAACACAATGATGAGGTAAATAGAATATTGTTTTATTTTCTGGATTCTCTACTAAAGTCATATAATTCAGATCCCTATATTCATTCATAAAATTAGAATACTTTTCTTTTAATTCAAGATCATTTGAGAATTTCCTTTCGAGATTGTGAAATCGTTTCAATGCCATTATCTGAGAAGAACCTAATTCAGAAAAGTTATTCCTAACTGGCAGTTTTACAATAAATCGACCAGTTTTATCCCGAGAAACATTTTTTACGAAATCATCTTCACATTCAGCTTCCTCTGTACTGTATTTGATTGACTTTCCATTAGAAATATCTTCTAATAACCAAAACGCTTCCAACTGTCTTTGTATATCAAAATTTTGAGAGACATAAGAATGAATTGTTTTATTATGAAATTTGCCCATAGAACCAGACACTATCCATCCTAGTTTAGAATTTTGTAATACAGGTTCATTCATATTCATTCTAACTTGATCAGGTAAGAGTAAATCATAGAATATGTTCGCACCTAATAACAAGTCGATTTGAGACGGTTTAAAAAATGTAGGATCTGCTAATGACAAACCTGGAGGAATATTCATAGAAGAAATATCGATTTTAAATTGTGGCACCATACCAGTTATTTTGTCTAGCACTAAAAAAGGTACAGATATTTCAAAATTCGACAAAAACGACCTTATATTAGCTTGAGTACTTTTGTTTACTTGAGCTCCTCGACTCTCATGTATGCCTACAATAGATAAATTGATCGTATTATGCTTTAAATTCAGTTTATGAAATAATTCAGATGTCATAAATGAAGATTGACTTCCAGAGTCCAAAATTGCTCTACATTTAATTGGAATATTGTTGGAATCAATAATATGAACCAACGCTGTAGATAAGATAACCACTTCGTTTACACTCTCAGTATATACGCCTAAGGAGTTAGGTGAACTTACTGATGGTAATTCTGCTTCTGGAGTAATCGTATTTGGATTATCCACTATTTGAGAATTTTTGTTATTTTGATTCTTGCTCAAGTGCAAAAGTGTATGATGCTTCTGATGGCACAGTTTACAAGTAGTTTTAGTGCAATTAGAAGAGAAATGTCCCTTTTTTAGGCAATTAGTGCATGCTCTGAGTTTTCTAATTTCATGTAATCTAGAAACAACTGGCATTTTTAAGAAACGTTGACATTGATTAGTGTAATGATTCTCCTTGCATACTATGCAAAAAATAGAAGGGTTAGTAGTAATATGACTTTGTTTGGAATTTTTAGAATTATTAGCTACATAATCAGTGTTTGGACGAGTACTAAATTTATTTATGGGATGCTTATTTAAAGTTTTGTAACGTTCATTTAAAAATTCAATTAAATTATCATATGTTTCTGAGTCATCACCAGATGACTTTGACTCCCAGTCTCGGCTGGTGTTGGGATCGAGTCTAGATTCTAACAAAAGTAACAAAAATGAATCCCAATGTTCATTGGAATTCTCCAAATTGTTCAAAGCTCTAGTATTTTTGTAAAATGAATCCAAAAATTGCCTTAAAGAATTTGGAGAATCTTCCACTAAATTTGGCAAATCTAAAATATTCTGCAAGTGAATATTGATTCTTTTTCTTTTATTTTCATACCGCTTTACCAGTAAATCCCAAGCAATGAAATAGTTATCGTCTATTAATTCCAATTCAGCAATAATCTCAGCGGCCTCTCCCTTCAAAGAAGATTGTAGATAATAAAGTTTTTGAACATTAGCTAATGAATTATTGTTATGAATAAGACTTTTGAATAGATCATGGAAAGTAGACCACTTATCGTAATCACCGAAAAATTGCGGCAAAGAGATTGTGGGTAATTTTATATTGGAATCGTTGACATTTTTATTTGACAAATTATCATTTGAACTGCTAGATTTGCGATCAATTTCATATACTTCCGATGAAGCTTCAATTGGCTGGACTATTGTTTTTAAGAGGCCTATTATACGAAAATAATCATTTTCGAATCGAACTCTTTCCTCATATTGCCTTTCTAGATTTTCAGCATCTAAACCACATTCTTCAATTTGATTTTGACAGTCGTCAAAGTCATCATAAGCAGACTGGAGCTTCTCTAATCTATGTTCAACCTCTGCTTTCGTAACAATATTTATATCAACTGAATGATACCAATTAATATTACGCGTGATAATACCCTTCGCTCTACCTCTTTTAGCAACTAAATCACCCATGGCTTCCATTTCAAATAAAGATAGTAAAAAATACAAAATAAATCAAATAATGACAATTTTAAATGCAAAAAACTGAATATGAAAGTAAACTTGCGAAATAACTAATAAGGTAGTTTTTTTTTTTTTTAATTTAATTTACAGATAAAGATCAATGCAAATTAAGCGATTTTGTTTAATGTTTAATTATATTCAATATACAGATAGAAATCAATGTAATTGAAACGAATTAGACCGAACTAGAACGGTTGTGTATGTGAATGTAAAATGCAATACGTTCAGTGAAATATTTTCAAGCGTCAATATTAGATAATTAAAAAAATTGAAAACTTTGCTTACAACAGATATTATCAAATTGAAAGACTCACACTATCCAAATTGTCGATCTTTTGCTTCTCTTCTACAACCAGTGCAACAGCTTCAACATCCGGCTATCGAAGGACCATGTGGGGTTTCTTGGTACGATTCAAATATATCTTTTCGTGAAACCAAGAAACTGAGAGAATATACTGATTGAATAACTGCTGGACTGGATTATATAACTTTATTTCAAAAAATGGATTGACAACTATCTCAAAATATCAAACATATATTTCTATCGTTACTAAAACAAATTCATAGCATAGCTACACTGAACAAGTATTAATTAAATATATAGATATAGATAAATCTAAAATTTGTGAACATGCTTTTACTTTTCTAAATCACAAAATAAAATGGAATGAAACAAAAATTTTATGTAAAGAAGAAAATTCTATAAAAAGAAAATTAAAAGAAACAGCACACATTTTATTAAATCCAAATGAATGTATTTCAAATTTTACTTTGGATTTATCTAGATCTTGGCTAACCACCTTAAAAAAAGAATGAGTTAATAATCTATATATCTATAGTTACAAAAAACAAATCAAAATTTTAAAATCTAAACTGCATAAAGAAGTATAGACTGAAAAAAAATTTTATCTTTGAAAACGACAACCGATCTGGTTGTCGAAAGCTCAGAAGAATTATTTTTAAACAAATTATTTTCATTTTTGTTAGGCATTTTCAGTTTTAAAAGACGACCCTTGACAAATTTGACATATCTATCAAGATCAATAAGCAAGGGTCATTTTCAAAATATTGATTTATATTTTTTATAAGTTTGTTTTAGTGGCAAAAAGATCCCCGAATAAAGAAATAAATATCTTTTTTGGTTTTTGAGATATGACAATATGAATAAAGTTATGGTGTTTTTTCGAAAAATCGCCATAACTCGCTCAATTTTTAGGATTTTTAAAAAATTTAAAAAGTTTTTGAATCAGTAAAGAATTCTCTATCAAACTCAAAAAACCGCATTTTGATATCTTTTTTGGTTTTTGAGATATGACAATATGAAAAAAGTTATGGTGTTTTTTCGAAAAATCGCCATAACTCGCTCAATTTTTAGGATTTTTGAAAAATTTAAAAAGTTTTTGAATCAGTAAAGAATTCTCTATAAAAGTCAAAAAAACGCATTTTGATATCTTTTTTGGTTTTTAAGATATGAGAAATTGGTTTTCAATATATGAAAAATTTGAAAAAAGCACGGGGCGCGTTTTTTCGAAAAATCCAACAAAACTTTTGAAATAACGTCGATAATGATTATTGGTGTTGTTTTTAAAATCTTATAAAACCAACTTATTTGTATCCTTCCAATAGACACTTTTTAATACATTTAAATAGTTCTCCTCCTTTCTTCTACGTTTCATATTCAATTTTAGTGTTTCATAAAAAACAAATATTTCGACCATCCTCGTATAATGTGCAAAAAAATGCATTTTTGACTAGTTTTAATACTTTTTTATCAAAATTTGATAATATTTTTACCAAAAAACCAAAATTTTCATCAAAGATAAGCAAATCTGTAATTGTCGGTAACTAGATTATAGCTTTTACAACAAATTTAGAAATTTGCAAATATTTCGACCATCCTCGTATATTTTTCAAAAAAAATTGCATTTTTGACTAGTTTTAATACTTTTTTTATCAAAATCTGATAATATTTTTACCAAAAAAACAAAATTTTAATCAAAAATAAGCAAATCTGTAATTGTTGGTAACTAGATTATAGTTTTTTTTACAACAAATTTATAAATCTTCAAATATCTTTGACATCTTGCAATATTTTTGATCTATTTATTAATTTTTAAAATTCTTTAATCGAAATTGACAATATTTTGACATTTTTAATAAAAAAACGGGTGTGGCAGTCAGTGGGACTTCCGGCAGAAGTTATACTTCTATGCACTGTTAACTAATAAAACTTAATAACTACAAACACAGGCAAGTAGAATTTTTTTTTTTTTTTAAATTAAATACTTAGAAAAATAAGACCAGTTGATGTGTGTCCTTACTTCAAACACGAAAACTAAACAGTAAAACGATCAATGTACAAAAAAAGTGTTTACAAAACCCGATTTGCTTACCGTGGGCTATTACAGATTTTAAAACACTAGAAAACAATGCAAAACATTTTTCTAACAACACAATTTTACAAAATTTTAAGGCACTTTGAACTGCACTTTTCAGTAACTTTGCAGGAACTGGTTTTAACTCACACGCATGTCTTCGACTCAAAAGCATAGTGAAGGATATAATATATAATGCAACCATGTGACGGTATTTTAGACTACAATACAATACTCATTACCGAATATTATTATTAATATAAAATACTAAACTTAATATGTATACTTAGTGGACAGAATTATAAAATAATATGTCAAACATAATGCGATACGTCAATGTAATACAATAACAATAGCTCAGACTGTTTGTTGTATATCTATCTCTTTTCAATGCAATGAATGTTTAAACGGTATTCAAAGGACTTATGGTGATGACTAATAACATGTAGTAAATATTTCATCTTTGTTTTTACCGAACAATATACCTTATACATATGTGATTCTGTCTCTCTCTCTCTCTCTTACTCACACCATTACATATGTAATGATTTTTCCCATTTAGCTACACACTAATTCATTCCACAGAGTGTCCGAATAGAAGTATAACCAAAATTTTAATCAAAAATAAGCAAATGTAATTGTCGGTAACTAGATTATAGTTTTTTACAACAAATTTATAAATCTTCAAAAATCTTTGACATCTTTCAATATTTTTGGTCTATTTATCAATTTTTAAAATTCTTTTATAGATTTTGACATTTTTAATAAAAAATGCTTCAATTTTAAGTAAGGTCATATTTTTGACCTATTTATAAATCTTCAAATATCTTTGACATCCTTCGATATTTTTGCAATATTTTTGGTCTATTTATTAATTTTTAAGATTCTTTAATATATTTTAGCAATATTTTGACATTTTTAATAAAAAATACGTCAATTTTAAGTAAAGTCATATTTTTGACCGATTTATAAATCTTCAAATATCTTTGACATCCGTCAATATTTTTGCAATATTTTTAGTTCTTTGGTCAATATTTAACATTCTTTAACCAAATTTCTTAATATCTTAATCAACAATCATGTCAAAAAATCTGTGAATTTATTTATAATATATTTACATTAGTTTATCTTTGATTTTAGTTGAAGAACAACCCAATAAAAGTAAAGAACCAAAATTGGAATATGAAAACCCTCAACAATTTGTAACAGTGGCCATGGATAATTCTTCAATTAATTCTTTCAATACTAAAAGTGAAAATGAGATTTCAAATCATGAGTTGAATCTTGAAGTTGACATTAAAATAGAACAATTACACACTACAATTGATTTACCGGATTTTAAAATCGAATTTGAAGATTTTAATGAAGAATTAAATTCAGAGCGGAGCATCAATAGAGATTCTAGAAAACAGGAACCAAATTGTAAAAATACTGGCGACAAATATAAATGTAAAATATGTTCGAAATGTTTCACACAATCCGGTAGTTTAAGTAGGCATATTAGAACTCACACTGGTGAGAAACCGTTTAAATGTAAAATTTGCTCGAAATGTTTCACACAATCCGATCATTTAAAATCTCATATTAGAACTCACACTAACAAGACACCTTTCAAATGTAAAATTTGTTCGAAATCTTTCACACAATCAGATAGTTTAAAAACTCATATTAGAACACACACTAACGAGAAACCTTTCAAATGTAAAATTTGTTCGAAATGTTTTACACAATCAGGTAATTTAAAAACTCATATTATAACTCACACTAACGAGAAACCTTTCAAATGTAAAATTTGTTCGAAATGTTTCACCCAATTCGATCATTTAAAAACTCATATTAGAATTCACAATAACGAGAAACCTTTCAAATGTAAAATTTGTTCGAAATCTTTCACACAATCCGGTGGTTTAAAAAGTCATATTAGAACTCACACTAACGAGAAACCTTTTAAATGTAAAATATGTTCAAAATGTTTTACAAAATCCAGTAATTTAAATAGGCATATTAGAACTCACACTGACGAGAAACCTTTTATATGTAAAATATATTCAAAATGTTTTACAGAATCCGGTTCTTTAAAAGATCACATCAGAATTCACACTGGAGAAAAACCTTATAAATGTGAAATATGTTCGAAATGTTTCACACAATCCAGTGCTTTAAAAAGTCATATTAGAACTCACACTTAAGAAAAACCTTTTAAATGTGAAATATGTTCAAAATGTTTCACACATTTCTATAGTTTAAAAAAACATATTAGCACTCACATTGATAAAAACGTAACATAATGTTAATAAATAAACTTATAATTCAACTAAATAAAAGTTAGTTTTTTTTATTTCCCTCAATTTTTCTCTTTTAGATCATGTCAACTTTCAAATGATAACTATCAAACGTCAACTGTCAAATACCAACTATCAAATGTCAACTGCGTTAAACAACGCAATGTCAAATACCAACTGTCAAATATCAATCAATAAATAAATAAACTTACTTTTATTATTAATTGTAAATAAATCATTAACTAACACACCAAAAGCATAAACATCAATAAAATCTCTTCTATTCAAATGATTGAAAAACAATTTTTCTTCATTCGAATCAATTCCTTTACCATAACGAGTAGATGTGTTTTAAATCCTTATTTAAATCGATATATTTACATAAAAACTCCATTCCACCCAATCTCCAATTACCAACTTTCGCAATATAAATGCGAAACTAAAGCGGTATTATGTAAAAAATTGACATCTGTCATTTTTGAAAGTTGATAATTAAAATTGGACATTTCGGATAGTTGACAGTAGAAATTTGACAGTTGAAAGAGAGGGAGAGAGAGAGATCGAGTGTTTTTTTTGAAAAATCGCCATAACTCGCTCAATTTTGGGAATTTTTGAAAAATTCAAAATTGAAAAAGATTATTTTTTGAAAATTTTGTAGATCCAGAATGGGCCTCATACATTGGAATCTTCATTTGTATACTCGATGACAATGAAATGACAGTTAAAATTTGAAGTTTCTGACATTTGACAGTTGAAATATGACATTTCTGATATTTGATAGTTGAAATTTGAAGATTTTCAAGAAAATTTGATAATTTTCAAAGAAAATTGACGATTTTCAAGAAAAGTTAACGATTTTTAAGAAAATTTGACGATTTTCAAGAAAATTTAACGATTTTCAAGAAAATTTAACGATTTTCATGAAATTTTAACGATTTTAAAGAAAAATTGAGTGTTTTTAAGAAAATTTGATGATTTTCAAAAAAAGTTGACAATTTTTAAGAAAATTTGACGATTTTCAAAAAAAGTTAACAATTTTCAAGAAAATTTGACTATTTTTAAGAAAAGTTGACAATTTTCAAGAAAATTTGAAGATTTTCAAGAAATTTTAACGATTTTAAAGCAAAATTAACGATTTTCAACAAAAATTGACGATTTTCAAGACAATTTGACAGTTGAAGTTGGTCATTTTTAACAGTTAAAAGAGAGAGAGAGAGAGATCGAGTGTTTTTTTCGAAAAATCGCCATAACTCGCTCAATTTTGAAAATTTCAAAATTGATTTGATATTTTTTTGAAAATTTTGTGGATCTAGAATGGGCCTCTTACAATATTGGAATCTGCATTTGCACTCGATGACAATGAAATGACAGTTGAAATTTTACATTTCTGACATTTGACAATTAAAATTTGACAGTTGAAAATTCACACTTTCTGACATTTGGCGTGTCATTTTCTGACGATTTTCAAGACAATTTAACAATTTTAAAGAAAAGTTGACGATTTTCAAGAAATGTTGACGATTTTCAAGAAAAGTTGACGATTTTCAAGAAAAGTTGACGATTTTCAAGAAAATTTTACGATTTTCAAGTAAATTTTACGATTTTTAAGAAAATTTGAACATTTTCAAGAAAAGTTGACAATTTTCAAGAAATTCTGACGATTTTCAAAAAAATTTGACGATTTTCAAGAAATTTGACGATTTTTAAGAAATGTTGACAATTTTCAAGAAATTTTGACGATTTTCAAGAAAATTTGACGATTTTCAAGAAAATTTGTCAATTTTCAAAAAAATTTGGCGGTTTTCTAGAAAATTGGACGATTTTCAAGAAAAGTTTACAATTTTCAAGAAAATTTGACCATTTTCAAGAAATTCTGACGATTTTTAAGAGAATTTAACGATTTTTAAGAAAAGTTGAAAATTTTTAAGACAATTTGACGATTTTAAAGAAAAGTTGACGATTTTCAATAAAATTTGACGATTTTCAAGAAAATTTGACGATTTTTAAGAAAATTTGATAATTTTTCAAAACATTGGTTGATTTTAAAGAAAAGTTGACAATTTTCAAGAAAAATTGACAATTTTTAAGAAAAATTGACGATTTTCAAGAAAATTTGACTATTTTCAAGAAAATTTGACGATTTTCAAGACAATTTGACGATTTTCTTTAAAATTTGACAATTTTAAAGAAAAGCTGACGACTTTCAAGAAAATTTGACGATTTTTAAGAAAATTTGACGATTTTTAAGAAAATTTAACGATTTTCAAGAAAATTTGATAATTTTTTAAAAAAATTGGTCGATTTTAAAGGAACGTTGACAATTTTCAAGAAAAATTTACAATTTTTAAGAAAATTCAATGCTTTCAATATCGAATATAAACAAAAACCGATTTTTCTAAATTGTTTATTTAATGGAATTATATCTTTTACTGCTAAATGATATTTTGCATTTTTATGCCATGATGTGTTATGGATTTAATAATACACGGATGTCGATATATTATAATATTCTACAATACAAAATTTTGAGGTTATGTTTACCTATATTAATTTATTTAAAATTTAATTATGTATTTGCTTTGGGAGTGCCTCGACAGCCGGCACTGGCTATACAAATCATAGCCGGCATATGTGACGACATATGTCAATTGTTGACTGTTGTCATATTAATGGCCTTTATCCATGACGCAATTTAGCAAGCTTTAAGAGGGTACCGGTACATAGTAATAGGGAAAAAAAATATTCGATTTTAGCTCGGTTGTATATACACAGTTTTTTCTATGATGGGAAAAACGATTTAATCTTGAAAACTAATACTATTCAACTCAAATAAAAGTAAACAAAACAAACTATTTGGAAGTATAAATAATGATTAAAAAAAAATATTTCTTAATAATTAATTTAAACATTAAATATCTAAAAAAAATAATATGGTGAAAAAAAATTTTTCGAAAATATTTAATTAATCCATTTGTTTATAAAAAATTTATAAACAAATGGCATGAAAAAATTATAAAGGTAATTTATATAATGTCCAGCATGAACATAAAACCAGCAATAGCTTTAAATTAAAAAACTATATATTTAAACAACATTATTTTTATTTTTAATTGTTTTTTTCAATTAACAAATTAATAATTAATGAATTAAAGAAATTTTTAAAACTTTTATGATGTCATCTTGTTAAAAACATTGATAATAAAGGCTCCAAGAAAGGAAAAATTTTTAGAACAATTAATAAAACTTTTATACCGCCTTTTATAATAACAGAAATTCGTAAAAAATTGTTAATTTACAATTAAATAACTGTTTAAAAAATGATGATACAACAATTTTTATCGCGTGACCATTTTATTTGAAGTGTTTAGATGACATCTGAATTTTTTCTTATTTTTATAATATTATTTAGTGGCATAAAAAAATTATTGAAAAGTTGCGGTCATTACAGAGGCCACGCGCGCATGCCAAAATTGCCGCGCGGAAGCCGATTTTCAACGTTAAATTAAAATTATAAATATTGGTGCTACAAATCCGAGAATCCAGAACATCCCAGCTGAAATTTTCTGCTCTTTCAGAAACGTTTTTAATATTTTAGCTATCACTTATACTTTTTAAGATATTAACAAAAATCGAAAGGACTATTTATTTTTTCAGTTTTTTGTTAATAACAATTATAATTTTTATCTCCAGAAAAAAATCGAAAAATGGTCTTTCTCTAAATGCCATTCTGGATCGTTTGAGCTATCACTCATATTTTTAAGAGACTGGTAATTATTTTTCGCAGGAAATCAACTTCTCGACAAGACTATAAGACTATAAGACAATAAAATATGTTTTGGATTTTTATAGTCAAATGATCATGTATATTTTTAGCAAACCTAGCTCCCATAACAGCACTATCTAATTCTAAAAGCGGAATTGTTTGGATCTTAATAGGAGCAACACGTGTTTTAGCACCAATGAGTGTGCATTCTATTAAATCCTTGTTTTGAATCCTTATATACCCAACAGCTGCACAAGCGTATTCACTTGCGTCTACAAACTTATGTAGCTGGACTATAGTGTCAGTCCAATTCTGAATTTTATTTAAATAGCATCGAGGAACTGCAATGTTTGTAATATATTTAAGTTGTTTCAACCATGTTAACCATTTACAAAATTGGTCTTCATTGATAGGTTCATCCCAGGATAAGTTACTTTTCCAAATCTGTTGTAAAAGAATTTTTAGATATATTAAAAAGTTGGAAATTAGTCCAAGTGGATCATATATTGACATTAAAATTTTTAAAATTTCCCTTTTGGTTGGTTTCTTTTCACCATCTAATATTAATTTATTACCTTTGTTGTAGCAGAGAGAAAATGTAAAACAGTCGATGTTTAAATTCCACCACATTCCAAGTACCTTTTCTAATGTTTCTTGGTTAACATCCATATTTAATTTAGTTTCATTTTGGTTAGGGTTATTATTCATCTCAATACTAAGTCTTCTTGAATTAGATCTCCAGTTTCTTATATCGAAATTTGCTTTAGAGTGAATTAACTGGACTTGTTTTGCAAGCTCAATAGCATGTTCTTCAGTATCTGCACAATCCAGTAAATCATCTACATAGTGGTTTTTAATAATACACTCCACAGCTCTAGGGTAAATTGCTGAAAAATTTTTAGCATTAGTATTTTTTACAAATTGTGCACAACTTGGAGAACATGCTGCGCCAAAGGTCATGACAGTCATCACGTAAGTATCAAGATTTCCAGAATGTCCATTTCTCCATAAGAAATGTTGGGCATGTTGATCTTGTTCGATAATTCCAATCCTGAGAAACATCTCCTTTATGTCAGCGGAAAATCTGAATTTTCTTTCACGGAATCTTAATAAAATGCCTAATAACGGAGCTAATTGGTCATCACCTTTTAACAGCATGGAATTCAATGATATTCCTTCAACTTTAGCTGCGGCGTCCCAAACAATTCTAAATTTTCCTGGTTTATTTGGATTTATTACTGGAAAAATAGGTAGGTACCATATGTTCTTATGTGGCTGGGAAATTTCTTCTGGAGTTAGTTTTCGTACGTAACCTTTATTTACGAAATCCTGTATTTGTTGATTCATTTTAGTACCAAGTTCAGGATTATGTTTAATTTTATTTTCAATACAATACAGTCTACTAAGAGCCATGTCTTTACTATAAGGTAAGACTATGTTTTCGTATTTCCATAGTAAACCAATTTTATATTTATTTTCATCATTAACTAAGGTGTTTTCTTGTAGATATCTAGCCCTCTGCAACTCTTTGGAAATGGGCACGTTTACATTCTGAACGCCTAAACTTTCGATTGAAAAATACTTTTTTACTTCATCAAATAGTGTTTGATTACTCATGTCATCTTTGGTGCAATCGCATATGTGGTAGTTGTAAGTATATAATGATTCAGATTCATTGCATTTCGTAGATGCGGATAGTGCAAAAACTGTCCAACCCAGCCTACATTTTGCCGTTATTGGTTCACCTTCATTACCTTCTTTGACTTTTAAAGGTAAGGCCAAATCCCAATTGTCTAAACCAATAAGTATTTGGGGATTAGCGTTGGTGTATGACTGGACAGGTAAATTTTTTAAATAGTTGTAATTTCTTTGTAGCTCCGAAAATTCAATTGTTTGCATTGGCAACTTTAAACTATTTACAGTTCGTGCTGTTCTATACTCGAAATTTTTGGCTCCTTTGAAATCCCCTGAGATGGTTATGGAAACTTGTTCAGATTGTGTTTCAAGACGTTGATAATTACTTGTCCATTTTAAACACAAAACTTTAGGCTTACCAGTTAGCTCTAATTGATCAGCAATACTTTGTTCTAATAGTGTTACAGAAGAACCTTCATCTAAGAAAGCGTATGTGGAAATTTCTTTCGTACCATTTTTTAGTATAACTGGCATAATTCGAAAACGAATGTTTTGTGTTTGAATTATGTTCAGAGGTATGGAAACAGAATCGGGAACAATGGGAATACATTGCGATCCAGTTGGTGTTCGGTTTTTCTCATCGTTGTGAAGGAGCGGATGATGTTTTAGTACGCAATTATTTTTATCACATTTAACAGGATACTTGCAAGGAAAACGGTGTCTTTTCAAACATAATTTACATAAGTTTAGTTTCTTTAAGGTTTTCCATCTTTCATTTATTGTTTGTTGCTGGAATGTTTGACAATCTCCTACAAATCTACATTGACCAACACATAACTTGCAGGATTGTTGAATATTTGGGAGTACAGTGATAGATGGAGTAAGTGGACTACAACTAGGATTATGTGTATGCGAGTCGCCAATTTGTCGTTGAGATCGGGTAGGATCAGTAGAGGTTAAAGTGGGTAGAGCTGTACATAAGTTTTTTGCCATAATATAAAGCCAATCTGCAAAGTCTGGTAATCCATTGAAATCGTGAATACCACTTGTGATGGTAATTTATTCACTAATTCTTGCATCAGTATAGGATTATTAAGATACTCGTTTACGCCGGAGGTCTTTAGAGAAGCACATAGATTTTTAATTGAAATGGCATGTTCAATTAAGGTTTCTAATTTTTCGGCTTTAGGAGAAGGTTTCCTTCGAATAGAATTTATATGAGCCTCTAGAATTTGCTCTGGTCTTCCAAAGAGTAATTTTAATGTCTCAATGATTTCAGGAACACAATCTGCTAAAATAAGTAACGAAGAAACAGCGTTTTTTGCAGGACCTTTTAGGCAAGATTGTAATCTTAATAGATTTTCCGTATTATCAAAGCCACATAACTGTGTAGATCGTTCATAGGAGCTTATAAATAGCGGCCAATCATTTATATTACCATTAAAGACTGGTAAATCTTTGGGTGTTGATCTTCTGGCTGCACACTGTTGTGGTGTTAAAGTTGTTTGTTTATTTAGCATTTCATAGGGCAAGACATCATTTGGATGGTGCAAAGTTGAAAATTTATTAACAGCATTATGTTCATTTGATAAATTTTCAATTTGAATGGAAAGTAGTTTATTCGAGATAGGATCAGAGGCTTTTACATCGTTTTCATCTACATCCTGGCTATTATCTGAATCTTCATCCAGAAGAGCTATTTGTTGTTTGACGAGCTTTATTTCTTCTTGTAGAAGTTTAAGTTTTAACTGCTTTTTACTATTTAAAGAGGATGAACTCTTTACACTTTTCTTAGCTGTCTTACTAGTTGACTTAGCCATATTTGATACCTTGGTGATATGTGACCTTGATGACGCTGATGGTTGTTCAGATATAGATAATATGTGATTACATTTGGGACACTTCCAATTATCATCGTTAATTATATTCTCTATACCATCTATTGTTTGTACACACTCATAGCAGCACCATCTTTTACATTGGGTACACTCCACCATATTAGTCTCACGATATGGTTTGCAACAAATTGGACAGGCATCTATAGGAGTCTTTGAAGACATGTTTAATAGTGATTGTTGATAATTCGTTTTTATGTCAAATGGATACTTATTAGGTTTTTTGAGAATTTTGTTCCAAATAAAATGAAGGGCTTTTTGCAGTAACACAACTTTATTGTTTAAATTTCAAATTATGAAAATTGTAATTGTTGTTGAAAACTCAAAAAACCGTCCCTTCATTACCAGTTTGACAATTTTAACTCTTTTATGTTTTTTTGTTATCAGATTTTTAACTACTTGATAATAAAGGGATTAACATACAGTATGTTTATAAAATAACTAAAATAATATATTTCACACCCTAGCTGGACAAAGCAGAAGTGTAGTTGAAAAGTCCAATGAATTTATGTTACTATTTAACTTCCCACTTGATAACGATATAGATTTTGGTTTGGTAGACGAGGCGCTTCAAAATGAAGATACATTTAGAAGTGCAGTGAGTATCAACTATTTTTTTCAGTAAAATATTTTTAATAACAAACTGTTTTAGGTTGCAGAATTATCAAAACTAGGGGGAAGTAGTACATATGAATTCATTAGAAGATTGTTAAAAATATTATTAACAAATAACTTTGCTGTCCAGTATAGTTGGATGGGGAGAAAAGGTAAATTGCCTTTTCAGAAAACCAATATGGCCAAATTAATACTGAGTAAGCATTTTTTTATTTTGACTCTTACGTTATTTTTTTCCTGTCTTCCTCTAGATATATTTTAATGCCTGACGGAGCATATATCCAAAGGAATAGTTTTTCCTAATATTTTTTTTCATTATAACTTTTTCTTCGTTATAATAGGATTTTCTAATACTTAGTTTTCATATTTTTTTATATCTCAAATTGTTTTGATATTTTAGGATGTGCTGAAGTAGCAGGGCTGGCAAAGAGCCAAAAAGAAGCGGAGGTAGCGGTTCAGACATGGCTGAGGAGGGCAACTGACCGTAGGAATCTAGAAAGAATTAATAAAAAATAAAAAAAATTAGAAATAATTGTTTTTTATTACTACCATCATTTTTACCATTATTTTATTCATCAAAATTATTTTTGAGAAAATTTTTGACCTTAGACGTACTTAAGACGTCCATAAGATATTCCAAAAGGACGTCCATAAGATGTTACCTTTTGTAACAAAAGACGTCCATAAAATATCGGAAAAAGATGTCCATAAGACGTTACCTTTTGTAACAAAAGACTTCCATAAGACGTCTTATGGACGTTTTTCAGACGTTAATAGTCGTCCATAAGATGTACTGAATATCTAAATGAAACATCTTATGGACATACATAAGACGTTTTTGTGCTGTCTGGGTACGGTTATCCCGTTACAATATTTATAATAAAAAACCAAAATTTTCATCAGTAATAAGTAAATCTGTAAATGTCGGTAACTGGATTACAGTTTTTTACAATAAATTATAAGTTGGTTCTATGGTAGAAAGTAAAAAGATTTTAAAAACAACACCAATAATCATTATCGACGTTATTTCAGAAGTTTTGTAGGATTTTTCGAAAAAACGCTTCGCCCCGTGCTTTTTTAAAAATTTTCATATTTTGAAAATTAAAAACCAAATTTAAGGAAAATAAAAAAAACTAGTGTGGCAGTCAGTGGGACTGCTTGCAGAAGTTATACTTCTATATGATATTCGTGGTAAGCGACTCCATAAACCTCCTAGTACCGTGTGTATCGAATTTGCATAAAATTCCTGTAGACGAGGTCCGTCTTAAGCACCAGGTGTTTCGAACACCATCGCTATTATTATAATCGTATTTAGCGACTCAAAAAAACCACCGAGTACCAAGTGTGCACTGATTTCGTAGGTAAATACCCTAGACACCAAGTGCCGCGGAGACTTTTGGAATTCGAGATTACATTCTTCAATTTCAATTTCTTCGGTTTTAATATTAGATAACAGTTCGTTAGGATTATTTTCGATATTATTATTCATTAATGAATCTGATTCTTCTTTGAAACCATTCATTTTTCTGGTTGTAACAACCAATAAAGGTTAATTTCACTTTAGCTATTTTCAATTTAAAATTGCGACACAATCAAGAGCTTGAAACTTTTGTGTAAAGTACGTTTCACAATAATTCGTTGACTCGGTACCTTACCTTAGGGGATTAGTAATGAAAGGTTATAAATTTCTCACTGTACAGTAAACATTAACAGATCCGTAATCCGGTTTTCAAAATAGATTTAAATAAAACTCAGTAACATTTACTAAAACTTAAATTTATTTTGTAAAAAAAATCACGAAATTTTTTAAAAACAAATTTTAACTTTATTTATTAATTGCAATTAAACAAATGAACTAATTCTACATTATTTACAACTATTTAATCTAAATGTAGTTCAGTATCACTATCGTCTTCATTTAAATTAATAACTAAGGGTGCTACAGTTACATTAACATTTCGATATGTACCTTCAACCTTAATAACATGCTGAATCGAATTTTTCCAGCTATCAATGGGAATATTACTTGTCACATTTCTGATTAACTCTATAACACTTGAGTTTAATGTGGGTGAAACGTTTTCCGATCTAACTTTGGATTTTAGCTGATGCCACATGTGTTCTATAGGATTGAACATGCAATAATATGGGGGAAGCCGTAACACTGTGTGGCCCATATTTTTAGCAATAGTATCACAAACGTATTCTTTTTCAATACCGAACGCTGCTACAACTTGTAAGAGATCACGTTTTGTGTACGATTCTTCAAAATAAAGGTCATTTTTTAACAAATACTCTTGAATTTCCCATTTATTGTTGTTGCTATTTGGTACTTTATTTAATTGACGGCTATGATAAGTTGCATTGTCCATTACAATTATACTTTTTTCCGGTATATTCGGCAATAAATAATTCTCAAACCAATCTTCAAAAAGGTCTGCTGTCGTATCTTCGTGATAATCTAAACTTGAATCTTTAATATTCTTTGCTGATAACAATAAAGCGTTTGGAACCCAACCTGTTTCTGATCCGGCATGTATTATTGTAATTCTTTGTCCTCTATTTGATGGAGCCTTTGTTTTGCAATTTCCCGATGAATCAACAAAACCCTTCGTTGGAGTAGCATGGGTGTCATACCATGTCTCGTCGAGGTAGATAATTGAAAGGTTTTCACTTCTATATTTTTGAATAGCTTGTGAGTAATGACAACGCCACATTCGTAAACGATATGACTCCATTATCACTTGTCTTTTATTAATGGTACAATATTTAAATTCCATTTGAGAAATAATTCTCCACAAACTTGTACGGCTACAAATAATTCCCGTGTCGTCTTTAAGTAACCGTTTTTTTATACTGTAACGGGATAACCGTAAAGGAAGGGACCTTAATTTGAAAGATTGTTGTTGACAGTTGATTTTTAGAAGTTTGTAAAAATATCAACTGACCATTTTAAATAATGTTTCTAGAAAATTCTAGAAGCTTCTAAACACACTGACTAGATTAAATAATGTTGTATATAAGGGGATGCACGGGCAGTTAAAGTCAGTTCGAGTCAAGTGTTCACAAGAGTTCATTGTATTGTCAAGTAGTTAGACGTTATCCAGCAGAGTTTAGTGTATCTTAACAATTTTGTAAATAAATTGTGTAAAAAGCCCCCATAAGTGTTTCAAATTGGTGTCAGGTGTGGGGTGAAGATACAAGAATGCCTGGAAAGAAAATAAATGAACTATTGGTGGCTGAGCTCAGAAAAGAGCTCGAAGAATTGGAGTTGGAAACTACTGGGACCAAATCCGTATTGTTGAGTAGGCTCCGTGAATACTACCTAGCTAATAATTTAGACCCTGACGCTGTGGAGTTTGAAGACCCAAATCAAAAAGCGAATTCTGAACTAGCCCAACAACTGGCCCAATTATCCAGTCAGATGAAGAGCCAACAAGAAGAACAAACTCAACAACTTTCCCAGCTGTCCCAACGAATGACGAGCCAACAAGAAGAACAAACTCAACAACTTTCCCGGCTGCACGAGAAGCTATCAGGACGAATGACGAGCCAGCAAGAGGAGCTATCCAGTCAGATGAAGAGCCAGCAAGAGGAGCTTTCCAGTCAGATGAAGAGCCAACAAGAGGAGCTATCACAACGGATGTCTACCCTATCAGATGAGTTATCCAGTTCGTTCTCCCAGCAAATATCACATCTTCGTGACGAGCAAAATCAGCAAGTAGCCAACTTGAATCAGCAAGTAGACAACTTGAATCAGCAAGTAGACAACTTGAATCAGCAAGTGGACAACATGAATCAGCAAGTGACCAACATACGAGATGAGCAAAATCAGCAAGTTGCCAACTTGCGAGACGAGATCAACCAGCAAATGCAGTCCGAAATAAGGAAGCTTCAACAAGAACAGGAAGCTGGTCGTCGAAACCAGCCCATCCACCACGGCGACGGAGATGCAGAAAGAATGGAGACCTTCCACGTAGACATCGACCGACGAGGAAACGGGGAGGCGACCCAAGTACGAACTACGATGAGACCCCCAACCTTCGACGGGAAGACTTCCTGGCCAAATTACCTGAAACAATTCGACGCAGCGGCCAGAGCTAATGGATAGTCATCCCAGGAGAAAGCATTGTCCCTAACCGTAGCTCTGCGAGGCGAAGCTTTAGACGTCTTGCAATCATTGACACCGGATGAAGCTGACAACTTCGAGTTATTGGTGAATCGTCTAGAGATGCGTTATGGTCAAACTCATCTACAACCGGTGTACCGAATGCAGTTAAAGAGCCGAAAACAGAAAAATGGAGAAACTATCCAGGAATTTGAAGCGGATGTAGCAAGAATGGTACGACTTGCGTATTCAAATGCAGCGGAGGATTTCCTGGAGTGCCTAGCAGTCCAAACCTTCACCGATGGTCTTCGAGACGTCGAGTTGCAGCGCGCTGTACGGTTGGCGCGGCCGAAGACTCTTGTGGACGCCTTGACCATTGCCCTGGAGTTTAAGGCAGCGACGGAGGCCTCACGTGGAGTTGCTCGACTAAGGGAAATCACTGGTAACTGCGACCATGCCGTTCATTCCGTTAGCGACGTTGAAGCGGTAGTAGAGAGATTAATGAAGTTATCTCCAAGAAGAAGGCGCCAAGTGAGATGCTGGAACTGCGGAGAACTAGGCCATATAAGAAATACTTGCCCCCAAAAAGAAAAATCTTCTGCTGAAGTACCCCAGCAGCAGGAAAACTAGAACGGGTCGACTCCTGGAGGGCGAAATCGACCCCAAACATTCCCGAAGCCCCTCACACCATTAAATTGGCAACTCTGCGACATCACGTGGACAGCTTATATGTAGATGGCCTCCTTGATGGGAAGAATATTAGCATGCTGGTAGACACTGGAGCTACAAAAACTATCGTCCGACCAACCATCATTATGCGAAATAAGATGTTGCCTACCAGTTGGAGACTGCGTACCGCTACCGGAGATTCTGCTAGAGTCTACGGTGAGATACAGGTGACGCTACAGTTTGGTTCAACCTCTCTTGTTCACTCAGTGCTGGTGGCTGACGTTGATGAAGATGTTGTTCTGGGCATGGATGTTATGCTCCACTGTGGTTTTCATTTGGATCTTCGCCAACGTATCCTTCGTACTGGTAGTGAAGAAATATTCCTGCACCGAAAACAAGTTGACAATGCCTCGATTAAGCTAATCGATGATATCGAACTTCCAGCGAGCTGCGAATGTGTCGTCACAGCGCGGTTGGATGGACCGGAGCCAGATGGTGCCCCAGCCATGATAGAGCCGAAGAACCATGACCATGAATTGGGAAAAGGACTACTTGTGGGTAAGACTCTTGTTAGATCCGCCAAAGAGGTACCCATCCGAGTTATCAACTTGAACGATCATCCAGTTTTTCTCTGAAAGGACACGGAAATGGGAAGTTTAGAACCAGTAACGGCCATAATTCACAAGGTAAACGTTACGGAAACAGATGAGACCAACGAAATTGAACAATTAATGACAAAATTAGATCCCTCTTTGTCAAAATTAGAAAAGAAACAGGTAAGAGATCTACTTTATCGTTATAAACCTGTATTTGGTTCTAAAAGTAAACTGGGAAGGACTGATGTTGTACAACATAGAATTGACACTGGTGATGCACGTCCGATTCGACAGGTACCCCGAAGGATGCCTCAAGTTAAGAAGGAAGAAGCAGACAGAGCCCTTAAAGAAATGATCCAAAATGGCATAGTCGAACCATCCAGTAGTCCGTGGGCTTCTCCTGTGGTATTAGTGAGAAAGAAAGACGGATCAATGCGGTTTTGTGTCGACTATCGAAAGCTAAATGATGTCACTAAGAAGGACAGTTATCCTCTACCAAGGTTCTACTTTGTTTTCTACCTTAGACCTTAAAAGCGGATACTGGCAAGTTAAAATGAATCCTGCAGACAAAGAAAAGACTGCCTTTACCAGTGGATCAGGGTTATGGCAATTCACGGTCCTTCCATTTGGCCTCTGTAATGCTCCTGCAACGTTTGAACGACTAATGGAGAACATCTTGCGGGGTTTGTCATGGGAAACTTGTCTAGTTTATCTAGACGACATCATCATAATGGGTAAGACCTTTAAGGAACATTTATCTAACCTGGAAGAAGTTTTTAAAAGATTACAGAACGCTAATCTAACATTAAATGTTAAGAAATGCCACTTGTTCCAGAGACAGGTCAACTATTTAGGACATAACGTAAGCAAGGATGGCGTTGCTGTTGACCCCGCTAAGATACAAGCCGTTCAGGAATGGCCAATCCCTATCGACAAACATCAGCTTCGGAGTTTCTTGGGTCTTTGTTCCTATTACCGACGATATGTCAAGAATTTTGGAGACATTGCCAAACCCTTGACACGTTTGACAGAACAAGATAAGTCCTTCTGTTGGGATCAGGAATGTCAAAAGGCGTTTGAAATATTGAAGAAACAGCTTACGTCAGCACCTGTTCTTGCTTATCCACTTCCTGATGGTAAGCTTATTCTGGACACCGACGCCAGCAATGTGGGAATTGGAGCCGTCTTGTCACAGCTACAAGACGGTAAGGAAAGAGTGGTTGGTTACTTCAGCAAAACTTTATCGAAAGCTGAAAAGAACTACTGTGTAACTCGGAGGGAACTGTTAGCAGTTGTAAAATCCGTCGAACACTTTTATAAATATCTGTATGGCAGAAAATTCCTGATCAGAACAGACCATGCTAGTTTAAAGTGGCTACTTAGCTTTAGGAACCCAGAAGGACAGATAGCAAGATGGCTCGAAAAACTGCAGGAATATGATGTTGAAATCGAGCACAGACCTGGAACCAGACATCGTAATGCTGATGCACTTTCCAGAAGACCATGTCGACCTGATTGCCCCCATTGTACCCGTATGGAGCAGAACAAGGAAAAACTTGCCTTAGTTAAGGTTGTGCCAGAAGACGAGAGCTCTATGCTGGAGGAGCAACAAGAAAACGATCCTGTTGTGAGAAAGATTAGGGAGTGGAAGAGAATGGACCGTCGTCCGTTGTGGAGAGAGATATCCTCATCCTCTCCTGCTTTAAAAGCATACTGGTCCCAAAGGAACTCTTTAATTTTGGACGGAGGGCTTGTTAAAAGACTTGTAGAAAATTCCGAGGGCACAGAAACAAGGAAACAAATAGTGGTCCCAAGAAATGCTGTACCGGAAATTTTAAAACAGATGCATAATGATAGTTCTGGAGGACATCTGGGTATCACGAAAACGCTGCAAAAGATCCGAGATAGATTTTACTGGGTAAATTGCACTAATGATGTTAAAGATTGGTGTCGTAAATGCACTACATGTGCTGCCAGTAACGGTCCGCACCGAAAACCGAAGGCGGAAATGCAGCAATACCTGGTTGGAAGTCCTTTTGAAAGAATCGCGGTAGATGTATTGGGGCCACTTCCACAGACCGATGAAGGAAACAAATACATCTTTGTTGTAATGGACTACTTCACTAAATGGGTTGAAGCCTATGCAGTTCCCAATCAAGTGGCCACCACTTTAGCAGATATATTGGTTGAAGAATTCGTAAGCCGATTTGGGGTACCACTAGAATTACACTCAGACCAAGGGAGAAATTTTGAGAGCAAGCTGTTTCAAGAAGTTTGCCAAAGATTAGGCATTCGCAAAACGAGAACCACAGCGATGCATCCTCAGTCTGATGGAATGGTGGAACGAATGAACCGGACTATAACCAACTATCTGTCAAAAGTGGTGTCAGATTGTCAGAGGGATTGGGATCGACATATTCCACTATTTCTAATGGCAATTCGATCGGCCATCAACGAATCAACTGGCCAAACGCCTGCGAAGGTCCTGTTCGGTAGAGAAATGAGGCTACCATGTGACTTGGTGTTTGGTTGTAAACCTGGTGAAGAAATGACACGTGAACAATATGTCGCCGACCTTCAGAATCGAATGGAGAATATACACAACCTGGTGCGTGGAAAACTACAATTATCTAGTGATCGGATGAAGAGGTACTATGACACACGGACAATGGAAAAGAGTTACCAAGTTGGAGATTTAGTCTGGCTCTATAACCCCCGACGGCGTCGAGGTATTTGTCCCAAATTACAAAAGAACTGGGAAGGTCCTTACACCATCAAGAAGAAGATTAACGATGTCATTTATCGGATCGTGAAAATTCCCAGAGGGAAACCCGTCGTGGTCCATCATGATCGTTTGGCGCCTTACCAGGGAAACTACAGTGGAGATGCGCAGCAACTCCAAGAAGATGGTTTGGCTGGCTCAGGGAGTGTGCGGGATTCCGATGTAGGAAATAACATTCCAGGAGAAATGAATCTAAGGAGGGGGCAGTGTAACGGGATAACCGTAAAGGAAGGGACCTTAATTTGAAAGATTGTTGTTGACAGTTGATTTTTAGAAGTTTGTAAAAATATCAACTGACCATTTTAAATAATGTTTCTAGAAAATTCTAGAAGCTTCTAAACACACTGACTAGATTAAATAATGTTGTATATAAGGGGATGCACGGGCAGTTAAAGTCAGTTCGAGTCAAGTGTTCACAAGAGTTCATTGTATTGTCAAGTAGTTAGACGTTATCCAGCAGAGTTCAGTGTATCTTAACAATTTTGTAAATAAATTGTGTAAAAAGCCCCCATAAGTGTTTCAATACAATCTAGGGTTGGTATCATTTGTTCTTGGTATAGGACATATATCGTTCGTCGGATTATATCTTTTTGTATTTCATCAACACATTTGGTATTATTAACGTCACTTCGTTTTTTTCGTTTACTTATTGGCTTATTGATAATATCTTTTACTGTGGATATTGTGGTTTTGGTTAACTTACATGTTTCTTCTGCTGCATCGGTTACACTATAACCTCGATTATTCAATGTTTCAAACACATTTTTCACAATTTGTTTCGCATCCGGCGATAAATGCACTTTTTTTGCCCAAGGACGCCACATACTTAGTTATAAACACAAGATTACTTTCAGAGTATAATGTTTAGTACAAACTAAAATTCTAGAAGAGAATTTTAAAAACAAATTACCCCGAAACTCCCACTTTCTCTTCCAAGATAATTAAGAAAATCAAAAATCATTTACTAATGATTTACTATTGATGGTCAGTAATAATAATTTAAAATTTTACCTGAAAAATAAAAAATCCAAAATATATCTTCCTGGACAAAAATAAATAATACCTTTCTGTAAATAGTTCACCGGTTTACGGCCAAAGTTCGAAGAAATATTAACCACCTTTTATTAGTAATCCCTTAAGAGCAGTTAAGAGCAGGTACCAAGTCAACGAAATATTGTGAAATGAACTTTACTTAGGGTTACTTATCAAAGGAAACGAATGTCGGAAACCATACTTTTTCTTCTTGTATCTTTGACATCCCGCCAAAAACACTTGTCTTCTTTTTCTTCTTCTTTCCTTTGTATAGGCCTCGGCTACTAGGGCTATTCGGCGTGGAATATGCAATGATCGCATATCATCACTTGGGCAAAGCGCTACTTCTAACTTCTTCTTAATTCATCTTGACTTTCAAGGACAGACTTCATGTCACTATAACGTAAACAATCAAATTGTGTTATTGAAATGAACATATCTAATACGATTTCATCAAAAAAAAAGAATTATACACAGATTCTGAATTTTGACAATTATACAAAAAATAGTTGTATTTTAACAAAATATTAATAAACATAGGAAGATGGAAGTTGTGGTTGATTGATAAAATAAATGTAGGATCTAAAAGAGAAAAATTGGAGGATATAAAAAAAAATTCTTTAGTTAAATTATAAGTTTATTTAAAACATTATGTTACGTTTCTATCAATGTTGAGTGGTAATATGTGTTTTTAAACTACAGGATTGTGTGAAACATTTCGAACAAATGTTACATTTAAAAAGTTTCTCGTTAGTATGAGTTCTAATATGACTTTTTAAATGACCGGATTGTGTGAAACATTTCGAACATATTTCACATTTATAAGGTTTTTCTCCAGTGTGAATTCTAATGTGATTTTTTAAAGAACCGGATTCTGTAAAACATTTTGAACATATTTTACATTTAAAAGATTTTTCGTTAGTGTGAGTTCTAATATGAGTTTTTAAATGACAGGATTGTGTGAAACCTTTCGAACAAATGTTACATTTAAAAGGTTTCTCGTTAGTATGAGTTCTAATATGACTTTTGATGTGAAACATCTATAGCGGCACGTAAATCAGATTTCTCGCGTGGCGACGGTGACGTATGACGTAAAAAACCTAACGCATCGATAATATAATTAAAGAGATGTACTGATATCTTATATGAAATTGGTCTCATGTTTTGAGCGACGCGACGGTAGCGCGCCAACAATAGGGGGAAGAAGCTCATCGATTCAAAAATTTGGCGGGACAGGGTATGAATTGTTTCATATAGAAATACACTTTCAAAGCTCATATTTTAATTTTTAATACTTTTACTGATGTGTAAAAATATTAAAAATTGAAATATAGACTTAAAAGTGCATATTATCTTATAAAATTTGGGTAAATAAATATAAAAACTAAACAAGTTAAAATGGTTTCATGGGACACAAGATAGGAACTATGTTCCTTCGGCTAATAAAGAATCGACACATAACACTACTCGCTTGTGTATACGACTGTAACGCCTGCGTCTCATTTAATCTTGGCGTTAAGAAAAAAGCTTCTTTAAAATTCAAGGTAAGCTTTAAAGAGTAATGTATACATTTATTTCTTCTCACCTTTCCTAACTACTTTCAACTATCAAGATTTTTAAAAATTATATCTCATATTACTTTAACAAAAAAAGGTAAAAGTTAAGATATATACAAAAAAAAAATTGCATCGGCTGGGAATCGAACCCGAGCCTCCCGCGTGGCAGGCGAGCATTCTACATCTCGTTACGGGTTTTCCGTTACGGTTTTTACTATTACATTTTTTTCAGTTCAGTCACACCGCAAAATCCCTATCTTCTCCAAGCCTACCGTAAGGAACATAGTTCCAATTGTTCCAATAATAAACAAATTTTAATTTTTAATAAAAGAATTTTTACATTTTCAAAATTTTTCAAAAATTTGAAAATCATGATAATTTTGAAAATTTTGAAAATTTTTTAAATTTTTTAATGGTTACTTTAATCGCGCGTAAAGGTTACACGCACACTCTTTTTTTTATTGAATACTGCATATACTTTTACAAAATAATGTTGATGTTTCACATCTGCCAGGCGTCCCGTGACGGCTCACATTTTTTTTAAACTACCGGATTCTGTAAAACATTTCGAACATATTTCACATTTATAAGGTTTTTCTCCAGTGTGAATTTTATTGTGCTTTTTTAAATCACTGGTTTGTGTGAAACATTTTGAACATATTTTACATTCAAAAGGTTTCTCACCAGTGTGAGTTCTAATATGTTTTTTTAAATCACTGGTTTGTGTGAAACATTTCGAACAAATTTTACATTCAAAAGGTTTCTCGTCACTGTGAAATCTAATATGTTTTTTTAAATTACCGGATTCTGTAAAACATTTTGAACAAATTTTACATTCAAAAGGTTTCTCACCTGTGTGAGTTCTAATATGACTTTTTAAATTACCGGATTCTGTAAAACATTTCGAACAAATCTTACATTCAAAAGGTTTCTCACCAGTGTGAGTTTTAATATGAGTTTTTAAATTCGAGGATTGTGAGAAACATTTCGAACATCTTTTACATTTATATTTGTAACCTCTTTTTTCTCGGAAGGTGTTAAATGCTCGTTTATAGAGGCTAACCAATGCGAACGGCACTCAGGGGGTAGGAGGAGAGCGAGTGTGGATTCGAACGAGCTCGATGAAATCTTACTAGAAAGATTTAAGGGGATATAGTTACTAGGAAAAGAAAAGATATAAGAATTTAAAAGGGACTAAAGAGAAAATGAGAGAAATGATGGAAAAAGGGGAAGGTAAATGGGCGCCACTTATTTTTTTATCATAAGGATGGGGAAATATAAGAAACCCAGATGGAAAAAATATTAAATCTAGATGTTGGATAAAATGATGTATTAGATGTTATAGATAAAGTTAAAATAGGAAAGGTATAAGGGACGTGAGATAAGATGCGATAAAATTAAGTAAACCAGTAGATGTTCTGATTAAAGTTTTAAATTAAACACTTTTATTAGAAAAACTAGAAAGAGAAAGTTATACTTACTTTTTGTTCTTACTTATCACAACAGCTCTCTATATTTTAATCAGTTCAAAAGCTAAGAGTTATGAGTGGAATACGTCTCATTCGTGTTGTTAATGAGATTAGATCAGAATAACTTACACCAGGTCAGAAAATAAAACATATAAATAAACAATAAACAATATTTATTACTGTGTGTAGTAATAAGTCAAACAGATGAACGAAACAAATAGACATATAAAATATCAACAAATTAAATAAGGTAAAATACAGTAAAACACATTAGTGTATAATCACATATAGAAACAATATTACACATTCAATAACAGCTAAGTATTTTTATATTGTTATTTCTGTGTACCCATTTAAGCAGAATGTGATGTTAAAAAGAAATTGAAAAGTATCAAAAGTTAATAAAAAAATTGTAAATCACTTTTAGCTTAAAAGATGTTTTACTCGAGTAAAAGATTGGGGGTACCATATAATAATTTATAATAAAACAATTAAATTTAGATAATCATTAAGAAACCAAAAATTTACTATAAATGTGTTACAAAAATATTTACTCAGGCTCTGCGCAACGCTTTCACTGATAACTGAAACATGTATGTATGCGACGAACTGTTTCGAAATTTGCACACTTTAGGAGTCTGTCGATAAGGTCCCGGGTTTTTTATAAAAATCGGTTTCACTGTGGATTCGATGAGCACTTCTTACGTTAATTACCCACACTTAGATATTATTCAGGTGGGTCACAATTAAGTTTTTGTGCCAAAGAAAAAAATGGTATCCCAACTTTTCTGGTAGTTAAGAGATAGTAATTATATTAAAAGACTTACAGTTTGTTTCCTAGATAGGAGAATTAAATGGGGCCACACCCAATTTATACGGTACAGTAGAATCTGGTGATTCTTCGATACTACTAGACAGCTTTTTCATCAGGGAGGTTCTACACTCACTCACTGACTTTAACTTAATTAGAAACACTAAAAAGCAAGTAATTATTTGCAAATCTAAGGGAAATTTGCCGGTATTTGAATCTAGGGGTTATACGAAAATGACTTGCAAGCACAAGGACCCACGCTAGACTGAATTGTAAATCCCGGTAAAAATTAAGCCGCGTCGCTTCAAACCACCCCTCTTGCGCCACATGATCTTATTCAACCGATTTGATTGGTCAGTCTAGAAAAATCGATAATTTTGACGGTTAAAGTCCACTAACGTCGAGAATTTTCTAGAAGGTAATATGATCAGGGTCGGCTTAAGTAAGAAAATATAATAAAAAAATAAAAATTTTTCATAGTGTTTTTTGGACATGCTACACAGCCCCTTCCGAAGAGAAAAAACTGGGTAGAAAACAGTTTTTAAAGAAAGATAAGCTATGGTTGGAACAACAGTAGTGTGTCTAAAAAACTGAAGCTGATAAAGGTAGTGAACATCAAGATGTAGAAAAGCGATCTTAACGAGAACGACAACTATCTAGGTAGAATTGGGGTATTAGTGTCGGTTATTGAATGCGATATAATATTCACACTATTCTTTAGTGCTTTAATATACAAGTGAAACTACACGAGAGTTTGAAGAACCACAAGGTAGGTAAAATGTATCAGATCTGTAGATCTTCGATACTAAGTGACCAGATTTTTATAAACGGTACCGGCCAACCGGAAGATCACAAAGTGATCGGGAACAGGTCTACTCCGAAGTTTCTGCACGGAAACAAAAAAGTGTACAGCTCGGCCTAGACGGGCAGCACTAAGTGGTATCTTTAATGCAAATCGACAAAAAAAGTATTTATATTGCCCTTGACATAAGATGTCAGGACACACGCTACATTCACACACACAAGGAAGAAGGTAAAGAATGCTATGTTCCCATAAGTAAAATTTCCCATAGGAGGCACAACGCGTATTTCCCTTTTTAGGAACTCCTATAAAGAAAAAAGCTGAATTTAAACCAAACTGTTAATAATAATTTTGAAAAGGAAGAAAGAAACACGGACGATAGTTATAATTAGGAATCTAATAAGCCTACCGGCTCCATTAGATCCGACAGTCAAGGTAAGTACGTGATACGTTAACATCTGAAAAGATGTTTAGAAAAGTTCCGTCCTGCTTAGTTGACGTTAAAGATATCAACGAATATACAGTAAGGAAGAGAAGAAAACAGTAATTACTAAAAATATAGTTCTCATTGAGAACATAAAATAAAAAAATCTTAAGGTAATAGATCACACTAAGACATTGACAGGAATCTAACAAATCTTAAAAACAATTTATCCTAACAGTCTTCAATCCTAGCTAGGAAAAAAAATAGAGAAAGTAAAAGAGGAAAAGAAGGAGAGTAGAAAGAAATTTTATCTGTCTTCCTTACAATCTCAACAGACCCACTACCGGAAAGAATTCCCTACGGCTTTCCTAGGCTTATCTCTCGTGACAAATTGCAAGGTCAAAATAAAATTCCAGAAGAAGTAGTTAAGATTGAATTTTGTTAGTCAAAAAAAGTAAGGTGATTCCAATAGTTGTCATGTTACGGATCAAAGTTCTTTAAACCAACGATATGTAAAGGTATAAAATTGCATGAAAGAACGAAAAAAAAAAATTTAAAAAAAATTCAAAAAAAATTTTCAAAAAAATTTTCAAAAAAAAATTTCATGTGTCTTCCACTAATGTACGATAACCGTCTTATATCCATATCAAAGATAACAAGTAGTTTATGGATGATGAACGAGAGATAAGGTAATAAAAAAATGTTTTCTAAACATAAAACAGTAATAGATATTACTGAACGATACGATAATTAATTTACAAGTGCAGACGCACTTATACGGTAGGTTAACGGTAGATAAAGGAAAAACTATTTTTTCCTTCAAGAAAAAAAATACAAGTGTTAAAACACTCATAAGGTAGGTAAACGGTAGTTACGAGAAACATATTTTCTCCTTCGGTACGATAAAAACAAGTGTTATTACACTTATTAGGTAAATGGACGGTAAATGAAGGAAAGTAAATTCTACTTTTAAGACGATAGAGATAAGTGTTAAGGTACTTATTAGGTAGGTAAACGGTAGGTAAGAGAAAAGTATTTTCCCTTTCGAGATGAAATGTTCAAGTGGTAATACACTCAAACGATCGATAAACGATAAGTATAAGTCTGAATACACTTAAACGAAAAATAAAAGTTGGACATAGAGAAACATATAGCTAAGGAAGTTAACAAGACATAAGGAAATTGAACAAAAGAGAAAAGGGAAAAGGTTGCACTTAGTCGCCTCTTACGACAAGCAGTTTATCGCTTTGGGGGTATTCTACATAATCCCGCCTCCCAAACAAGGAGGAGATTAACGAGAAGTATGGAGTTTGAACGAAAAAGAAAAGGGAAAGGGGTTCCATTTAGTCGCCTTTTACGACAAGCAGTTTAACACTTTGGGGGTATTCTTTATATTCCCGCCTCCCAAACGGGGAGGAGATAACGAAACATATCTACAGTTGAGTCAGGGTGAGATGTTAAGAAACGGAGAGGTCGAGAAAAAGAAAATGGAAAAGAAATGCTTATACAGATAATTCTGAGAAGACAAAGAAACATTCGTTCCTATTCGGAGAGTTCATCTTCAGAAGAATCATCGGAATCAAAAAGGCTTTAGAGTGTCAATTTCAAGCTTAATGAAGAAACTAGGGGAGATAACGAGACATATAAACAGCAATGATAGTTTTTACTGAACGGTACGGTAGTTAAGCGAAGTGTGTTCTCACTTATAAAACGATAATTTCAAGTGGTAATACACTTGAGCTGGTAAACGGTAGTTAAGCGAAATATGTTTTCACTTACGATAAGATAATTTCAAGTGTTAGTACACTTGAACGGTAGGCAAACGATAATTAAGTGAAATATGTTTTCACTCATATCAAGTGATGATTCACTTGGGCTGGTAAACGGTAGTTAAGTGAAATATATTTTCACTTACGGTAAGATAATTTTAAGTGATAATTCACTTGAACGGTAGATAAACGATAACAATGGCGGTCATGCTGTTGTTACGTAAAAAACCCAGGAAGCATAAAGGAAACGCTGTCTGGAATCCTTAATGTGAATCCTCGGTACGATAAACGATAGGTAAGTGATTTGTATATTCTCTTATAGAAAAAAAATACAACGGTACGACAGTTCAAGTAAAAACAAATCTTCCACGCTGGGACAATACAGAGATATTTGTCATGTGGATTCCACTTTTATAACCGTACAGAAAAACATTGGTTAAGTAGATGGATAGAGATAGATGATAAACGGTAAACAAAAATTTAACGAAACGTGATTTTCCCCTAATATAAGTTGCAGAAAAAAAACTAGAGAAATGAAATATATTCTCCTTTTAGATAAACTACGGTAGAAAGCAGAAAAATAAGAAATATTTTTCTTTCAATAAGATACGGTAGAAAGTAGAAAAAAATAAAAAATTATCTTCATTTAGATAAAACACGGTAGAGAATAGGAAAATGAAGAATATTTTCCTTCAGATAAAATACGGTAGAGAATAGGAAAATGAAGAATATTTTCCTTTAGATAAAAATACGATAGAGAATAGGAAAATAAAGAATATTTTCCTTTAGATATAATACGAAAAAGGTAGAAAAATAAAATAGAATTTCCTATAGATGAAATACAGGAAAAGTAGAAAAATGGAAATTATTTTTCTGTAGAAAAAATACGATAGAGAGTGGAAAATTAAGAAAATTTTCCTTCAGATAAAATACGAAAAAAATATAGAAAAATAAAAATTATTTTTCCTTTAGGTAAAATACGATATGGAGTAGAAAAAAAATAAGAAATTTCCTTTAGATAAAAAAAAAAATAAAAAAATATAGAAAAATAAAAATTATTTTCCCTTTAGGTAAAATACGATATAGAGTAGAAAAATAAAACATTATTTTCTTTTAGATAAAATACGATAAGGAGTAGAAAAACAAAAAAATTTTTTCTTCTAGAAAAATTACGAAACCATCGATAAAGGAATGAAGAAGAAAATGGTCGAAAGAAAAGATATGCCGACATAGTTAGTTTCATGTTAAAGCCAGTCTTTTAATTTATGTTTGTTAACGATACGAAAAAGATAGACGAAAAAAATATTTACTGATGTTACTGTACCATTTGTTTCTTTAGTTAACATTCTTTTGAGGACTTTCTTTTATCCTCTATTTTCCTGGTGGTGGCTGTTCTTCTGATCTTAGGTACTTAAATAATTTCAACCGCAGTTAAGAAATTTACTTCAAAATTGGCCATTGTGATAAGAAAAAGTAACGGAAATTGTCGATATTAAAAGTGTGTAATTTTATTGTCGGAAAGATAGGGATTTTATCATCGTGCCCCACGTTGGGCGCCATTAAAGTGTAACCTCTTTTTTCTCGGAAGGTGTTAAATGCTCGTTTATAGAGGCTAACCAATGCGAACGGCACTCAGGGGGTAGGAGGAGAGCGAGCGTGGATTCGAACGAGCTCGATGAAATCTTACTAGAAAGATTTAAGGGGATATAGTTACTAGGAAAAGAAAAGATATAAGAATTTAAAAGGGACTAAAGAGAAAATGAGAGAAATGATGGAAAAAGGGGAAGGTAAATGGGCGCCACTTATTTTTTTATCATAAGGATGGGGAAATATAAGAAACCCAGATGGAAAAAATATTAAATCTAGATGTTGGATAAAATGATGTATTAGATGTTATAGATAAAGTTAAAATAGGAAAGGTATAAGGGACGTGAGATAAGATGCGATAAAATTAAGTAAACCAGTAGATGTTCTGATTAAAGTTTTAAATTAAACACTTTTATTAGAAAAACTAGAAAGAGAAAGTTATACTTACTTTTTGTTCTTACTTATCACAACAGCTCTCTATATTTTAATCAGTTCAAAAGCTAAGAGTTATGAGTGGAATACGTCTCATTCGTGTTGTTAATGAGATTAGATCAGAATAACTTACACCAGGTCAGAAAATAAAACATATAAATAAACAATAAACAATATTTATTACTGTGTGTAGTAATAAGTCAAACAGATGAACGAAACAAATAGACATATAAAATATCAACAAATTAAATAAGGTAAAATACAGTAAAACACATTAGTGTATAATCACATATAGAAACAATATTACACATTCAATAACAGCTAAGTATTTTTATATTGTTATTTCTGTGTACCCATTTAAGCAGAATGTGATGTTAAAAAGAAATTGAAAAGTATCAAAAGTTAATAAAAAAATTGTAAATAACTTTTAGCTTAAAAGATGTTTTACTCGAGTAAAAGATTGGGGGTACCATATAATAATTTATAATAAAACAATTAAATTTAGATAATCATTAAGAAACCAAAAATTTACTATAAATGTGTTACAAAAATATTTACTCAGGCTCTGCGCAACGCTTTCACTGATAACTGAAACATGTATGTATGCGACGAACTGTTTCGAAATTTGCACACTTTAGGAGTCTGTCGATAAGGTCCCAGGTTTTTTATAAAAATCGGTTTCACTGTGGATTCGATGAGCACTTCTTACGTTAATTACCCACACTTAGATATTATTCAGGTGGGTCACAATTAAGTTTTTGTGCCAAAGAAAAAAATGGTATCCCAACTTTTCTGGTAGTTAAGAGATAGTAATTATATTAAAAGACTTACAGTTTGTTTCCTAGATAGGAGAATTAAATGGGGCCACACCCAATTTATACGGTACAGTAGAATCTGGTGATTCTTCGATACTACTAGACAGCTTTTTCATCAGGGAGGTTCTACACTCACTCACTGACTTTAACTTAATTAGAAACACTAAAAAGCAAGTAATTATTTGCAAATCTAAGGGAAATTTGCCGGTATTTGAATCTAGGGGTTATACGAAAATGACTTGCAAGCACAAGGACCCACGCTAGACTGAATTGTAAATCCTGGTAAAAATTAAGCCGCGTCGCTTCAAACCACCCCTCTTGCGCCACATGATCTTATTCAACCGATTTGATTGGTCAGTCTAAAAAAATCGATAGTTTTGACGGTTAAAGTCCACTAACGTCGAGAATTTTCTAGAAGGTAATATGATCAGGGTCGGCTTAAGTAAGAAAATATAATAAAAAAATAAAAATTTTTCATAGTGTTTTTTGGACATGCTACATATTTATAGCCAGTATTTTTACAATTTGGTTCCTGCTTTGTGGAATCTCTATTGATGCTCCGCTCTGAATTTAATTCTTGATCAAAATCTTGAAATTCCATTTTAAAATTCGGTAAATCTATTGTAGTGTGTAATTCTTCTTTTTTAATGTCAAATTCGAGATTCAACTCATGATTAGTTTGATTTGAAATTTCATTTTCACTTTTAGTATTGAAAGAATGTTGAGGGTTTTGGTATCCCAATTTCGGTTCTCTATTTTTGTATGGTTGTTCTTCAACTAAAAATAAGCAAATCTGTAACTGCCGGTAACTAGATTACAGTTTTTTTTACAAAAAATTTTAAAATCTGCAAATATTTTGACTATCCTCGTATATTTTTCAAAAAAAAAAAATCATTTTTGACTAATTTTAATACTTTTTTTTATCAAAATTTGATATTTTTACTAAAAAACCAAAATTTTCATCAAAAATAAGCAAATCTGTAACTGTCGGTAACTGGATTACAGTTTTTTAGAATAAATTTTAAAATCTGCAAATATTTCGGCCATCCTCGTATATTTAAAAAAAAATGCATTTTTGACGAATTTTAGTAATTTTTTATCAAAATTTGATTTTTATACTAAAAAACCAAAATGTTCATCAAAAATAAGCAAATCTGTAATTGTCGGTAACTAGATTACAATTTTTTTTATAATAAATTTTGAAATCTGCAAATATTTTGACCATCCTCGTATATTTAAAAAAAAATCATTTTTGACTAATTTTAATACTTTTTTATCAAAATTTGATAATATTTTTACTGAAATCCAAAATTTTCATCAAAAATAAACAAATCTGTAACTGTCGGTAACTAGATTACAGTTTTTTACAATAAATTATAAGTTGGTCCTATGGTAGAAAGTAGAAAGATTTTAAAAACAACACCAATAATCATTATCGACGTTATTTCAGAAGTTGTGTAGGATTTTTCGAAAAAACGCCCCTCCCCGTGCTTTTTTCAAATTTTTCATATATTCGAAAACCAATTTCTCATATCTTAAAAACCAAAAAAGATATCAAAATGCAGTTTTTTCTATTCAATCAGAAATTTGATCCTAATTTTAAATTTCGCAAAAAATAAAAAAAAACAACAAAAATATAACGATTTTTCGAAAAAAAAAAAACGATCTTTTTCCGATTTCTTATATTTTGAAAACCAAAAACCAAATTTAAGGAAAATAAAAAAATGATTTGGAGGTAAAATGATATAAAATATAATTATATATGAGCTTACTTATTTCGGGTTTTGATTCCTCCACAATTTCTATTTTTTCTTCTTCAATTATATAATTATCTATATTTCCTCCTATATTCTCACCTGAAATTAAAAATATTAATATTTTTTTAAAATTGATATTTCGTTATTTTTGTGTTTTATTTAATGAACAATTCTGTTTTTTCTTTTTTTTTTTAATCTGTAACTTTCAACAATTTTTTATACATTTTTCATACACAAAATATTTCCAATGATAAAATTTGATCTTACCAAATTCATTAAAAATTTCAATTTCTTCCATTTTAATTCCAGCTTCTGTTTTTACTTTCGAAGCATCCATTATGGAATTTTCTTCAACTAAAATATATTGGAAAATTATTTTATAAATTAACATATAACAAAGTATCTCAAAAACATAAAAATTCCAAAATTTCTACCGTCACATCTAAAATTGCAAATTTCATAAAACAAACTGATATTAACGCCTGAATTTTATAGAAAAACCAAGAATCCTTTATCTTTTTATTAATGATGTTTAATCGGTTTTAATTAATTCTAAATATTTAATGTATGCAGATGATATTAAAATTTTTAAAACTGTTAAGTCGCAATTGGATTGTTTTACTCTTCAAGATGTTTTAAACAAATTTTGTGATTAGTGCGTTACTAATTTACTTGAATTGAATTTTAATAAATCCTTTCAAATAACTTTTCATAGAAAACTTACTCCAATCAAATATCAATATTATTTCAATAATACTAATTTGATAAAAACCGAATCAATAAAAGATTTAGGAATCGTTTTAGATAGTAAATTGTCGTTTGATAATCATATTAATTCCATAACCATTAAGGCAACTAAAACGTTAGGATTTAAGGAATTGTAATAACTTTAATATTAACACTACAAAAACCGTTTTCATTTCTCTTGTACGTTCTATTCTTGAGTTTAATTGTATGATTTGGTCACCATATACATACAAAAACGTATACCAATTAGAAAAGATCCAGAATACGTTTTTAAGATTTGCTGGATACAAATTAATGATCCCAAGAATAAATTTTAGATATGATTATCAATTGATTAAAAGTCAAATAAACTTAATTTCGCTGGATTCGCGCAGAACTTATTCCAATTTAGTAGTACTATTCTACAAAATTGTAAATGGATTAATAGATTGTCCAAATATCCTGTCTAAAATTGAAATAAATATTCCTAAAAAGTCATCAAGACTGAAAACTTTATATAATATACCAACTTATAAAACTAATTAAGTACTTATGCAATAATCCTTTAATTAAAGTTGCTCAATTCATTAATAATCATAATATTGATCGATATGGTCTTTTACTTTACAAATTTAAAAGTATCTTACATAAACTTATTTAAAAGTTCCTCTTTACATTATTCATTTTCATATTGTTTTTATACTGTTATTTTATATATTTGTAAATTTTATTGCTATATTTTTGTATTTTTGTATCTTGTATTTTATAATGTGTTCTTAGGTACTTATAATGGAGATTTCCGTAAATAAACTATCCAACTAAATAGTTGTCGATTTTATTAAAAGAAATTACTCAAAAAACTAGCAAATTATCCCAAAATTTACGAAAATCAAAATTTTCTAACCTTACATACAAAAATGTAATTTTCACATTCAAAAAAAAAAATGATTTTAAAGCGAGATTTTTGTAGAAAACCAAGAAAAAGTCGGGATCAATTTGACAGCTTAAATCTTGAATTAAGCAAGTTATTAGCTATTGCTTCTATCGGTAACGATTTATCCATTTTATTAGTCTGATTATTCTTGAATTTCTTAATGTACCTACTATTGTCAATATTATTGTATAATATTTATTTTGTTGAATTATTAAGTCCTATTCCTGCTCTTGTAATGTCCATTGCCTCATTTCTATATTATTCGTCTCCACGTTAGATTTGTCGGGAGGATCTCAGGTGGTTTTTCGCCGCCATTTTATTATGCTACTATCACAATGTGCGATTTCTACGTATATCGAAAAACAATCTCAAAGAGCAACTAAATAAATATTAAATAAAACTTACCTATGCAAATATAACAATTTGTTTTAACAATAATTGACGAGAGATGATTAGTAGAACAACAACACAAGATTTAATTTGATTTTTTTTATGATTCCTTCGCAAACACAAAACACAACAGGCTTTGTTTGCATAGAGATATAAGATATAGAGCACGTGAGCCATAGGAACGCACACAAGTGAAAGCCAGCACGGAATAGAAAGAGAGTGACTCGCCTGTTGCGCATGTGATTAGACAAAGATAAACCGACGCACTAGTTGTCCTCTATCTTTCTATTTCGTGCTGGTCGTATCGGCACCGACGGACCGACGCACTAGTTGTCCTCTCTCTTTCTATTTCGTGCTGGTCGTATCGGCTGGCTCCCGTGCTCTATATCTTATATCTCTATGTTTGTTTGTCAATCGATTGAAAAGTCAAACAGTATAACCAACAAACCAACCTAAAAACTTTTAAGGTTAAGGCATTCTGGTTAATTCTACTTTATCGATTATTACAAGTCCTGTCATTGTCTTATATATGGCGCAGAAATCATTTTTATTGTTAAAAAAACCAATTTAGTGCCTAAATAGTATATTGTAATACAAGTGTTACAATGACAGAGGTTTCGTAGTACGAGTTCAGTTTGTGAAACGAACCGCGAAGCGGTGAGTTTCGCAAAGAACGAGTACTACAAACCGTCATTGTAACTCGAGTGTTACATACTATTTTTTATAATGAACTTTTAAAAGTATAAAAAAAAGTAAAATGAGTGTTTTTCGAAATATTTATTTATGTTGGCAATCTTGACAGTTTTGACACTTGTCAGTTTTAATGATTTTAAATTAGAATGTTTGTCAAATTTGTATAAAATATTCCGAATTTAGCAATAACGCTGATAATGTAGTTAATAATTTACTACAACATACTTCTTGATTTACTACCTGAACTCTTTCGTTGAAAATCAGTGCAGTGCAACCAATTGTGTAAAACAAAAAGTTACCAAAAACAGTGTTACAATGAATCTATTTCGATACTGTTTTTAGTGTCGAAATAGAAACTTTGTGAACGTGAATTATAAAAAATTGCTTAAAATCATTAAAAAAAGTGTAAAACTGCTTAAAAAAGCAATAAAAACAATGTAGAAATAACAAATAACTGTTTAATTTTGTTAAAAGGAACGTACTTTTATTGACATATTGACATTGAAATTTTCTAATAAAAATAATTTGTGGGCCATCTATAAGACAATGACAGGACTTGTAATACTCGATAAAGTAGAATTAGCAGAATGACTTAACCTTAAAATAAAAGTGAAAAGTGTTTTTAGGTTATACCGGTGGGGTAAGGGTGCAGAAGTTGTTCCTGCAAAAATGAACTATATGCGCAGGTCTGTGCGCAGTGAAAAAAGTCACAAATTGATTTGAATTCTGCGCGAGAATTTCAAATTTGCATGCATTGTTGCCAGATCCATTGCATATCTGTAACAATCGGAAACTTGTGAAATACTGAAATACCACAAAATATAGCATTAAAAATACGGTTATACTGATTATCATGGTCTGTCCAATGAGCCTAAATTCACGTGTTAGATAAAAGTTTTGTAAACAAACATTTTGGTTAGAATTTCTATTTGAAAATACTTTATTTTAAGTAAGTATGTATGTTCAAAGCTGTTAAAAGATTAAGTTATTTGTATTTTAGTGTTAATAATTATAAGCCAAGTTGCAATGTAATATTTAAAGCAAAGTTAAAAACAAAATAATAGATTCTCTAGAAGGCTATAAAACTTTTGAATAGTCTTTTAAAAACAAGAAAATTTTTAAAGCTGTATTGAATAAATTTATTGTATTAAAATCAGAGATTTATCCATATGTGTATTTGAAAAACGTTACAAAATATTCAGTATACTCTTCAGAGTAAGAAACACGTTACAATAGGTTAAAATGTCCGATTTTTACTGTGTGAACCTTCCAATAGTAAGAGATGGAAATAAGTAAGTTCATATATAATTATATTGATATAAAATATAATTATATATGAACTTACTTATTTCCATCTCATCGAAACAATGCATTTCGGCTTTTGGTTCGTCCACAATTTCGAACTGTTCTTCTTTTATTACAAAATAATCTATTATCTTTCCTTTATTACTATCTTGGAAATCTTGGAAATTGGAAAAAGTTCGGTTTTCTTTTCGAAAAATCGTTTTATTTTATTTGTTTTTTTTATTTTTTGTGAAATTTAAAGTGTTTTTGAATTTCTGATTGAATGGAAAAAAACTGCATTTTGATATCTTTTTTGGTCTTTAAGATATGAGAAATTGGTTTTCAATATATAAAAAATTGAAAAAAGCACGGGGCGGGACTTTTTTTCGAAAAATCCAACAGAACTTTTAAAATAACGTCGATAATGATTATTGGTGTTGTTTTTAAAATCTTATAAAACCAACTGTATTCTTCCAATAAACACTTTTTAATACATTCAAATAGTTCTCCTCCTTTCTTCTACTCTTCATATTCAATTTTAGTGTTTCATAAAAAACAAATATTTCGACCATCCTCGTATATTTTTCAAAAAAAAAATTGCATTTTTGACTAGTTTTTATACTTTTTTATCAAAATTTGATAATATGTTTACCAAACAAACAAAATTTTCATCAAAAATAAGCAAATCTGTAATTGTCGGTAACTTGATTATAGTTTTTTACAATAAATTTTGAAATCTGCAAATATTTTGACCATCCTCGTATATTTTTCAAAAACAAGTGCATTTTTGACTAATTTTAATACTATTTTATCAAAATTTGATAATATTTTTACCAAAAAATCAATTTTTTTTAAAAATAAGCAAATCTGTAATTGTCGGTAACTAGATTATAGTTTTTTACAACAAATTTAGAAATCTGCAAATATTTCAACCATCCTCGTATATTTTTCAAAAAAAAAAATCGATTTTTGACTAATTTTTATGCTTTTTTATCAAAATTTGATAATATTTTTATTAAAAACCAAAATTTTAATAAAAAATAAGCAAATCTGTAATTGTTGCTAACTAGATTAGAGTTTCTAAAAAAATTTTTAAAATCTACAAATAATTCGACCATCCTCGTATATTTTCCGAAAAAAATTGCATTTTTGACTAGTTTTTATACTTTATTATCAAAATTTGATAATATTTTTTCCACAAAACTAAAATTTTTATTAAAAATAAGCAAATCTGTAATTGTTGGTAACTAGATTATAGTTTTTTACAACAAATTTATAAATCTTCAAATATCTTTGACATCTTTCAATATTTTTGCAATATTTTTGATCTATTTATTAATTTTTAAAATTCTTTAATCGAAATTGACAATATTTTGACGTTTTTCATAAAAAAAGGGTGTGGCAGTCAGTGGGACTGCCGGCAGAAGTTATACTTCTATGCACTGTTAACTAATAAAACTTAATAACTACAAACACAGGCAAGTAGAAATATTTTTTTTTTTTTAAATTAACTGTATTCAATTAAATAAATACTTAGAAAAATAAGACCAGTTAATGTGTGTCCTTACTTCAAACACGAAAACTAAACAGTAAAACGATCAATGTACAAAAAAAGTGTTTACTAAACCCGATTTGCTTACCGTGGGCTATTACAGATTTTAAAACACTAGAAAACAATGCAAAACATTTTCTAACAACATATACACACTTTTAGGTGTTAGGATCAATACTTTATACAACTACTGCTCTGGAAGTAGAATTTGAGAGGAATATAACAAATAATTTTTCTTTTGACACATCTGGCAATAAATTTGTTGTTGCATTTTTAGCTGATTCAACTAGTTCAGGTGGAGTTAAACATCTTGTTAAATCGACCATTATTTTAAATCGTACACTTTTTTTAATTACCTACACTTTCTTTTTGCGTTTAATACAGTTGCGTTGTGACATAAATTAAAAAGGGTTAGGACTGATCGTTGTTTTTGACAGATAGTTTAGGCGGAATCCGTGTAGTTATGTGGTCATAACCAAACATGTGCGTTGTATAAAATAATATGTCAAACATAATGCGATACATCAATGTAATACAATAACAATAGCTCAGACTGTTTGTTGTATATCTATCTCTTTTCAATGCATTGAATGTTTAAACGGTATTCAAAGGACTTATAGTGATGACTAATAACTTGTAGTAAATATTTCATCTTTGTTTTTACCGAACAATGGACTAAAAAAGCTGTAACGTCAGAGGGCGGGATCTGTCATTTTATCTTTCCAAACAAATTATTAATGTACCTATGTAAATTGCCATTAAGGTTTTTTTACATCAATAGTTTTAATATTTCCTGTGTCAAATAAGATATATTATTTGTAGAAATCGGTTCTTTGGGTGTTTAATATTTATATAAACCATAAATTGTAAGGTAAGAGAGCTCGACTTTTTCTAGACATGCCTTAGAATTATTTTTAGGTTATGTTTTTATTTGTAATGTTTTAAGTTTTGTGTGAAAAATAAGTTATTAATTTTGTTTTTCAGTAAAAATGACATCGAATCATGTTATTAAGCTGTCTGCTATTATGCATTACTTTGATAATAATAATAAAGTTGGTAGAAAGAGGTGAAAATGCAGTGGATTCGGGCCATATTAAAAGTATGCATTTCGATGCTAATTTTACGACTCTTCAAGGGGTTGTACATGCTAGTATGAAAGTCATAACTTATAATTGTGAGGTAAGGATAACTAGCTTAAAATTATTGTCTTAAATTCTTTTTTTTTAAGTTCCGCTTGTACACATTTTATTTTGAGGTGTTACTTTGGTCTAGTTCATCTAAAACATTTAATTAAAGTTTATTAGCATAATAATTTAATATTCTAATGATTGTAGATAACAATAAATAAATCTAGAGCAATCCAGTGGGAGAAAACACAAGAGAAAGTTGGTCTGGATGCATTAAAATCATCCCTAGGAATTGATATAATGCCAACAGGAATTTGGTTATCAAATTCTGGCATATTAGGGGCAAGTCCGGTTGGATTAGTAAGTGACAATGCTATTGTGGAACTAAAAGGTCCCTACGGATTTCGCAATGATTTGCTTTCAGAAAAATAAAAAAATAATAAGTTCATTTGTTACTACAACGAAAAAAATGAACTGGTAGTGAATCAGAATCATAATATTGTTACCATCAGATTCAGGGAAATCTATATATTTTAACAAGAGAAAAGTGTTTTTGGTGTATTTGGACCTTAAAAGAGTTAATAATTGTTGAAATGCAAAAAGATCCATCTTGGGAAGTGAATTTATTGTATTTAGAGGATTTTTTATATAAACCATTATTCCCCAATTTAAGGTCAATATTTTGTAAATAAAAATACTATTTTAACATATTCGTTTTTATTTTCTATATAACCAATAGCCTATATAAACTATTACCTAAGAGTAATTCTAAAATAAAAATAACAAACATACTAAAGGAAACCCACAAACAAAAAAGCCAAAACATACAGTAATAAATTGTCCTGTTTGTTTATTTATAACATCTTCAAATATATGTTATTATATTTATAATATCGAAATATGTACCTAATAAGACTAATCCACTTCTTCCTTTCCACATCATTTCTGGGAAAAGTAAAAAAATTTGCAGTTTTTCTGCTCGCTATAATTGGGGATGAAACACATCACCATTTTTACTCAAACAGAATAGTATGTAATAGTTAAAAAATACATAATTAATTACAAGATTACCATAATAAAATTTATAAACTTGTAAACAAAACATAACCTCAATTCCACTAAAATGCATATAAAATATAAACACTTACACTAACTTTCAATGTTTATTCACTATCACAAATTGGATACACTAGGTCGTATGAAAAGTGTCCGGAAAACGCTAAGATTTTTGATTATTAACCACTACAAGTAATAGAAAAATCTCTTATGGCTTTTTCAATGCAAATTTGTTTTGTTTGGAAAGATTTTTAAGCTCCTCCCATATCTGAAGTCACACTTTTCTAGTCCATATACCTTATATGTGATTCCGTCTCTCTCTTACTCACACCATTACATATGTAATGATTTTTCCCATTTAGCTACACACTAATTCATTCCACAGAGTGTCCGAATAGAAGTATAACTTCAAAAATACGTCAATTTTAAGTAGTCATATTTTTGACCAATTTATAAATCTTTAAATATCTTTGACATCCGTCAATATTTTTGCAATCTTTTTAGTTTTTTGGTCAATATTTAACATTCTTTAACTAAATTTCTTAATATCTTAACCAACAACCATGTAAAAAAATCTGTGAATTTACTTATAATATATTAACATTAGTTTATCTTTGATTTTAGTTGAAGAGCAACCCAATAAAAGTAAAGAACCGAAATTGGAATATGAAAACCCTCAACAATTTGTAACAGTGGCCATGGATAATTCTTCAATTAATTCTTTCAATACTAAAAGTGAAAATGAGATTTCAAATCATGAGTTGAATCTTGAACTTGACATTAAAAAAGAACAATTACTCACTACAATTGATTTACCGGATTTTAAAATGGAATTTCAACATTTTAATGAAGAATTAAATTCAGAGCGGAGCATCAATAGATTCTAGAAAACAGGAACCGAATTGTAAAAATACGGGCGACAAATATGAATGTAAAATATGTTCGAAATGTTTCACACAATCCGGTAATTTAAATAGGCATATTAGAACTCATAGAACGTTTTAATTCAGCCACCATTTCTATTTCTTCTTTATTTAAAAATTATCAATATTTCCTTTTATATTCTCACCTGAAATTAAAAAAATATATATATTTTTTTTAAATCGATATTTCGTTATTTTTGTGTTTTATTTAATGAACAATTCTGTTTTTCTTTTTTTAAATCTGTAACTTTTAACAATTTTTTATACATTTTCCATACACAAAATGTTTCCAATGATAACATTTGATCTTACCAAATTCATTATAAATTTCAATTTGATCCATTTTACTTCCAGTTTCTGTTTTTTCCATTATGGAATTTTCTTCAGCTAAAATATATTGGAAAATTATTTTATAAATAATTAACATATAACAAATTATCCCAAAAACATAAAAATTCCAAAATTTTTACCCTCACATCTAAAAATGCAAATTTCATAAATCAAACTGATATTAACGCCTGAATTTTAAAGATAAATCAAAAATCCTGTTTAGTAATCAATTTTGTTAAAAGAAATTACTCAAAAAACTAGAAAAGAATTTTTTTTGACAAATATACGAGGATGGTCGAAATATTTGCAGATTTTAAAATTTATTGTCAAAAATTGTAATCTAGTTACCGACAGTTACAGATTTTACCATTTTTGAAAAAAATTTTAGTTTTTTGGAAAAAATATTATCAAATTTTGATAAAGTATTCAATTTAGTCAAAAATGCATTTTTTTTTTTGAAAAATATACGAGGATGGTCAAAATATTTGCAGATTTCAAAATTTATTGTAAAAAATTATAATCTAGTTACCGACAGTTACAGATTTGCTTATTTTGGATAAAAACTATAATTTTTTTAGTAAAAATATAATCAAATTTCACGTTTTATGTATTATCGCATTCATTTATTTCATGGTTCTATGTTTTCGTCACTTAAATGTCCTACCTTGATTTTAATTTCCGGGTTCATGTTTCCGCCCATGCGCAGTAGTCCTATTTTATATTACTAATTGATTGTCTTTTTGCCTCCATCTTCGACTTCCAGTGCTGCTGCCAAGTTCTACAGTTCTCCAACAAAATCAGTTATCATCCTATTTAATCATATGCGTTTTTCTGTGTTGTGTTATGGATTAAGTTTGGTTCTGGAACTGTTTTTCGCCGACTTTGAAGATGTTTTATATTACTGATGACATTTTCTTCCAACGTTTTAAAGTTTTTCTCCTCACATGCTTCTGTGTTCGGCTTGAACAATATCCATCGTTACATTCTTACTTAGTACTACGTTGAATTGCCAATTTTTACATCATTTTTGGTGTTTTAAGATCCTTTCCTTTTACGTGGACTTATCATTCACAAGTTTTGAAATTCATCACCTACGTTATACAGTAATCTCTTGGGTTTTGACATCCTTATTTACAAGAACACCTGTTTTTCTATAAGCTCGTTCAAAGCTTTTATTTTATTTTGACCTTAATTTTACCAAATTTTGGATCACCCATCACCAAGTTTTGCTTATGCCGTAGCTGACAACTACAAATTTTCACTTCCAGTTTTCCATGAATGCTTTTAAGTTTTATTTTATATTAATAATTTTTAATGTTTTTAACATAGTTTTTCCGTACCACTATTTCTCAACCATTATTTTTTACCTCTTTTTTCCTCACTACACACTTGTTTTTACCACCGTGGGACCTTTGGTGTAAAAGATATAGAAACCAGTTCTACCATTTAGTTGCTTTCCATTGAAATAATATATTTATACAATTGTATTTGATTACGTTTACTTTTTGCATTTGGTAAGTTGTTAAACTCTAATTTTAGTTGTATTTCTTTCTATCATTTCCATATTTTTTCACAGACCTGATGATGACCTTGTTGGTCGAAACTAGTTGTCAATCTTTTTGAATAGAATACAATAAAATAATTTGTGTGGTACGAGACTTTGTGTTTTCTTTGGTAAAATCTGTAATTGTCGGTAACTAGATTACAGCTTTTTATAATAAATTTTGAAATCTGCAAATATTTAGACCATCCTCGTATATTTTTAAAAAAAATTTTGCATTTTTGACTAATTTTAATACTTTATTATCAAAATTTTATAATATTTTTACTAAAAAAACAAAATTTTTATCAAAAATAAGCAAATCTGTAATTGTCGGTAACTAGATGATAGTTTTTGACAACAAATTTTGAAATCTGCAAATATTTCGATCATCCTCGTATATTTTTCAAAAAAAAATTGTATTTTTGACTAGTTTTAAAACTTTTTTATCAAGATTTGATAATATTTTTACTAAAAAATCAAAATTTTTATCAAAAATAAGCAAATCTGTAATTTTCGGTAACCAGATTACAATAAATTTTAAAATCTGAAAATATTTGGTGCATACTCGTATATTTCTCAAAAAAATTGCTTTTTTGACTAATTTTAATACTTTTTTATCAAAATTTGATAATATTTTTAACAAAAAAGCAAAATTTTTATCAAAAATAAGCAAATCTGTAATTGTCGGTAACTAGATGATAATTTTTGACAAAAAATTTTGAAATCTGCAAATATTTCGACTATCCTCGTATATTTTTCAAAAAAAATTGCATTTTTGAATAATTTTATTTTGGTTCTCTATTTTTGTATGGTTGTTCTTCAACTAAAAATAAGCAAATCTGTAAGTGTCGGTAACAAGATTACAGTTTTTTACAATAAATTTTGAAATCTACAAATATTTCGCGCATCCTCGTATATTTTTCAAAAAAAAGCATTTCTGACTAATTTTATCACTTTTGTATCAAAATAATATTTTAACTAAAAAAACAAAATTTTCATTAAAAATAAGAAAATCTGTAACTGTCGGTAACTGGATTACATTTTTTTACAATAAATTTTGAAATCTGCAAACATTCTTGTATATTTTTCAAAAAAAAATTGCATTTTTGAAAATTAGCTCTATAGTAGTAAGTAGAAAGATTTTAAAAACAACACCAATAATCATTACCGACGTTATTTCGTGCTTTTCTTCAAATTTTTCATATCTTGAAAACCAAAAAAGATATTAAAATGCAGTTTTTTCCATTCAATCAGAAATTTGATCATAATTCAAAAACAATTTAAATTTCATAAAAAAATAAAAAAAAAACAACTAAAATAAAACGATTTTTCGAAAAAAAAACGATCTTTTTCCAATTTCTCATATTTTGAAAACCAAAAACCAAATTTAGGGAAAATAAAGAAGATTTGAAGGTAAAATGATATAAAATATAATTATATATGAGCTTACTTATTTCCATCTCATCGAAACAATGCATGTCCGCTTTTGGTTCGTCCACAATTTATAATTTTTCTTCTTTTATTACAAAATTATCAATTATATTTTCTTTATTACTATTCTCACCTGAAATTAAAAATATAAATATAATTTTAAATTGATATTTCGTTATTTTTGTGTTTTATTTAATGAACAATTCTGTTTTTTTTTAATCTGTAACTACACAAAATTTTTCCAATGATAAAATTTGATCTTACCAAATCCATTCAAAATTCCAATTTCTTCCATTTTAATTCCAGCTTCTGATTTTTCTTTGGTAACATCCATTATGAAACTTTCTTCAGCTGAAATATATTGGAAAATCATTTTATAAATAATTAACATAATAATATAACAAATTATCCCAAAAACATAAAAATTCTAAAATTTCTACCGTCACATCTAAAAATACAAATTTCATAAAACAAACTGATATTAACGCCTGAATTTTAAAGAAAAACCAAAAATCATTTTTAGTGATCGATTTTATTAAAAGAAATTACTCAAAAAACTAGAAAATTACCCCAAAAACTACAAAAATTCAAAACTTTCTAAAATCACAACCAAAAATGGAAATTTTGTACAAAAAAACATATTTTTTGTAGAAAAACCAAGAAAATTCCTTTATAAAAGATTTATTCATAAAAATTTAACAACAAATACTAGCAAATTACCCCAAAAACTACAAAAATCAAAATTTTCTAACCTCACATACAAAAAAAGATGATTTTAACATCGGATTTTTGTAGAAAACCAAGAAAGAGTCTTAATCAACGATTTTATACAAAAAGTTTTAATGAAAAAACAAAACTCACCCCATACATCAAGAAAATCTACACATCCACAAAAATACTAAATTCACAAAAAAAAAAACTAATTTTGGTGATGAAATTTTTACATAAAATCAAGAAATATACAATAATCAACGATTTTATATAAAAAATTTTAATAAAAAAAAACAAATTTTACTTTAAAAACAAGAAAATCTATACTTTGAAATATCCTTTAACAAGAATGCAAATTTCACATAAAAAAAACTGATTTTATAATCAAAATTTTTAAACAAAATCCATAAACACATCTTAATAAACAGTTTTATAAAAAAAAAAAACACAAACGATCAATTTTTACCAAAAAAACAGCCAACCTCAAAATGAGCACCACCAGTATAACCTAAAAAACTAAAAACACTTTTCACTTTTAATGTTTTAATTCTTCTTCTTCTTCTTCTTCCAGTTTTATGGCCGTTGTTCCACTAGTACATTCGGCCAGTGCATTTGGCTGTATTGGTTGGGGTCACTGACAGTGAATCGGAGATTGCCCCTCCTCCCCTGTATTCTATCCAAACCTTGTTTCCATAAATTTACTACTTTAAACATTAATTATTTGATTAACTTTTGTAAATGTTCGTGTTAAATATGTTTAGCAGTGTGTTTATGCGACAGCTTGTGGTGTGAATGTTAATGGATAGTGGATGTTAGTAGATGAGCTATACGGACACGAGCTATTTTTTTGAACATAACCTCACTTTTTTTTGAGCTGGCTGTTTGCCCTAAATGTCAAAGGCCATTCTTCTTTTTTCGAGTGGCCTCTGACAGTTGGCACAAACAGCCAATTCTTCTTTTTCAAGTGGCCTTTGACATTTACTTTTTCGAATGGCCTTTGACTTTTAGCGCAAGCAGCCAACTCTTCTTTTCGTTATATTTTTGAATTTTTTCGCGCTTCGTTGTCATCATACCAACTTTTCATGCATGCAACCAACATTACACAGTGCTACCAACTTTTGCGTTATAACAATTTAATTAAAAAAATTCCAACCAAGCAGAATTGAACCCGGGTCCCCCCGTTTGATAAACAAATACGTTAGCCACTACACCATCGCAGAATTTAATAAAATGTGACAAACAATAGTAGAAAAAAATAAATAATAAACAAGTCTTATCGCAAAAGAATTGAATGTGTGACGTATCATTGTAAAGGGGTTAATGTATAGGGTAAGATGAAGCGTCAAAAAGACCGTATTTATGCTGCCAAAAAGGCATTAAAGCTATATCTCGTAAACGGCCGAACGGATTTCGGCGTGTGACGTATCATTTTAAAGGGGTTGATGTATAGGGTTAGATTAAGCGTCAAAAAGACCTTATTTATGCTGCCAAAAGGGCATTATAGCTATATCTCGTAAACGGCCGAACGGATTTCGGCGTATGACGTATCATTTTAAAGGGGTTGACGTATAGGGTAAGATTAAGCGTCAAAAAGACCTTATTTATGCTGCCAAAAGGGCATTAACGTTGTATCTCGTAAACGACCGAACGGATTTCGGCGTATGACGTATCATTTTAAAGGGGTTGATGTATAGGGTAAGATTAAGCGTCAAAAAGACCGTATTTATGAGGCCAAAAGGGCATTATGGCTATATCTCGTGAATGGCGCAACGAATTTTCTGTGTGTTTGTCTAAAATTTGTATGTATACAATAAATTTTTAATCTGAATCTATGGCGTATTATTTTCTTTTAAATATGTTCCGTTGAAACGGCCAAAACAACGTTCAAATTCATCGTGTTGACGTCTATTTTTTGGCACCTTGACGTTTATGAATTTAGGAACGAAAAAAACGATGAAAAGTAGCACTTTTTGTCACTTTGAAATAATGTTTTTACATAAGAAATACATGTAAATCGTAAATTTCTTTTTACCAGTTTTTTAATACGTTATTGCGACAAATTTTAACGCTATCTTGACGTTTGAACGTTTCAAATTTTAGAACTGTGACGTGCATAAATTTTGCCTCGATAAAATAACATTTTTTGACGCTATATTTATCGATTTTGAAATAAAAGTCATTATTTTTTATAAAAGTTTATTACATTATCTTTATAAAATAAAAAACAATTATAAAATATTAGATTTTTCGATCCAGCTATTATGCGAACTATCAAACCCCAGCCATTTAACGTAGATTTTATTGCCTTTTTTCCTCAGCACTTTTTCAACAAGGTAAACATCAGGATTTTTTGACTTTTGTAACTCTTCCTCGTAAAATGCTCCTTTAATTGGTGATCCATGTAAATCTTCCAACATGTATGTTACGGGATTAGTTATGTTCACTTTGGTAATTTTAAAAAGCTCCGTAGTCCAATTAGGTGTATAGCCTTTATCGAATAGATGCTTTGCCTTGCTTATGCGCACCACATCTCCAATTTTATATTTTCGCGGGCCTGCTATTTTCAAATGATTATAATGTTGCTGTAGAATCTCTTTTTCATTGGACTTGTTTACCTGAGACGGCTTTTGACCAATTGTTCTATGTTTGCTTTCGTTGTACTCTTTTGTAATTTTCGGCAACACATCTATCCACCTGTACGTACCGTTTAAGCTAAAATGCTTATACAATTTCGTTTTCAGTGTTCTAATAACTCTTTCCGCCATACTTGCTTTCATCTTTGTAAATGTACTATAATGATTTATGCCATGTTTCTGCATTAGATTTTGAAATTTTGTGTTGTAAAACTCTTTGCCCTGATCAGATTGAAGATTTTTCGGTTTGCGTTTTCCCATAATATCGGCAAAAGCTTTCGTGATTTCTTCGCCAGTTTTCGATTTCAACGGTCGAGTCCAGAGAAATTTCGAGAAGCAGTCAATTACCACTAGAATCATTTTAAACGATTGATTTTGAGTTGCGTAAGAACTCATTTCAGCCAAATCAATTTGCCATAAATCGTCTAAACCTTTGATAATTGTTCGTCGCCGAGCATAATTTTTTCGAGCCGGTTTATGCAGCTCATTAACGACTTGAACCTTTTCCTTTGAAAACATGACTGTGACTAAATCTAATGTTTAGGGATTTTGTCCTAACCGCTTCTCCATTGCTTTAATAATATTTAAAACATTTCGCAGATTATTTTGATTTATAGTTATTGTATTAGTCAACTCAGCAATGTTTTTTTCAATAGCCACAATTTTTCCAGAGAGTACATTAACATTTTTCGTTACAGAGTCAGTTCTTTTAAGAATCTCATCGAACAAATCTTGTCGTATATCTGGAATATCCTGATTATATAATTTTATTATCGCTTTCTCGATTTTATCTTTTACGTTTTCTACTGCATTTGTTTGATTAACAGCTAACTGTGCAGAGTTTGCATTAATCGTTGCTATTTGTGATTCTAAACTTTTAAGCGAATTTTTGATGTCTTCTCGTAGGTACTGTTTTGCAGTGACAATTGAGTCATCAACATACTTTTTGTTAGCCATATGTTTGCTGGCTAACGGAGGATCTCTTGATATAAAACTGTTTATGGACATCAAGTCATTATTGAATGTAAGTTTCATAGCATTCATGTTTTCAGTCAACTTTTGCACATTATTATCCATATATTTTTTATTGACGGCATCGCTGTCTGAGTCAGGATCTTTAACATTACAAAGCTTTAAATTTTCAAAATCAATATCACCGTTTGCAGTATGGACTAAACTTGGTTTAGACATTAGCAATAGTTTTTTATTGCCTACATCATGTTTAGTACGTCCGAATTTGTCGACACTCATTGTGGTAATGATGTTTAAGCAATAATGCGTGCTTCTTTTAATTCCTCAATAATTGCAACAATTTCATTATCATTCGAAGTATTTCCTGCTTCTTTTGATGCTATTAAAAGCCGAAGCCTGTCAACAAGTTCGTTTGGATCGTCCCAATATTGAAGGTCAATTTTATTATCGTTGTAAACCATTTGCATCCCAGAGCCCACAGTGCTCGAATGTTTTCGTAAGTGAGAGGTAGCCAGAGGTTTTATGATATGTGTGTATTTAAATCGGTTTGTTCCTTTAAGGTGTCCTTTAATGTTTTTATGAGGATTTGTTAATTCTAGTATTGTTCCATAACGCTTTAAATCATCATCATTGAAATTTTTAGGTTCATCATTAAAAATTAATTCATATAGACCCGGTGTACCTCCTATCTGTTTGCCTTCTGTAATAATAAATCCATGCTTTTTATCAAAGTCGATTTGTTTGCTACCCAGAAACCATTTAGATGTATCACCATCGTAAGTAGGACCATAAACCGTATCTATATTATCTTTTTTCTCCCAATGATCTAGAATATATGGATGAGCCATTGGGGGATACTGATCCAAGTATTCCTTAATAACATCTTCTGAAATGTTAAGATTTTTAACAGCCTGTTCTTCGTCTTCATAGAATACTTCATCATCATCATCACTAGTAGTTTCAGCAACATTTTCGAGTTTTACAAACTCGGGTATACTTAATTGCTCTTTTTGTTTAGGTGATTCCTCTTTTTGTTTGGGCGGTTCTTCTTTTTGTTTAGGTGATTCCTCTTTTTGTTTTGGTGGTTCCTCTTCTTTCTTAGGCTCTGGCTCGGTAACTGATTGAGGATAAGAGATCACTGTTTGGTTTAGAGAAGATTTTACAATTTTGTGTAGTTGTTCCGTGACAGGTTTAATAGTTATTTATGATATGAGTGTTAAAAGTGAGGTTTTATTTTGTGAGTGAAAACGTTTGTGAAATGAGCGGAGCGAATTGAACAATTTCACGAACAAAATAAAATCACTTTTAACACAAATACCATACAATGTTTTTTGTACAACTTCCCTATTTTGATAATGAAACGAGCGAATTTGCAATGACAATAAACCAAACCGTGTTAAAAGTAAACTAAACCGTGTTAAAAGTAAACTTGTTTATATGGCAACGTGTTAAAAGTATTTTTAACACGCTGCTATGTAAACAATCGTTTTTAACATTGTTTGCTATCATTAAAAGTGCCACTTTTAATGACAGTTGTACAAAAACAATTTATTTAGTGTCTCATCCGTTTCAACTTTACCCAATTGTAACGCTTTATATTTTTTTCGAATCGATCGAGCAAGTTCGGCAATTTTTCTCTTACGAATGGCAATGTCAAGTGGATTGTCTGACATGTTGTCGAATAATGACTGTAATGTTACAATTTTATGTATTTATCGAAACCGATTCGATATCGACCGTTGTTTAAATCAAAGTCTTTCGCAATAACCATTGTCCCATACTTTTCTTGCCAACATTTCGAACACAACTGTTTGAATTCTTCAAAACTCATATCCGGTGACACGTGTTCATCAAAGACATGTTTCAAATTGATAGCATCTTGTTTAAAAAGTACAATTAGGTTACTGTTATCTCTACAAATTTGTTTACAGCATTTCGAGTAGGTTTGTGAAAGAAATGCGCTATCTATATCCCGATGTCGGCCCATGCTGTAGTATTCTCGAATCTTTTGCTGGTTCTCACATATGACGTCATCAAAAATAAAAATTGAATTTGGTTTAGCATCATTTGGGCTAATAACTACATCGTTTTCTTTAAACGGAAAATATCCCACTCCTTTAACTTTCGACAGCACTTCTTCCAACAATTTATACTTGGGCTGATATAATGACTTTGAATAAACGTAAATATTTTTAAATTTCGCGCCATGTGGATGAAACAGTAACGATAACATAACGTTTGTTTTGCCACACCCACTGGGTCCACAGATTAGCGCCCGAAACGAATTTGGTAGCAATGGTCCATGTTTACTGTCAGCGATTTGACCGTTTCCTTCATCTAAATTTTCAATCGGAAGCGTCTGGTCTTGCTGAATGATCTTCATTGTTTAACATGTTTTTTAATGTTTCAATGTATAAGTAGAGTAGTAGTTCTTAAATTATTTCATTTCTCATGTTGGTGTTTGAAGGTGAAGGTGTGCTCAACAGCCTTATCAATAATCTACCGTTTGAGTTACATTATCCTAGTTACAACTTTTTGGGTCCTGGAACTAAATTACATAAAAGACTTGCACGTGGAGATACGGGGGTTAACCTGCTGGACGACGCAGCCAGAGAACACGACATTGCATATTCTAAACATAAAGATTTAGCGGAAAGACATAAAGCAGACGAGATTCTAGAGAATAAAGCGTGGGAAATAGTAAAGTCCAAGGACGCTTCAGTTGGTGAAAAAGCCGCAGCTTGGCTAACCACAACTGCAATGAAAGCTAAACGTAAACTTGGCATGGGTGTTAGGAAACCTAAATCGTTTAAACGCAATATTATAAGTAAAATACAAAGAGATATAAAAAAAGCTGGTCCTTTGGCTACATTAAAACGAGCAACCAGTGTTGCTCTTAAAGCAGCCAGGGTTGCTGTTCAAAATGCTGGTGGAAAAAAACAGGTTAAAGTACCTAGGATTATTCCCATCGAACCAAAATCCGGAGGCTTTTTACCGTTAATTCCGTTATTTGCTGGACTAAGTGCACTGGGGGCGTTATCCGGTGGAGCTGCTGGAATCGCTAAAACTGTGATTGATGCGAAAAATGCACAGAAAAAATTGGAAGAAGAACATCGACATAACAAAGCTATGGAATCTCTCGGTAAAGGACTATATTTACGAAAAAATGCCAGAGGAGGCTTTGGTCTCTTTCTAAAGAAGCAAAAAAACTAATTACGCTACCCAATCGAGGATTGTATGATTACGAACTAAAACGATATGCTAAACGTCTAAAAATCCCAAATTTTAGAGGTGTATTTATGCGAGACACATTGCCTAAAACCGGTCCTGTTCAACGCGAATGCGCAATCCTAAATTTGGATGAAAGCAAAAATCATGGAACTCATTGGGTGGCGTATCGGAAGATTAACAATAACGTTGAATATTTCGATTCATTTGGCAAGTTGAAACCGCCGAAAGAACTTGTACAATACCTGGGGCCTGCAACGAAAATTGTTTACAACCACGATCCTTACCAGACTTTTAATCAAATCAATTGCGGCCATCTTTGTTTAGAATTTCTATACGATGGAGGCAGTTTTGGCGTACATTAATCGTGAAAAGAAATTGATTGACTTTACTGAACAGGAATTGGCTTGTTTTCCTATATGTTATTTGAAAAGGTATGCAAAACCTTGTGAAATATTACAAGTTTGGTGCAAGTTGCCGCTTGAATATAGATTGGATTTTGAATTGCGAACCTGCCTGCCCTGCTTTGTTCATCATAATCGTCCTGAATGGACCACCCATGTTGACGGACCTGCGCAATCACAAGGAAATTGTCATATATGTAAACTAGGTTTAGAAAAATGTAATGAACTTGTAAAAAATTATTTAAATAAATGTTAAAGATATACAATTTTATTTCTTTGTTCAACCTCCAACAGTTATGTTGTTGACGCTAGAGAGTCGTGATTATCAATTTGATTGGACTCCTCCGGTTCCGTTAAGTTTAGATCCAAGGAAACAATACAAGTTGGCATTTCTGTTTTTCTTTTCGTACAACAGTATACCGAATGTAGAGATTGGCAGTAATGCTTTTTACTATTACGAAAATAACGATAAAACTAAATTGCAGAAAATAACCTTAAATACTGGTTGCTATGAAATTTCCGATATTGAAGAGACGATTAGAAATTTACTAAATATACCACCAAATGCAAAGATTGAAGACGTTTTTTCATTGAAGCCCAACAATAATACACTCAAGTGTGAAATATTCAGTAGTCAACATGCAATAAATTTCGAGCGTGAAGACAGTATAGGCAGAATGTTGGGTTTCTCAAAGAGGATTCTGGAACCGAACGTAAGACATAGTTCCGATCTACCTGTGGAAATTGTTAAAGTACGAACGATTCGTTTCGAAACAAACATTACCACCGGAGCCTTCTACAACAACAGACCTACTCACACTATCCACGAGTTTGGTATATCCGTAGACCCTGGTTACGCTATCGACGAAATTCCGAAAAATATCACGTATTTGCCTGTGATTAATATACCTGAGATTACAAATATTACTATACTGGCATTGGATCAAAATTCAAGACCTGTAAATTTTCAAGGTGAAAGAAGCATATTGGGTTTGGAGTTGAAAGAATGGGATTAATTTTCAACAACTATATAGCACCTTCATATTTTCAGAAGCCTGCAGTATTGAACAAATCGTTAAACTGTTCGGTACAGCTGAGCAAGAAAAACATTTTATTTTTGAAAGCTCTTGGTTTCAAAGTTATTAACAATAATAATTATAATAATGAATCGTATACGAACAATTCAAGATCCAATGTTTGATCTCTATCGAGAACCGACTCAGGATGAATCGATTAGAAAATCCGAATACCGATCTTACACACCATTCATCAAATCGTTTAGCTGCAGCGACATTGTAGAATTTAGTGTAAATCAGGTGGACTCATTCTTTGCAATGCATGATACGTTGTTGGCTATTAAAGGAAAATTAGATGTAACTGGTAATGGCGATGTTAGTTTGACACCAAACTTTGGAGCATTTCTATTCGACTCGTGTACGTATACCGAAAGTGCAAGAGAGATAGAAACAGTTCGAGATCCTGGAATTGTTAGCACTGTAAGAGCTTTAACATGTTACAATGAAGAAGATTCTCGTCACCTCGCCATTGCTGGTTGGAATTATCCTGTAAGTCCCATTCTCAATCCTGATGATAAATCATTTAGTTTACTGATGCCGCTTAAACACATCTTCAACATTTTCAATGATTACCCAATGGTAACTTGTGGACGACAAACGATTCGATTCGTTCGAGCTCGTAATGATCTCGATAGCGTTATTGTAACAGAGAAACGAGATGCCGCTGGCGTAGCTACTATTACAAACGTACAGATTATGATTCATTCGATGGAACTGAAAGTTAAACATATTTATCCAAATGATTTTGTTAAAGAACAATTGATGCGATCAATTCAAAGCGATCGTCCAATAGTAATTCCGTTTAGAAAATGGGAACTACATGAGCTACCATCTTTGACCGCAGGAGCAACACAAGAAATTTGGGCTGTTAAAACAACGTCTGCAATAGAGAAACCTCGATATGTTATTGTATTTTTCCAAACTAATAGGAGAAATCTGAAAATTGCAGATCCTTCTTTATTTGATCATGTAAATCTACAAGATCTCAGACTCGCATTGAATGGAGAATATTTTCCCAATGAAAGGATGCAACTTGATTTTGACAAAGGCGATATTGCGCTAGCTCATTACAACTACAGCGAATTCAATTCCAGTTACAACAGAGTATCAATGAAACGACCATTAATGGATTTTCTAGCATTCCGAAATCGTGCTTTGTTTGTTATCGATTGTTCTAAGCAAGAAGAATCGATGAAATCATCGACTGTTGATGTACGACTAGAAATTGATGCCAACAAAGGATTTACCAAAAATACTAAAGCATATTGTATCATAATTCACGATTGTTTATTGGAGCATTATCCCTTAACGGAAGTAGTTAAAAATATAATATAAACTGCTAACTATTTAGTATTTGCTCAGCTTTCAAAGAAGTTTCATTGTCGTCGTCGTCATCATGAGAATTGCAGTAGTCGACATCCAAGGATTTATAATCGATGAAGTTTTTTATCCAAAAGAAGTCGCTATTCAGATTGGTGGTATAAAATCGAATTTTTTATTTAAACCTCCTAAACCATTCCACGAGTTGACTGCTAAAGACAAGAAAACTACGCGGTATTTGGAAAAATTTATACATGGAATACGATACGATTCTGGAGATGTAGATTATTCCGATGTCAATGCAATTTTAGAGAAACACCTACTTGGCAACGTTGATTTGATTTACGTACGAGGAAATCAGAAATTTGATTTTTTAAAAGCAAAATGTGAAGAACTTGGACTCCATCTATTAATTTATGATGTTGCAAATTATGATGGGACACCCTGTGCAACGAAAAATTTTGAAGCTGTATATTCAGGATGTCCTCACCACGCCAACGGTAAATTTATGTGTGCATATAATAATATTCTTTCTTTGTATAATTGGTTGTATTATACTGTATTACCTAAATAAAGCTATAAAACAAAAAAATAAGGTTTTTTATTAAAACACCTTTTACAAGTTTACAAATATTTATTGTTCTTATTATTTAAAAATACATTTCATCGCTTCATTCTTCTTTTTACCTCTTTTGATATAATTTTGAGAATTAGTAAGTAAACTCCTACTAACGTTGCCCATTCTATTTGTACGATTTGGCACATTTTCTTTTGCATTGGATCCTCCATAGTAATTTCTAGTTGTTGCATTGGGATTTGAAGATTTGTTCGCCATTCCCCCACTCCTTCAGAGTTATCTTTAAAAATTAATTTTAGCTTGTAGTTGAGAGGTGATTCTGTTAAATTCAATGCAAACACCGGCAATTTTCCATCATTGACTGTTGACAGACTCATCATTTGCCATGTATTGCATTCTTGTTTTGTTCCGTTTGTGTCTAAACACACGCCAATATGTGCAACGTTTTGCGGAACGTTAACGTAAAGCATGTTATTTAATAGTGCTGTTAAAAGAACAAAATTTGCTTTTAGCAAGGCCATGGTTTTATTCGTCTTGTGGGCGTTGATGATGTTGGTAAATATTTTTCAAAAACTTTGTTCCACAAACTTAAATTTTCAATCTTTTTTAATACTTCTTTTTGGTCTTCGTAGACAGAAATCTGTTGGTTTAATTTTCTTATATTTTCACAAAACTCTTCAAGTTTTTGACTATATTCTCTCGAATCCATTCTAAAACTAAATATTTTCCATGATATGTTTTATTATTAATAAGTCTGTTATCACTCTAACACATCAGTCGATTACGTCACACATTGCGAACCTGCTTATGCACCAAGGTCACGCGCTTTTAATATTTTAGACGATTAGAACACTTCATCTTACCCTATACAGCAACCCCTTTACAATAATACATCATACGTCGAAATCCGTTCGGCCGTTTACGAGATATAGTTATAATGCCTTTTTGGCAGCATAAATACGGTCTTTTTGACGCTTAATCTTACCCTATACATCAACCCCTTTAAAATGATACGTCATACGCCGAAATCCGTTCGGCCGTTTACGAGATATAGCTATAATGCCCTTTTGGCAGCATAAATAAGGTCTTTTTGACGCTTAATCTAACCCTATACATCAACCCCTTTAAAATGATACGTCACACGCCGAAATCCGTTCGGCCGTTTACGAGATATAGCTTTAATGCCTTTTTGGCAGCATAAATACGGTCTTTTTGACGCTTCATCTTACCCTATACATTAACCCCTTTACAATGATACGTCACACATTCAATTCTTTTGCGATAAGACTTGTTTATTATTTATTTTTTTCTACTATTGTTTGTCACATCTTATTAAATTCTGCGATGGTGTAGTGGCTAACGTATTTGTTTATCATACGGGGGGACCCGGGTTCAATTCTGCTTGGTTGGAATTTTTTTAATTAAATTGTTATAACGCAAAAGTTGGTAGCACTGTGTAATGTTGGTTGCATGCATGAAAAGTTGGTATGATGACAACGAAGCGCGGAAAAATTCAAAAATATAACGAAAAGAAGAGTTGGCTGCTTGCGCTAAAAGTCAAAGGCCATTCGAAAAAGTAAATGTCAAAGGCCACTTGAAAAAGAAGAATTGGCTGTTTGTGCCAACTGTCAGAGGCCACTCGAAAAAAGAAGAATGGCCTTTGACATTTAGGGCAAACAGCCAGCTCAAAAAAAAGTGAGGTTATGTTCAAAAAAATAGCTCGTGTCCGTATAGCTCATCTACTGATGTTATGATAACTTGTGTGTGAGATGCAAGGAATGATTAAAGCTTGATATGATTATGTTTTAGGAAAAATAAGAGTAGTGAGATGATACTATGGTTGGGGTTAGCTAAAAGCATTGGTATGTTTAGAGGTGCTACTTTGCTTAACTCTACAATACGTTGGTATAGATCGTAATCCAAAGTTTTATTAATTGGACATTCGAAAAATATGTGTTCGAGGGTTTCCTCTCTCCCACACTCACAATATGGTTCATTTTTAATTTTGATTTTAAATAGATGTGCCGCAGAGAGGCAATGACCTGTCCTCATTCTTATAACCGTAGTTATATGTCTCCTATCTTTATATTTTAAATTATAAAACCACGGTTTGGTTGGGAATTCAGGTTGTAATTGATGATAGTATTTACCCTTAATTTTAGCTTGATTTTTCCACGTTTCTGTAAAGTTTTTTTTGATTTTATCTTTGATTATTGGAATAAGGTCTAAATATTCAATTTTTTTGTTTTCTGGGATATTTAGTGATCTCCCAATGTTTGCTAATTTGTCAGCTAATTCATTCCCCTCTATTTTTGCATGCCCCGGAATCCAACACAATCTGAATTCCCCACCTCGGTTGTTCAATTCATATATTTTTTGTTTCGTTATTATAGTCCTATAATCCCTATTACTATCTATGTTATTGTTACTTATACTTTCTATAGCGCTTTTCGAATCAGTTAATATTATCGCTTTATTGATGTTCTTTTGGAGACATATTTCAATACTTTTCAATACCGCTTGCGTCTCTGCCGCACATATATTCGTTTCAGACATTAATTTAGTGGAATATGAATAGTTTATACTCGGAATGGAAATCCCCATCCCAACTTCACTAGATCCATTCTGTTTGGTTTTTCTAGATGCATCTGTATACACCAGAACACTATCCCTATTTTCCAAAGAGTGTTTAAAAGCCAAAAAATCTGCCTGTGTAGTTATTGAGTGTTTTCTATAGGGTGATTTAACAATAGGGATTTTATATGAGTAGATTTGCATTTCTGTTCGATAACATGGGTGGATCTCATGTTTATTTATTTTTTCTGTGTAGGGGTCCAGTAAGTTTAGAGCATCAATCAAATATGAATTTCCGTTGTTGTTACCATACGTTAGTCTTTGCCTATTCAACACTCTTAGTTCTTTAATTAATTTTATTATTATGCTAAACTCACATTTTAGATGTTTCAACACAAATTTTGAAGCTAGCCATTTGTATCTGTGTAACAAATCCATTGTGCCACTTTCTCCAAGGATTGCATTTATAGGTGTCGATTTCATCACACCCAACATTACCCTTAAGGCTTGATATTGTATTCGATTTATTTTGGTGAAATTCCCTTTAGTGGTGTTTTTCATCAAAATCGCCCCATAGTCCAAATGTGATTGTACTAATCCATTAAAAATCAATTTTAGCGTTACAGGATCTGCACCCCACCAAACTCTTGTGACTGCTTTCATGACGTTAATTCCCCTGTTTGCTTTAGCTATGATGTTATCAATGTTCAAATTCCAACTCAGGTTGTATGAAAAAATAACTCCCAAATATTTAATCTCATTTTTATTTGGTATTATTCTGCCATTGATTTTAATATATGGAGGGGATTTACATTGTTTATTTTCTCTAAACCATATATTCTGGCATTTGTCTTCTGACAACACCATATTATTTGTTTTAAGCCAATTGTCTATATTATTTAGGGTTATATTTGCAATAGCTGCTGTTTCTACCATGGTTGTCCCTTTCGTTAATAATACTAAATCGTCAGCATATGATAATAGTACACATTCCTTTGGAATTAACTCATATATAGATCTAATATATAAGTTAAATAGCAACGGGCTGAGCGGAGATCCTTGGATAAGACCAACTGTCGCATTTTTTGGACCTATTATATGTCCTTTATTATCTTTGATGTATAGAGCGCGATTATTTAAAAATTGAAAAATTAAATTGTTGATGTCCTGTGGTATATTTAGTTCTTTTAGCACTTTATACAACTTATAATGATCTACACAGTCATAAGCCGATTTAATGTCTAAAAAGGTACCTAGTAATTTTTGTTTTTTTAACAATGAAATCTGGATATTTAAAGTGAGAGTGTTTAGATTGTCTTGGACTCCCATTCCCTTGCGAAAACCCGTTTGATATATACTAAACCATTTGTTTGTTTTTTGTTTCCGCTAAAAAATCCATCCTATTTTTTATTATAGTTTCAAGGATTTTTCCCACACAAGAAGCTAACCCTATCGGGCGATAATTATTGCTATTATTGAGATCTTTGCTAGGTTTAGGGAAAGCCAAGATCAATTGTGTTTTCCATTCTGGTGGTATTTCAACCCCTTTGACGTGTTTATTAAATATTTTAGTTAGCAAAGTTATACCAATTTGAGGTAAATATTTTAACATTGGCGTGTTAATGCCATCCATTCCCGGTGCTTTGTTCTTCTTAGCCATTATTGCCATATATACCTCTGTTGATGTAATCGGTTCCGTATTAGTAGCTGCAAAACTATGAATATGGTCGGGATCAATACGACATACCGTTAACTTGTCTAGTATTTGTGTAGCTATAACTGTCTCAGGTAAATTTGTATTTGTGTAGTTATCGTTTTTATTATTAAATTTTTTTATGGTTTTCCAGACATTCGCTATATTTGATGTTCTATTTAGGGTAGCCGTGAATTCTTGGAATTTAGTTTTTTTTTGTATTTTAGAAAATTTTTTGTTTTTGCCATTACTCTCTTTAAGTTTACGTAGTTTTCCATGTTGTAATTATTTTTTAGTTGTTTAATTGCGTTTTTTCTTTCCACTACTTTACTTTTGCATTCTTCATCCCACCATATTATCTGACTTTTCGTGTTTTTCTTAGGGTAAAATTTTATTGTTTTTGTTGGTATAAATTTAGCTGCCGCTTCATTAATGCAACTTATGAAGTCCTTGTAGTTTTCATTTGTTAAGTCTAAATTGTTTTCTAAAAATTTAGCATAACCTGTCCAGTCAGCTTTATTAAATAATTTTATTTCTCTGTCTACCGGATTTAAGTATATGTTGTTTGATACTGTTAGTTCGTTAAAATTTAGTTCGCAGAAAGTAGGGTAATGGTCGCTACAGCCACAATCCCCTATTACTTCCCATCTACAGTCTATTGCTAGATTATGCGAAGTTATTGTAATGTCTACAGGACTTGGGTGTTCATTTGGTCTGTTTACTCTGGTTGGTGATCCATCGTTGAGATATACCCAACCATTATCCTCCAAAATTCTAGTTAAAATATTACCATTAGTGTTATTCGACCAACTTCCCCAACTCTGATGATGTGCGTTCAAATCACCCATTATAATAATGTTTTTGTTTTGGTTATGTAGGTCCAAGAAAAAATTATATGGTAGCTTATTGCTCGGGGTTGAATAGATATTAATTAGGCTATATTTGTCAATTTTTATCCCTATATATCTAAAGGCATTTGTTTGCCATTTTTGATTTAGTTTAATTTCACTATATATAATATTTTTTTTAATTAAGGTGGCTATTCCCGCTGCCCCTGAATTACCATCTTTCCTAATTATATTGTAAGACTTGTTGGTCCATTGTTGGTTTGGTTTTAGTTTAGTTTCATTAATAAATATCACGTCCGGTTGTATACTTTGCATTAGAATGTTTAGGTTTATGTTATTAGAGTTAAAACCATTCATATTCCACTGTAATATTTTTAGATATGGTTTCATGTCATTTACCAATCCGATAGATCAGGGTCGTCCCTGTCTTTCGGAATTTTGGATAGTTCTATATTAGTTGTAAGTAAATCTCTCAATTTCGCTTTAAAATTTTTATCGGGATTTATAACTAATTTATATATTTCTTCTACTTCTAAATTTTGCGATGCACAGGTCGGCACATTGTTTCCACTGCTCTCTCTACTGTTTAAATTGAATTTATTTAAGTTGGTGTATACCGATTTACTGCTACATTCATTGTTGTTTGTAGCGTTAAAGTTAAAAACAGGTTTATTTGGTGAATTTATTTGACCGTTTTTGTTTATTAAAAGATTATTGTGTTCAGTTTTATCGTATCCAATTGTGAGTTTTTTAATCAGAGATTTGTTTTTAGCTGCGTATGAATAAGTTCTTTTGGTCGAAACTTGACTGGCGACCATTCTCCTTTCGTTAATATTAATACTATTAGGTTGATTTTTACTTGACTTTAATGTATCCGGAAAGTTACCTGGATGATTTAATACGTCCGCGTTTTCTACATCGCCTAAATATGTTTTTGGGTACAAGAGTTGAGCTTCATAGTAGCTTAAATTTTCAAAAGCCATCGTTTTTTTTATGTGTTGTTGTCTATTAAATTCCGGGCATGTTCTATTACACGAATTGTTTTCGAGCGATTTGCAAAATATGCATTTTTTACTACAATTCACGTGTTCGTCACAGTTTTCTCCTACAATTTCCCCACAATTATGACATTTAGTTTTCGATTTACATAATATTTTGGTATGACCATAGAGAAGGCAGTTGAAACACTGTGTCACTCTCGAAACATATGGCACTATATTGTATACAATATGACATATTTTAACCTCTCTAGGCAGGATTTTACCCTCAAAAGTTACCAAAACCGTGCCTGTTTTCTTGTATTCAATTTCTTTCTCCGCATTAATAATTTTTCTATTTAGTCTTTTTACTTCCATTACTCTAAATGGTGACATAATTTTGTTAAGAATCTTTTCATCCGTGAAAAATGGATTAACATCTTTCATTATCCCTTTGCAAGTTACTTGGTTCTTGGGTATATATACATAATATTTGTTATTTAGTTCATTAGCATTGTCCACAAATTTATTCGCCGCTAAGTAATTACTAAAAATAATTCCTATTTTATTTATTCCTTTAATTTTAATTTCAATAAGATCTTTTAGGTTTAAATCACAAATATCATTTGCAATTTGTAGCTGATTGTATTTCCCTATTTTATGTTCCTTTTCCTTACCTTCTACTATTACTAGATATGGTCCTACATATTCTTTTTTATACCTAATATCATTATTTTTATTTCTATTTCCTACTAAATTTGTACTTGTTATATTAGACATGCTAGCTAAATTTTGAACAACTGTAACAGTCGATTCACTATAATCCGTATTAGAATCTACACCGGTTTTATCCGGTGGTTCTGATTTTTTTATGCCACCATGAGGTGACATATTTCAATTTTCAATTACCGACTATACCAACGATTAATACAATGTAATATTAGAGAAAAGAGATTAATTAGTCAAAATGTGACTTACCAATGCTTAAGTGGTTAATAAAGAAACACTTGGAACGAGGATGTCAAAAGGATTATCACTTTTTACAATTCGCTGCCAAACACACGTCCGTTCACTTTCAAAGTCAACGAAAAAGTCCTTTTCACTTTTAATTTAAATTTAAGGTTAAGTCATAAAGTCATTCTGCTAATTCTACTTTATCGAGTATTAGAAGTCCTGTCATTGTATTATAGATGGCGCACAAATTATTTTTATTAGAAAATTTATTTCATTTTTCATGTAAATGATAATTAATTATCTTCAACAATATATTTAAAATAGCTTTTTTTAGAAATAATTATTAACATTTTCATTATCAGAATCAAAATAATACACTTACAACAATCCTAGATTTTCATCACTTGATAGTAGCGTTGTATGAGATAGTAGGCGGAGTCGTGTTAGGTTTTTTGCGTTACGTCGCCACGCCAGAAATCGGTTTTACCTTACCTACATGCGCCTATAGATGTTTCACATCAATAACTAAATTAGTGAGATAAATAAGACGAATAACTCACCAAAGTTAGATTTTTCACACAAAATTTCAAAATTAACTTTGAAAACAATCTTAATCGAAGAAAAGCTAACACTAAACTAATAGAAATGACAGATAAAAGGAGAGAGGTTTAAAGTTTTGATACTAGATGGCGTTTTAAATTTATTTTTAATATTACTATTTAATTAAATAATATTGTATTGTTTTGCTTAAATATAATAAAAGAAAACGATTAAAACAGTCTAATAAATACTAAATAAGTATAAATTTAATTATAAAAAACTTAATTTTAAACAAACAAATACTAAATGTCAATTCTGTCAAATTCTAATCCACCTTCGACTGTTGTTTTTTATAATAATTAATTTAAAATTAAGTTGTTTTTATAAAATTATACTTATTAAATGTCTTGTAGACGGTTTTTTATTGTTTTTAAGCAAAACAATACAATAAAATCTAATTGAAAAATATTAAAAATAAATTTAAAGCGCCATCTAGTATAAGAAAATCTAAACTTTGTGACATATAAAAACAATATCTTTATCAATTTTTTTAATTTAAACGATATATTTTAATAGTTTTGTTTATACTAACATAAATACAATACGTAAAAGTATATTTTAAAAATATAAAATAATTTTACAAAAGAATTTTTATGAAATATATCAATAATTAAATAAAAGTTTAACTTTCTCTTAACAGATGTCGCTTTACGGAATATTAATTCAAACAAATTTTACAATTAAACAATTTATTTTTGTTCCGATAATGAAAATAATAGTAATAATATTTAACAAAAAGGTGATTGTAAACATATTTAATATAAATTATTATTATTTACATAAAAATAAACAAAGTTTCTAATAAAAATGATTTGAGCGCCATCTATAAGACAATGACAGGACTTCTAATACTCGATAAAATAGAATTAGCAGAATGCCTTAACCTTTAGTTTTTAGGTTATACCGTTTGACTTTTCGATAGATTGTCAAACAAAGCGATTGTGTTTTGTGTTTGCGAAGGAATCATAGAAAAATCAAATTAAATCTTGTGTTGTGGTTCTCCTAATCATCTCTCGTCAATTGTTAAAACAAATTGTGATATTAGCATAGGTGAGTTTTATTTAATATTAGGCAATCCAACGATGTGTCAAAATATAAATTCAATATGGCGGCGGGGGTCAAACAACTAAAATTGTCCTTTTTAAACACTAAAAAACACCTTTAAACACCACAAAATAAAAAGCAAATCGTTTTATAACTATAACACTCCTCAGCTTTCTGAAGATGAATAGCTACTGAATCCAATGTTTGACTTTCGTGGCAATCCAACGATGTGTCAAAATAAATTCAATATGGCGGCGGGGGTCAAACAACTAAAATATCACGTGGTTTGGATTGCCTAATTTATTTAGTTGCTCTTTGGGATTGTTTTTCGATATACGTGGAAATCGCAGATTGTGATGGTATCATAATAAAATGGCGGCGAAAAACCAGCTGATCCTCTCGACGACAAATCTAACGTGGACACGAATAATGTAGAAATGAGAAAATGGACATTGCAGGAGCAGGAATAGGACTTAATAATTCAAATAAATTATACAATAAATATTGACAATAGTAGGTACATTAAGAAATTCAAGAATAATCAGACTAATAAAATCGTTAACTCTTTACCGACAGAAGCAATAGCTTATAACTTGCTTAATTCAAGATTTAAGCTGTCAAATTGATCCCGACTTTTTCTTGGTTTTCTACAAAAATCTCGCTTTAAAATCATTTTTTTTAATGTGAAAATTACATTTTTGTATATGAGATTAGAAAATTTTGATTTTTGTAGTTTTTGGGGTAATTTGCTAGTTTATTTTGTTAATTTTTTATGAAATAATCTTTAATAAAGGAATTTTCTTGGTTTTTCTACAAATATCAAATTTTGATAAAAAAGTATTAAAATTAATCAAAAATGGAATTTTTTTTGAAAAATATATGAGGATGGTCGAAATATTTGCAGATTTCAAAATTTATTGTCAAAAGCTATAATCTAATTATCGACAACTACAGATTTGCTTATTTTTGATAAAAATTTTGGATTTTTGGCAAAAATATCAACAAATTTTGATAGTACAGTTTAAAAATTAGTTAAAAAGTCAATTTTTTTTTTGACAAATATACGAGGATGGTCGAAATAGTTGCAGATTTCAAAATTTATCATAAAAAATTATAATCTAGTTACCGACAGTTACAGATTTGCTTATTTTTGATAAAAATTTTGATTTTTTAGTAAAAATATTATCAAATTTTGATAAAAAAGTATATAAATAAGTCAAAAATGCAATTTTTTTTTGAAAAATATACGAGGATTGTCGAAATATTTGCAGATTTCTAAATTTATTGTCAAAAACTATAATCTATAGTCTGGCCGTCGAAAAGATGGAATGATCACGAGACAAAGCCGTTCAGATGCCCGTATTCACTGATCAAGAATCCTTGAATTCCATCTTTTCAGCGGCCGGGGTATAGTTACCAACAATTACAGATTTGCTTTTTTTTGATAAAAATTTTCGTTTTTTGGTAAAGATATTACCAAATTTTGATAAAAATGTATTAAAATTATTAAAAAATGCAGTTTTTTTCGAAAAATATACAAGGATGGTCAAAATATTTGAAGATTTTAAATTAGTATCTAATTAGAGTTTTTTTACAATAAATTTTGAAATCTGCAAATATCTGAACCATCCTCGTATATTTTTATTAAAAATTAGCAAATCTGTAATTGTCGGTAACTAGATTATAGTTTTTTACAATAAATTTTAAAATCTGCAAATATTTCGACCATCCTCGAATATTTAAAAAAAAAATTATTTGTGACTAAATTTTAGGGTTATTTTCTAGTTTTTTCAGTAATTTCTTTTAATAAAATCGATAACTATAAAGGATTCTTGGTTTTTCTATAAAATTCAGGCGTTAATATCAGTTTTTTTATGAAATTTGCATTTTTAGATGTGAGGGTAAAAATTTTGGAATTTTTATTTTTTTGGGATAATTTGTTATATGTTAATTATTTATAAAATAATTTTCCAATATATTTCAGCTGAAGAAAGTTCCATAACGGATGTTACCAAAGAAAAATCAGAAACTGGAATTAAAATGAAAGAAATTGAAATTTTGAATGAATTTGGTAAGATAAAATTTTATCATTTTTAAACATTTTGTGTATGGAAAATGTATAAAAAATTGTTGAAAGTTAAAGATTAAAAAAATAAACAGAATTGTTCATTAAATGAAACACAAAAATAACGAAATATCAATTTAAAAAAATATTTTTATTTTTAATTTCAGGTGAGAATATAGGAGGAAATATGGATAATTTTTTAATAAAAGAAGAAGAAATTGTGGAAAAATCAAAACCCGAAATAAGTAAGCTCATATATATAATTAATTATATTTTATATCATTTTACCTTCAAATCTTTTTTTATTTTCCTTAAATTTGGTTTTTGGTTTTCAAAATATGAGAAATTGGAAAAAGATCGTTTTTTTTTTCGAAAAATCGTTATATTTTTGTTGTTTTTTTTTTGCGAAATTTAAAATTAGGTTCAAATTTCTGATTGAATACAAAAAAAACTGCATTTTAATATCTTTTTTGGTTTTTAAGATATGAGAAATTTGTTTTTATATATGAAAAATTTGAAAAAAGCACGGGGCGGGGCGTTTTTTCGAAAAATTCTACACAACTTCTGAAATAACGTCGATAATAATACCGGTGTGAAGACAGAAAGGTTTCTGAAGACCCCTGTAAACTATGTGCCAGAATATTATAAAAAAGTTCCGAGGGATATTTTTCGACTTTTATAAGTGTTTTATACTTTTTAAAACGTAGGGCAATACCCTTTTAGCTTGTTCTTTTAAAATTTTTATATCTCATATTTTGTAACTCAAGATTAAACCCACCTTAAAATGTAAAAAAATCTATTTATCGTAAAGTATAAGACTTTTTAAAACTTTTTTTAAGTAGACTATACCCTTTTAGTTTGTTCTTTCAAAATTTTAATATCTCATATTTTGTAATACAAGATTAACCCCACCGGGCCTCCCTTAAAATATAATCTTTTGTTACAAAATATGGGATATGAAAATTTTAAAAGAACAAGCTAAAAGGGTATAGTCTACGTAAAAAAAGTTTTCAAAAGTCCTATACTTTATGTTAAATAGAATTTTTTATATTTTAAGGGGGGCCCGGTGGGGTTAATCTTGTGTTACAAAATATGAGATATAGAAATTTTAAAAGAACAAGCTAAAATGGTATGGTCTACGTAAAAAAAGTTTTAAAAAGTATTATACTTTACGATAAATAGATTTTTTTATATTTTAAGGGGAGCCCGGTGGGGTTAAACTTGTGTTACAAAATATGGGATATGAAAATTTTGAAAGAATAAGCTAAAAGGGTATGGCTTACGTGAAAAAATTTTTAAAAAGTCTTATACTTTACGATAAATAGATAGATAGATAGATAGATATTTTTGGGTTGGCTGTTAGCCTATATCACTGCGACCTTTGCAGATCTATTGTGAACACCCATTATCTGTGGAATAGGATTAGAGCACCTTGTCCAGCTCTGCCCTCTTAATGAGACTTAATAGCCTTGACAGTGGCCACTCCGCATAACTTGGAGCAGCCGGTTTCTCCTCTCCCAGTACTAGATACCGCGTCCTTGCAAGGCCTTCACATTGGCATAGGACATGAAATGCGGTTTCCTCTTCCTCTTGGCAGTATCGACAAATGTCTTCATCTGCCAAGTTTAGCTGACTCATGTTTTTTCTGAGCCTACAATGTCCTGTCAAGAGACTGACAATCATTCTGACATCATTTCGCCTTTGTGATAGCAGCTCTGCAGTAAACTTCGCCGAGTATCCCTTTTTTAGGAAGAGTTTGACTTGTCGCTTGCCCGGTGATGTTTCCCACCAATCCTGGGCCTTTTCTAGCCTCCATTTCTCAATGGCTGCCTTTCTGAATGTATTAGCAACTCCGCCGAATGGTTCCGGGCCAATCATTGGAGTGTTAGCTCCTGCACGGGCCAATTCATCAGCCTTCTCATTGCCCCGAAACCCTGAGTGTCCTGGTATCCATGCCAGTGTCAGAGAAGTTTGACTAGCGGCATGTGTCAGGGCCCCAACGCAGTCCCACACCAGCTGTGAGCTTATTTGTGCTGAGACTATCGCCTTTAGAGCTGCTTGGCTGTCCGAGTATATGACTACGGTTTTACCCGTTATACCCTGACTTACGATCTCCGTTGCACAGTGTTGTATGGCCGTTACTTCAGCCTGAAACACTATGGCATACGCACCTAGACTTAGTTGGATTTTTATCCTGTGTCCTCTACTGTATATACCTGACCCTGTGCCTTTCTCAGTCTTTGAGCCATCGGTATACCAAATTGACTCCCCTTGGATTGGGGGGCCATTGTTCCATGAGTCCCTTTCCAGTATTTCTACTCGAAAGTTTCTCACAAAGTTATACCTGGAGACTATCCTGTCCTAAAGCATACTCATTATTTGATCTGCCTTAACCCTATTGTATAACTCTGCTTGCTTTTTGCCTTTTAATAAGGTAATGGGGGCCTGGCCTTGTAGCAGTCTGTGAGCAGTTGCCATAGCCTCGCCCTGAATGTAAATGTGCAATGGTGGTAGGTTGAGTAGAACCTGTAGTGCGTCCGTTGGGGCGGTTCCCATGGCACCTGTAACATTCAGACATGCCTGCCTTTGAATGCTTTCCAGCTGCCTGATCACCCCGGACTGCTGCGTTCTACTCCACCACACCACCGAACCATAGGTTAACATTGGTCTAATGACTTGTGTATACAACCATAGGTTCATTTTGGGGTTCAATCCCCAGTTCTTGCCACACAATTGTCTACACCTACCAAGGGCTATTGTAGCTTTATGTGTGACCTTTTGAATGTGTTGCTTCCATGATAGCCTCTGGTGAAATACCACACCTAGGTATTTGGCCTCTGTGGCCATTGGAACCAGCACGTTATTGAGCGTTATTGGTTGTAAGCCTTGTAACGCTCTTTTATTAGTGAATGGGACAATTGATGCTTTTTGTGGATTGACTGTTGGGCCTTCATCCTTGCACCACTTGTACACCATATTCATTGCGGACTGCATCCGCTCTGAGACTGTACCCAGAAACTTCCCCTGAATGATTATGGCCATATCATCTGCGAAGCCTAGGCAGTGAAGGCCCTCATTGAGGAGTTTTTTAAGGAGGTCATCCACAAGTGCTGACCACAGCAGAGGTGACAGTACTCCTCCCTGCGGACAGCCCTTTCCCACTGTTGCCTCAATGGACGCCTCACCTAACTTGGACACTACGATCCTATTCGTTAGGTTGGCATACACCCATTGGCATATTAGTGGGGGGACTCCCCTCCTTGAAAGTGCGTCGGTTACTGACTCGGGTCCCACATTACTGAAGGCTCCTTCAATGTCAATAAACGCCGCTAGGGCTACTTCTTTGTCCTCAATTGACTTTGACAATAGCCTGTTCAAGTCATCCAGTGCTAAGTCTGTGGATTTTCCCGGCTGGTATGCATATTGACGATCACTTAATGGGTTCTCCGTTAAGATTTCGTCCCTTATATATCTATCGACCAGTTTTTCCAGCGTTTTTGCTACGAATGACGATAGACTTATTGGTCTGTATGACTTAGTCGATTGGTCCGCGATCCTCCCCACTTTAGGGAGATATAAGACTTCCACCTTTTGCCAAACAGATGGTATAAATCTATAGGCCAAACAAGCCTTAAAGATTTTACAAAGTTGTGTTATAATTACATCCAGCCCTTTCTGGAGTAGAGCTGGGTATATTCCATCCATTCCTGGTGTTTTGAATGGACGGAATGTGCTGATAGCCCATCTGATTTTTGCAGGTCTGGTTAATTCGGTAGCTAGCTTTCAGTCATCCCTTGAGGGCCTTACCGGCCTTTGACCGTGGCCTGCGCTATCCGATCCTGCTTCTATAAACCGTGAGCCAGGAAAGTGTGCCAATGTTAGCATTCTCAAACTTTCCTCCAACGTTTTGGTATATGATCCGTCCTCCTTTTTGAGGAGGCCGACCTCTTTCGCTGTACCATCCTTAGCCAGGACCTTGTGGATTCTTGAACATGCGGGGGTCGTTTGGACTTCCTCGCAGAACCTCCTCCAGGAGTCTCTTTTGGCTTTTCGGATTTCTTTATTGTACAGCGTTAACTTTTGTCTATACTCTTCCCAGTTATGAACGGTTTTGGCCTTGTTAAACAGCCTTCTCACCTGAGCCCTAAGCTTCTGTAGGTGTTCGTTCCACCAGGGAGTATTTCTCGTGTACTTTCTTGTCTGTTCCGGGCAGTTTTCACGATAAGCCGACCCAATAGCCTCGCTTACCCTGTCCACCTCCCAGTCCAAACTGTACACATCTCTTATTGACACCATTCTGTCCTCGAGATTCTCATTGAGGGAATTTACATAGTCCTCCCAATTCGTTCTCCGTGGATTTCTGAACGTGGTCTCAATAATTTTGGGGGTGACAATATTAAACCTTACATGCCTGTGATCCGACCCAGACGGCTCGTCCGAGACATGCCAGTTTTCAATCTTGTCGTAGATGTTATTTGTGCAGAGGGTCATATCAAGGACCTCCCTGCGCGTAACTGTTACAAACGTTGGCTTTTTGCCTCTGTTTAATATCTGTAAGCTATTACTAAGTATAAATTGTAATAGATACTCACCTCTAGGGTTGACGTCCGTGCTACCCCACGCTATGTGATGAGCATTGGCGTCGGCCCCCACGATCAATGGTAGGTTTTCCCTCCGGCTGTAGCTTATGATGTCCATTAACTGGCCTGGAGGGCAAACCCTGTCTTCTCCAGGGAAGTACGCTGAACAGACCATTAGCCTTCTGATGCCTTCTTCCGTGAATATTGACAGTATGGCTGCAACAAAATCCCCAGTGCATAGCACCAGAATTAGCTTACATCCAACTGTCTTAGTAAACAGTATACAGGCACGAGGCCTTATAGCCTTTGTGTCGTATATTAACTCACCTTGGTGCGGTTTTAGGCCTGCGACCCTGCCTCCATATAGCCAAGGTTCCTGCAGGAGGGCTACGTCCACGCCTTCTCTCTCAAATCTCCGACACACTATGGCCGATGCAGCCTTTGCATGCTGTAGATTTGCCTGCAGGACCCTGACTGCACCTACGTTTCCATGGAAGGTTGACACTCACTCTCCCCAGCGATCACTTCCACAGTTGTGGCGCGATCTTTGCTGGAGGGGGCTGTGGTCCTCCCATCTTCGGGCTGCTCATTGTCGTGGTGGGCCGTTAAGCCTGCCTCCGACTCTGGGCTTCCCTGAGTCACAGGACGCTCATCCCCCTTTAGACGGAATTTAATTTTCCCTATCCCAAAGTGGGTGAGCATGTCCTGTGCTTTTAGCGCCTCCACGGACTCCTTATCCATGAAGAACGTCCATAGCTGTCCCTTGTCTGTTGGACTTTTCCCAAAGACCGTCCACAGCCCGGTGTTCAGCTTGTGGTTGCCGACCTTTAGTCTTCTAAGGATGCGGTCGGCATCGAGCCTTACCCCATCCTTATCTGGTATGTGCACGGTGCATGTACACGGCTTTGGGATGTCTGTCCCGTCCTTGGCCTGGAGGCTTGCGCCTTCCCAGGGTTTTAGACTTGGAACTACATCCTTTAGCCATTGTGCACTCGCACCATCTGCACATGTGACCAGCAGAAAACCCGGCCTCATCTTGCACTGGTCCAGCCTTACTTGAGGGCCGTCTTCCGGTATGTCCTCCAGTGCATTTTCAATAGCTGATTCTACTGCCTTAAGCCTTGTAGGATCTAGCTTTCTTTCTGGGTATCCAGCTTCTACAACTGCCACCCTTACAGCTGTCAAGGCTTCTTTAAAAGACCTTCCCTCAATATTCCTCTTTTTGAGGTGTACCTCGGGAGGTGTACTTTTATCGGACCTTGACCGCTTTTTGGAGGTGCTGGGCTGTTGGCCTTTCTGCTTAGGAGTTACCTGTGCTGTAGGCTTTGGCTTCTCCTTCTTCTCCTCCTTATTTTCAGTTTTACCCTTTTCTAGAGACTTCCTGAAGTTGTCTCTTATCACCTGGCGTTTTGCCTCGGCGAATTCGAGACCTTCCTTCACAAGTCTCCGTACCTTGTTCTTTGAGGTACCCGATAGTCGTGCCTGGATAACTTCCTCGGTCGACATTAGGTCAATATCTTCCTCCGAATTGACCTTCAGACTGCCCTTTCCCACTTGCCTTTCGGCTTGTGGTTCCTGGGCCTTTGCCTTTTCCACCTGCCTTACAGCTTCCGGTTTTGGCCTCTCCGCCTTTTTAGCTTGCCTTTTGGCTTAAGCTTCCTGGCGTTTTCCTTTCGCCACCTGCCATTCGGCTTCTGGCTTCGTTTCCATTTTTTCTTTTTCCCTGTCCATATAAATCCCACGAGAAGCTCGGGAAGGGATGGTCCACCTGATCAGAGCCCCGCATGATCAGGTAAGGCTAGTTACAAGGGGGTTTCGCCCGGTGCCCCCAGGGGACCGTTCGCGACCAACTTTAACCCGTTGGCCATTCAGTACATCAGCACGGTACCTCACACCTTCACTTAGGGTTGTTTGTGTAATTATTAGCCGTAAGATGAGGGAGGGACAGAAGGCCCTCTCCCAGCTTGCCGTTGCCCGGGATGTGCCACTGGGAGGCTATTATCACCAGGGTGCTGCCGATCCAGGAGGTGAATCCAGAAGCCTAGTAGCGGTCAGCCACTCAAGCTTCTGCATCCATCCCACTCTTCACTGCACCACCCCACCACCCCTTTACGATAAATAGATTTTTTTATATTTTGAAGGAGGCCCGGTGGGGTTAATCTTGTGTTACAAAATATGGGATATAAAAATTTTGAAAGAATAAGCTAAAAGGGTATGGTCTACGTAAAAAAGGTTTAAAAAAGTCTTATACTTTACGACAAATAGATTTTTTTTATATTAAAAGGGAGTCCGGTGGGGTTAATCTTGTGTTACAAAATATGGGATATGAAAATTTTGAAAGAATAAGCTAAAAGGGTATGGCTTACGAGAAAAAAATTTTAAAAAGTCTTATACTTTACGATAAATAGATTTTTTTATATTTTAACGGGTACCGGTGGGGTTAATCTTGTGTTACAAAATATGGGATATAAAAATTTTAAAAGAATAAGCTAAACGGGTATGGCTTACGTGAAAAAAGTTTTAAAGAGTCTTATACTTTACGATAAATAGATTTTTTTATATTTTAAGGGGGCCCGGTGGGTTTAATCTTGTGGTACAAAATATGGGATATGAAAATTTTGAAAGAACAAGCTAAAAGGGTATAGTCTACGTAAAAAAAGTTTTCAAAAGTCCTATATATATGTTAAATAGAAATTTTTATATTTTAAGGGGGGCCCGGTGGGGTTAATCTTGTGTTACAAAATATGAGATATAGAAATTTTGAAAGAACAAGCTAAAAGGGTATGGTCTACGTAAAAAAAGTTTTAAAAAGTATTATACTTTACGATAAATAGATTTTTTTATATTTTAAGGGGGCCCGGTGGGTTTAATCTTGTGGTACAAAATATGAGATATGTAAATTGTAGAAGAACAAGCTAAAAGGGTATAGTCTACGTAAAAAAAGTTTTCAAAAGTCCTATACTTTATGTTAAATAGAATTTTTTATATTTTAAGGGGGCCCGGTGGGGTTAATCTTGTGTTACAAAATATGGGATATAAAAATTTTGAAAGAATAAGCTAAAAGGGTATGGCTAACGTGAAAAAAGTTTTAAAAAGTCTTATACTTTATGATAAATAGATTTTTTTATATTTTAAGGTGGCCTGGTGGGTTTAATCTTGTGTTACAAAATATGAGATATGAAAATTTTAAAAGAACAAGCTAGAAGGGTATTGCCCTACGTTTTAAAAAGTATAAAACACTTATAAAAGTCGAATAATATCCCTCGGAACTTTTTTATAATATTCTGGCACATAGTTTACAGGGGTCTTCAGAAACGTTTCTGTCTTCACACCGGTGATAATGATTATTGGTGTTGTTTTTAAAATCTTTTTACTTTCTACCATAGAACCAACTTATAATTTATTGTAAAAAAACTGTAATCTAGTTACCGACAATTACAGATTTGCTTATTTTTGATGAAAATTTTGGTTTTTTAGTAAAAATATTATCAAATTTTGATACAAAAGTATTAAAATTAGTCAAAAATGCATTTTTTTTTTGAAAAATATACGAGGATGGTCAAAATATTTGCAAATTTCAAAATTTATTCTAAAAAAAAACCTGTAATCCAGTTACCGGCAGTTACAGATTTGCTTATTTTTAGTTGAAGAACAATCATACAAAAATAGAGAACCGAAATTGGAATACCAAAACCCTCAACATTCTTTTAATACTAAAAGTGAAAATGAAATTTCAAATCAAACTAATCATGAGTTGAATCTCGAATTTGACATTAAAAAAGAAGAATTACACTCTGCAATAGATTTACCGAATTTTAAAATGGAATTTCAAGATTTTGATCAAGAATTAAATTCAGAGCGGAGCATCAATCGAGATTCCACAAAACAGGAACCAAATTGTAAAAATACTGGCGATAAATATAAATGTAAAATATGTTTGAAATGTTTCACAAAATCCCCGAATTTATAAAAGCATATTAGAACTCACACTGGTGAGAAACCTTTTGAATGTAAAATTTGTTCGAAATGTTTTACAGAATCCGGTAATTTGAAAAAACATATTAGATTTCACAGTGACGAGAAACCTTTTGAATGTAAAATTTGTTCGAAATGTTTCACACAAGCCAGTGATTTAAAAAATCATATTAGAACTCACACTGGTGAGAAACCTTTTGAATGTAACATTTGTTTGAAACGTTTTACACAATCCACCAATTTAAAAACTCATATTGGAACCCACACTAGTGAGAAACCTTTTGGATGTAAAATATGTTTAAAATGTTTCACACAATCCGGTGATTTAAAAAGGCATATTAGAACTCACACTAACGAGACACCTTTTAAATGTAAAATATGTTCAAAATGTTTTACAGAATCCGGTTCTTTAAAAAATCACATTAGAATTCACACTGGAGAAAAACCTTATAAATGTAAAATATGTTCGAAATGTTTCACACAATCCTGTAATTTAAAAAAACATATTAGAACTCACACTGGCACAAAACCTTTTAAATGTGAAATATGTTCGAAATGTTTCACACAATCCTGTAATTTAAAAAAACATATTAGCATTCACATTGATAAAAACGTAACATAATGTAAATAAACTTATAATTCAACTAAATAAAAGTTTTTTTTATATCCTCCAATTTTTCTCTTTTAGATCTAAATATAAATACGTATTTTTAATGTAAATTTATTAATATTTTGTTAAAATATGGCATTTTTTTGTATAAATGTCAAAATTTAGAATCTGTGTATAATTCTTGTTTTCTGATGGAATCGTTTTAGATTCAAACCTCATCGATATTTAGTAATTTTTGATGAAAATTTTGGTTTTTTGTTAAAAATATTATCAAATTTTAATAATAAAGTATTATTATTAGTCAAAAATGCATTTTTTATTAAAAAATATACAAGGATGCTCGAAATAATTGCAGATTTCAATAATCTTCTTTATTCTTTTTTTTTCGGTTTAAAGTCAAGAAATAACGAAATAAAAATCTGTTTATATTTATAACATCCTTTGTTATTTTTATATAAAAACTAACAAGTTATAATGGTGTCCTGGGACACCAGGTAGGAACTAAGTTTCTTCGGCTAATGTAGAATCGACACTACTCGCTTGTGTATACAACTGTAGCGCCTGTGCACGTCTCATTTAACGGTTTTATTCCATAGACTTTTTGTTACTGTTTTACTATTACTTTTTTTTCAGTTCGGTCGCGCAGCATAATCCCTATCTCCTCCAAGCCTTGGATTATACTACGTTATAGATTAATAATTACATTTCTTTTGGTTGTACATATTTTCATAATGTCACGCCTGGGGGGATTAGGAGAATGTGTACCTTAGTGTTTTGAGATGAGGGGTAGCTAACTGCAGGCACTTCCCACCCAGGTCGTGGTTATCTACCCCCTGGCTAGGTATCCTGCTGAAGGCAGAAAACTAACCAAGGGGAAGATGAGATAAACAACAGGAAACAAACAACAAATATACTAACAAGAAACAAACAATGAATAACGATTAACTAAATACAATAAACTTAACTAATCTTACCAAATAAAACTATATGGTGGCATGTCACACTTACTCACGAAAATCATGTCAAGAGTCACAACGGCCAGACCTAAGGGTCTGTTTTAGGAACACCACAAAGGGTGACCCTTACAGACAACCTCAGACTTTCGTCAATGTCTGGTGAGTGATTCTTTTCAAAAATGACCCCGAAGGCCCAACACCAGATCTGGTTTTACCTAACCCTATTGTCCAGTTTAAGAGAATTTATTACAAAAGATTAAAATAACATGTGGCAAATAAACGATAATGAATTATGGTTGTCATAAATCGCTCAAGAAATAAGGGTCTCTACAGACCGTCACACTTAATTATAAAAATAAAATCTTATTAGACAAACACCATGACAAATTACTTATCTAATGTGACACGTAAGTAAACCCTGAAATGTGAGAAAATGTTAAAATATATATTTACAATTCAAGTTCTTGAACAACCATTTTCATAATAAATTTCCATAATTTTAACGCGTTGTTCTATCGTGTAAGTATCCATGGTTAAAATTGTACATCTGTCTACTTTACAAATATCAAAGACATAAAAACAGGTAGCGTCTAGGAATTATTCACTACTGACATCTAGGCGTCACTTTTAAAAGACCCTTTATAACAATCACATGCAACATGCAGTTTTTAAATCTAAGAAACCATACATCTAAAAAATCTAATTAAGGCAAAAAAGGTAAAGTAGTTAAAATAAAAAGTCACTGCTTAACAAGAAAGTAAAAAAGTATTGGAGACTGTATATTTTGTTAGTGACTATTGCAGAATTCACACTATTTAGTAATATTGAGTAGTTGATTTATCTAAAAAAGAATTTCATCAAATAATTTGTGAAAAAAGATGAAAAGGAATCCTTTTGATAAGTTTTAGCACCTGTCGTCTTACAGCAGCCTTTTTAATATTTACTTCCATTAAAGCATGTTAAGATTAGTTTTTCCTTTTTTTTACATAATTCATCTTTATTGCTGTTTCCATATTTGAAATGTATTGCAAGATTCTTGTGATGGCATCAACCACTTTTCATAGTATTTGTTTAGTTGATTCCCTATTTTCAGTGGCCCCTTAAAAGTGTACGTATGTTAATATTGTAAAAAGCCCCCATACGTGTTTCAAATTGGTGTCAGGTGTGGGGTGAAGATACAAGAATGCCTGGAAAAAAGATAAATGAACTATTGGTGGCAGAGCTCAGAAGAGAGCTCGAAGAATTAGAATTGGAAACTACTGGGACTAAATCTGTATCGTTGAATAGGCTCCGTGAATACTACCTAAGTAATAATTTGGACCCTGACGTTGTGGAGTTCGATGATCCGGTTCAAAAAGCAATTTCTGAACTATCGCAACGAATGACGAACCAACAAGAAGAACAAACTCAACAACTTTCCCAGTTGTCCAGTCAGATAAGCAGCCAGCGCGAAGACATGTCCCAGCTATCACAACGAATGACGAGCCAACAAGAAGAACAAACTCAACAACTTTCCCGGCTGCAAAAGGAGCTATCAGGACGAATGACGAGCCAGCAAGAGGAGCTATCCAGTCAGATGAAGACCCAGCGCGAAGATATGTCCCAGCTATCACAACGAATGACGAGCCAACAAGAACAACAAACTCAACAACTTTCCCGGCTGCAAGAAGAGCTATCAGGACGAATGACGAACCAACAAGAGGAGCTATCCAGTCAGATAAGAAGCCAGCGCGAAGAGGTGTCCCAGCTATCACAACGGATGTCTACCCTACCAGAAGAGTTATCCAGTTCCTTCTTCCAGCAAATATCGCATTTGCGCTCCGAAATATGCAACTTGCGAGACGAGCAAAACCAGCAAGTAACCAACTTGAATCAGCAAGTGACCAATTTGCGAGACGAGCAGAATCACCAAGTGGCCAAGTTGCGAGACGAGATCAACCAGCAAATGCAGTCCGAAATAAGAAAGCTTCAACAAGAACAGGAAGCTGGTCGTCGAAACCAGCCCATCCACCACGGCGACGGAGATGCAGAAACGATGGAAACCTGCCACGTAGACATCGACCGACGAGGAAACGTGGAGGCGACCCAGGTACGAACTACGATGAAACCCCCGACCTTCGATGGAAAGACTTCCTGGCCAAATTACCTGAAACAATTCGACGCAGCGGCCAGAGCTAATGGATGGTCATCCCAGGAGAAGGCATTGTCCCTAAACGTAGCTCTGCGAGGCGAAGCTTTAGACGTCTTGCAATCATTGACACCGGATGAAGCTGACAACTTCGAGTTATTGGTGAATCGTCTAGAGATGCGTTATGGTCAAACTCAGTACGCCTATGGCTAGTCTAGAGTAAGTTGTGTTGAAAATGCGGTCCCGAAATTCTCTCAAATATCAAAGGATATATTGTAAAACAAATTACAAAATTAGGTCAAAGTGTTACTAAGTTGTGTCCTAATAGTAATATTTAAATTAAAAATGGTTTTGACTCGTGAATCTAGAGAAGAGATTGAAAAAGCAGTAAACAACGCTGTAAGTGAAACTTTCACAAAAACATTAATAGATAACGTTACCATTGCTATTGTCAAGACAATTGAAGAGAAATTATCGCTTCTAATTCGAATTTCGAGAATAGATTTGAAAAAATAGAAGAATCCGTCAGAAAATCATATGAGAATCAAGAAAGGATGGAGGAAAGATATGATAAATTGGACCAGGAGAGCAGACTAAAGTGCCTGAGATTTTTTAATTTTCCTGAAGAAGAGAAGGAAGATACAAAGGGTCATGTTTTAAAAACAATAAATAAAAAATTATCCTTAAATATATTAAGCAAGGACATTCAAGCATGTTACAGAATAGGAAGGAAAACTGGTTTAAAACCTAGGGGTATCTACATAAAGTTTAATAGTTTAGAGGTAAGAAACGACATTTACTCGAAAAAGAAGCTCTTTAAAGGAACAGGAATTGTAGTACGAGAGGATCTAACAAATCAACGAGTTGGACTACTAAATAAAGCCACAGCTAAATATGGATTAAAATCTGTATGGACTCTTTCAGGAAAAATTTACGTAAACACAAATAACAAAATTTCTATTATAAAAAGTAAATCACATCTAGACAATCTATAAGTCTTTCTTTCATGATGTAACAGATATATTAATTGTCAAAAAGAAGATAAGAATTTTACTATTTTTGATATTTGTTACTAAATATTATCTTAATATATATAAATTACGTGTCACGTTGTTTGTCCGCAATGGACTCCTAAACTACTTAACCGATTTTAATCAAATTTGCACACCGTGTGCAGTTTGATCCAACTTGAAAGATAGGATAGCTTACATTTTAATTTATAGTCGCAATATTATTTTATTGCAAATTATTTGTTTATTGAATTGTTATTAAATTAATGATATTATCATTTTGAAAGTGTTCATGTAGGGTCTCAGTAGCTAATTTGGATCACCGGCAGATTATGACATTACGGTTGGGTTATCGTAATGGGATCGATTACGCCACAGGGAATTTTTTTTTGTTTTTACATGTGCAAATTTTAATTTTAACTGTTAATAAAATAAACTATTTTAGAAAGTTTTTAGATACAACTACCCTTAATTTTGTTAACAAGGAAACAATCCTCTCTATGATCAATCACAGCGTTGTATGACTTAATATTTTTGCAATATCAAGGATGCTGTGCATTGTTGAGATGACACTTAAATTCAGTTTTAATTATTAAAAAGTTTTAACATAAAAAGTTATGGTACGTACTTTGAAACTATACAGTTTAATAAAAAGTGATTAGTGTGTTATCAAGTAAACGGTACCTAAGTGTTAGTTACCATTTAATAGAATTATTAACTTACATTTCATTCAAATTTCACTGAATTCATTAATTAACTTATTCTTTAATTTAATTGTAACCGATGTTAATGAACGCCATTTTGATAATGAAATATTTATAGAATAGTAATATGACCATAGACAAGCTATTATCTTTGAATATCACCTATACATCAGTAAAACAAAACTTTCTACTATAAAAAGTTCTTTTTATAAATTATGATTATTAATTATTTGTGCTTTATTGTTTAAAACTCTTTAATTAAAATTAAAATATATACATGTAAGTATTATCACATATAGTTATAAAAGTTAATTAATATTATCTATGAGAAAATGGTACAAAGCTCCCTACACTTTTCCAATAATTGTACAAATATTTTTTAAGTGAATAAGTATTTGAACAGACGCTTCCCTCTATCTTTCAATTTTTTCATTATTTTTATTTAACCTCTATAAAAATTATTTTGCACTTATCATTTAAATGTGCTATTTTAGCAGGTTTTTCAGTTTTTTTTCTAATGCTTTCTTTTTTTCTTTGCTCAACAACGCGAGGAGCAAATTATTGCTTATTTATTCGTTAATAAATTTGTTGTTTGTTTCCTGTTGTTTATCTCATCTTCCCCTTGGTTAATTTTATGCCTTCAGCAGGAAAGCCGGGGAGTGCCTTTAGTAGCCTACCCCTCATCCTATTACACTAAGGCACATTCTCCCAAATCCTTCCAGGCGTGACAGTAATATACTCATTTGTTAGAAACTTGAATAAAAATAATAATAAATTTTAAAATTCCTATGTATTGATTTTTGCTTAATATCAATCCAGTGAATTTTTATACCAGCTCTAACATTTCCGTCTTCATTCGTAAATAATAATTTCATTGTAATAAAGGGTTGCAGTAGTAAAAAATCTGTCATGGAGGACGCCATATTTTTTACAAATGGCATCTATGTAAACAAGCATGGTGCCCCATGACTGATGTTCTCCTACTGTTCCTCTTAAATAGATTACTACAATGTAATATAACAAAAACCTTAGCCACAGCAACGCGTGGCCGGGTCAGCTAGTTGTATATAAATCCCTACTTTTTGTCATTTTTGCTTTCTATCTTTTTCATTTTATTTTTCTCTTTCTCTTTTTATTTCGTAAATTTTTATCTTGAAAATCACACTTAAAATCTTTAGTTTATATTCTATTTAATTTTTTCCATAAAAAAAAACTTGAATTCTAGGGACCACAGATCTTTCTTTTAGTTATCTCTTTTAAGGAGCTCAAAAAATTTGCCTTTAGGTAAGCTTAGTTCAACAGATATTATTGATTTTTTCTTAACTTAACTTTTTATACAGTTATAATTACAATATGGATCCTTATATTAGAGATGGGAATCATGAACCTTTCAATACATTGAGGTTTAATTCAATAAATGATATAAATGATTTACATACTAATTCAAACGGTCAGAAATTCAGTATTCTTCACCAAAATATATGCAGCATAAGCAAAAACTTGGATAAATTAAAGATATTTTTGCACCAACTGTCCTTTGCTTATGATTGCATAGTTCTGAGTGAAACGTTTACTATTCATGACTATAATTTGTTTCATTTGGAAAATTATGATCTATTGTATAGCGAGGGCAATATAAACAAAAACGATGGAGTTGTAGTTTTTATTAAAAGTAAACTTAAATACACATATAAAATAACACCGATAGGGGTTTGTCGTGCAGTACAAATAATAATAAGTATGAAAAATAATACACAAATTGCAATAACTTTAATATATAAGCCACCACCAGTAAACGTGGATGAATTTCTTGAATATCTTGAGATATACCTAAACCAAACAACTAAATTAAAAATTGCTGAGCATATCTTTATTGGGGATATTAATATTAATTAAAAAATAATAATGACACTGTTTCAAACTATCTAAATATAATGGAGGAATATGGCTTTTTATCCTTAATAAATAAATCTACTAGAGTTTGTGGTTCATCCAAAAGCTGCATAGATCACCTTTTTTATAATAGCAAGACCAAAAATGAAAAAGATATCGCAGCAGCTGTATATGAAACGTTTATATCTGATCATAAAGCGATTTTTGCATTTATCCCGTTGTTTCCAAAATTAAAAATTCAGCATGACCGTACTATAACACATATAAACTACAACAACTTAAGACAAGATTTACAGAAACATGACTGGACACAATACAAACACCTCGATGATGATGACGTGGACCAAAAAGCAATGTTAAAAACATAAATATTAAATTTATACATTGAAAAAACACACATATTATACAAATACACCGTAAAAACATTAAAAGAAAACAATGGATAACTAAGGGGATAATAAACTCTATTTAAAAAAGAAATAAACTTTACAAAGAATTTAACAAAGATCGTACAGATAATGCAAAAAAACTGGAGTATGTAAACTATCGCGCAATGTTGACAAAACTATTAAGGCAGCAAAACTAATTTTTTATGAAAAAAAAATAACAGAAAACAAAAATAGTTCCAAGCACCTGTGGACACTAATTAAAGGTGGTGGTAATAAGCAAAATAAAGAATTAATAGAGGAAATAATTTCGGAGGATGGAACCGCAGTTAAGGATCCATTACATATAGCAACAGAATTCAATAACTATTTTTCTAGTATTGGAGAAAAACTGGCAGAAAAGATAGATGTCTCGAATAACCATACGTTTAATAAAAATCAGTTCCGAATTAACAGCGCATCATTCTTCTTAACACCCGTAACAGAACCAGAAATAATAAATTTAATAAAAACATTAAAAAATAAAAAAGCACCAGGTATAGATAAGATTAAATCCGAGGTAATTAAAAAAACTTCTGAAATAATTGCACCTTATTTGGTAGATTTAATAAATTCTATTTTTAAAACAGGACAATGCCCAGTTGATTTTAAAAAGGCCATTATTACTCCATTGCACAAAAAGGGAGACAAGAAATGTTTATCAAATTATAGACCAATCTCACTGCTTTCAACAATTTCAAAAATCTTTGAAAAATGTGTAAAAACCCGATTATCCGCTTATTTAAATAAATATAATATTTTGTCAAAATCTCAATTTGGCTTTCGAGAGAATTTTTCTACAAATGATGCTATAATTACTCTGGTAAACCAAATTTACGATTCAATAGACACAGCCAAACCATCTATATGTATATTTCTGGATCTTGCCAAGGCCTTCGACACTGTATCTCACGGTCAGCTGTTGGAGACCTTGGAGGATATAGGAATTCGCGGAGTACCTCTAAACCTGTTTAAAAGTTACTTAAACGACAGAGAACAAGCTGTGAGAATAGGAAATTCGGTGAGTAACAATAATAAAATTAATTTTGGAGTGCCTCAGGGTACCGTTCTAGGGCCAATCTTGTTCTCTATATATATTAATAATTTATTTTACTTAAAAACTAAAGGAAGCATCATTGGATTTGCTGATGATACAGCAATATTTTACCAAGGTGATACGTGGCAACAGTTAAAAGAATTAATAGAGGACGATTTTAAAAACATTTCTGGATGGTTCGACTGCAAAAAACTCACAATTAATTATGAAAAAACCTTTTTTATTCCCTTCTGCAGCTATAAAAATACTTTACCCGAATTTACAGCTCTTCAGACCGATAAAATAGGAAACAAAATAATAAAATTAAAAAATCATATTAAATACTTGGGCATAACTATTGATTCTCATCTTAAATGGGATATACATATAAATAACGTAACGAATAATTTAAGGCCATTACTGTTGTAACCTCTTGTTTCTCAAGATGTTAAAAGGCTCGTTTTATCGAGGTTAACAAATGCGAACGGCACTCAGGGGGTAGGAGGAGAGCGAGCGTGGATTCGAACGAGCGTGGATTCGAACGAGCTAGATGATATCGTATTGAAAAGATATACGGGGATATATTTACTAGAAAAAATAAAAGATAAAAGAATTTAAAAGGAAATAAAGAGAAAATGAGAGAAATGATGGAAAAGGGAAAGGTAAATGGGCGCCACTTATTTTTTTATCATAAGGATGGGGAAATATAAGAAACCCAGATGGAAAAAGATTTGACTATGTTAATTGGATAGGATAATTTATAAGTTGTTGTAGATCAAGTTAAAATTAGCAAGATATAGGAAATATAAGATAAGATAAGGTAAAATTAGGTAACCCGGTAGATGTTCTTGTTAAAACTTTAAATTAAACACTTTTATTGGCAAAGCTAGAAAGATAAAGTTATACTTACTTTTTTCTTTACTTATCACAGCAGCTCCATTTATATTAATGAGATAAAAATGAATTCAAAAATTAAGATTTATGATTTAAATACGTCTCATTCTTGTTGTTGATGAAACTAGATCAGAATAACTTACACCAGGTCAGAAATAAAACATATAAATAAACAGTAAACAATATTTATTACTGCAGGTAGTAATAAGTCAGGCGTACGAACGAAACAATAGACATATAAAATATCAACAAATTAAATAAGGTAAAATACAGTGAAACACACTAGTGTTTAATCACATAGAGAAATAATACTACACATCCAATAACAGCTAAGTAATATTATATTGTTATTTTTTGTGTACCCATTTAAGCAGAATGTGAAGTGAAAGAAATTTAAAAGTATCAAAATATTATGTTAAAAAAATTAATAAATCACTTTTAGCTTAAAAGATTTTTACTCGAGTAAAAAGAATGGGGTACCATATAATAGTTTAAATTAATACAATTAAGTTATAAGAAACATTGAGAAATCAAAAATTAACCATAAAATGTGTTACAAAAAAAACTAAGTCAGACCCTGCGCACCTCTTTCACTGGTAAATGAAACATGTATTCGGTAAACGTATCCGAATTTTCACACTCTGGGGTCTGTAGAAAAGTACCGGTTTTTTTTTTATAAAACAGGTTGCACTATGGAGTTTATGATCACTTCTTACGTTAATTACCCATACTTGGATATTAATTATGCGGATTACAATTAAGTTTTTATTCCAAAGAAATAAATGGCATCCCTTCTTTTTCTGGTAGTTAAGCAATAGTAATGATATAAAAAAACTTACAGTTTGATTCCTAGATAGTATAAATAAATGGGGGCCACACCCAATTTATACGATACGGTAAAATTTTGTTATTCTTCAGTAATAATCGACAGCTTTTCATCAGAACGATTCCATCACTCATTCACTGACTTTAACTTAGTTAGAAACACTAAATAGCAAGTAATTTTTTTTAAAAATCTTAAGAAAATTTGCCGGGACTTGAAACTAGTGGTTGTACGTATCATCTTGATAGTACGAATCCCCAAGCTAGAATGATTAGAAAACCCGGGTACTAAGGGACGCTGCCTTTCGCGTCTCATCATGTGATGTTAAAATCGGAACCTTATTGGTTAATTCACCGATCGATATTCTGCTTAGCAACTAAAACCGTTAGAGATGTAACAACGTCTAATAAGTCGAGAATACAGGGCGGTAATAAGTATGAAAGAATTATAAAAAAAAATAAAAAATTAAATTTTATTCTTAGAGTTTTTCAAACACGCTACACAGCCCCTTCCGAAGAGAAAAAACTGGGTGGAAAACAGTTTTTTAAAAAAGTAAGCTATAGTTGGAACAACAGTAGTGTGTTTCAAAAAAAAACCCGAAGCCGATAAAGGTAGAGAACATCGGGATGCAGAAAAGCGATCTTACGGGAGCGATATCTATCTAGGTAAAACTTGGGTATTAGTGTTGGTTACTGAAAGCGATATAATATTCGCACTATTCATTAGCGCGTTAACATACAAGTGATACTACACGAGGGTTTGAAGAACCACAAGGTAGGTACAAAATATCGGATCAACAGATCACTGATATTACGTGACCAGATTTTTATAAACGGTACTGGCCAACCGGAAGATCACAAAGTGATCGGGAACGGTCTACTCCGAAGTTTCTGCACGGAAACAAAACAGTGTGCAGCTCGGCCTAGACGGGCAGCACTAAGTGGTATCTTAAAGCAAATCAAAAAAATGTATTTATATTGCCCTTGACATAAGTGGTCAGGACACACGCTACGCTCACACACACATGGAAGAAAGTAAAGAATGCTATGTTCCCATAAGTAAAATTTCCCATAGGAGGCACAACGCGTATTTCCCTTTTTGGGAACTCCTATAAAGAAAAAAGCTGAATTTAAACCAAACTGTTAATAATAATTTTGAAAAGGAAGAAGGAAACACGGACGATAGTTAAAATTAGGAATCTAATAAGCCTATCGGCCCCATTAGATCCGACAGTCAAGGTAAGTACGTGATACGAGTAGATGAGCTATAGGCATACAAGCCATTTTTTTGAACATAACCTCACTTTTTTCGAGTGGCCTCCAACGTTTAAGGCAAACAGCCAATTCTTCTTTTTTTCGAGTGGCCTTTGACATTTGGCGCAAGCAGCCAAATCTTCTTTTTTGAAATGGCCTTTGACATTTAGCGCAAGCAGCCAACTCTGCTTTTTCGAATGGCCTTTGAAATTTAGCGCAAGCAGCCAACTCTTCTTTTCGTTATATTTTTTGAATTTTTTCGCGCTTCGCTGTCATCGTACCAACTTTTCATGCAACCAACTTTACAGTGCTACCAACTTTTGCGTTATAACAATTTAATTAAAAAAAAATCTTTACAGAATCGAACCCGGGTCCCCCCGTATCATAAACAAATACGTTAACCACTACACCATCGCAGGATTTAATAAAATGTGACAAACAATAGTAGAAAAAAATAAACAAGTCTTATCGCAATAAAGATAATAGACTTAGAAATATTTTAAATTGGTTTATTCCGAAAGAATTTAATGTGTGACGTATCATTGTAAAGGGGTTGATGTATAGGGTAAGATTAAGCGTCAAAAAGACCGTATTTATGCTGCCAAAAGGGCATTATAGGTATATCTCGTAAACGGCCGAACGGATTTCGGCGTATGACGTATCATTGTAAAAGGGTTGATGTATAGAGTAAGATGAAGCGTCAAAAAGACCGTATTTATGCTGCCAAAAAGGGCATTATAGCTATATCTCGTAAACGGCCAAACGGATTTCGGCGTATGACGTATCATTGTAAAGGGGTTGCTGTATAGGGTAAGATGAAGTGTTCTAATGTTCTAAAATATTAAAAGCGCGTGACCTTGGTACATTAGTTGTTAAAATTATATCAATCTTGAATAAAAAATCGAGTTATTTAAATTATAAAACTTAACAATTTTTAAAATAACGAAAAATACAACAAACTTTAATAAAAAAAAAAAAACTCAAATATACATTTAAGCATCAAATTTTAAAAGTATAAAACTTAAAAAGTTTTTAAAGTAACAAAAAATATATTAAACTTTAATAAAACTCAAATAATATACATTCTTAGAAACCAAACTTTATATCATAAAACTAAAAAATTTTGAAGGCAACGATGAAATGTATATTTTTTACATCAATATAATGTTTTCAATTAAAAAATTTTTAAATAAAAAATACTTATTTTATTAATAAAAAGGAATAACATACAGTTATCAAAACAAAAATTCGGAAAATCAGGAAGCTGTGGTTTGTGTCGATGAAAATAGGATACCGCAAAAACAAAAAGCTATGACGTGTATTTGGTTGAGTTATGGTATACATAGACATTAGCGTTACATGTGATTGGTAAATATAATATTTAATAAACAACATATAGAATATATTGTAAAAGCAACAATTAGGTTTTAATTTTTATCGACGCCTATGTATTTCGGCTAAGTTGTGCATATTTAAAGAGCGTCCTAGATTTAACTTGCTCATTATTGGTTTGAATCTCTATACATTCAGTTCAGTTTCAAGTGCAAAAGTTTTTGTTTTTTGTTACATATCCATAAAGGTAAGAATTTTTATTTTATTTCAAAATTTTAATTTAATTTAATTTTTGAGTTGATTTAATTTTATTTTTCTTGAGTTAAGTTTATTTGTCATAATTTAATTTTTTGTAATGATTTAATTTTATTTGTAGTTGGATTTAACTGGAACAAATTTAAAAAAAACTATTTCAACACTGAAGTCCACTTGCCAGAAGAAGTTTCTGCCGGAACTTATTAAATCAAAATATAAAGGGAAAAAGCAAAATTGGGGAAAGCTAATCACTCCGATACATTTGAAATAGTTTAGAAATATAACTTCTTCTTCTTCTTCGATATCGTTTTTCCTCAGCACTTTTTTCAACAAGGTAAGAATTATTATTTTATTTTTAAGTTGATTTAATTTTTTATTTTTCTTTAGTTATGTTTATTTTGAGTTAATTTAATTTTTTGTAATGATTTAATTTTATTATTTGTTTAGGTAATTTTATTTTGAGTTGATTTAATTTTATTTTTTAAGTTGATTTAATTTTTTATTTTTAGATGGATTTAACTAAAATTAATTCGTTATGTCTTGCAGAAAAAAATAACGAGAAGATTATTATCAAATTAGGAGAACTTCCAGTGGATGTTCCGCAAAAATTATTGAACGCTAAACTGGTCCAGAGCAAATTTGGCGAAACAATTTTGGTTGAGCTAGAAAACGGGCTCTGCTGTTTGCCCAAGAGAACCATTGAAACACTGAAGCCTCACTTAAAAGAATTGTCTGGCGGACATTATTGTATCCAATATAAAGGAAAAAAAACAAATTGGACAAGCTAATCCTACCAATACATTCGAAATAGTTAAGGAATAATTTTTTGTAAGTTTTTTTATTTTTTTAATTATGAGTAACATTGCAGATAGGTATAATGCGATAGTGAAAGAGTTGTCTGGAGTATATAAAGCGTTAATCTCCAGTTTTTCGCATAGGGAAGCAAATAAATTAATCAAACAAATTAAAAGGCATGTTATCAGTTTTCATAAAGATATTCGTAGGGGAAATTTAGATATTGGGACACTTAGAAATTTACAAACAAATTTAGGACATTTAAAATCGATAAAAGAAAAAATTTGTCTAAGCAGGGATCGGGGTTAACTGAAAAATCAGGGGTAAAATGGGTTGATCTAGAATCTATTTTTCATTCAAGAATTAGGACTGCTGTTATTGTTAATTTAAAACATAAAGACCTTAATAGTTTTTTTGCTGATGCGTTCAAGTTGATTAAGGGTAGAATAGGTAACAGTTTAAAAAAATTTAATATGATTAAAGTAAATACAACATTTTGCGGGGAATTTATTAAGAAATCTAGGCAAATCGAAGACATTTTGGAGTTTAAATATTTCAACACTAAAAACGCGGTAATAGATGCAGGTACGGATCTTGCATTGTGGTTCAACGAAAATATTGTTGATAAAGTAATGAGTAAATTATCGGAATTTCAACTTAAAGATTCTGGATGGGCTTTAGACAAAATTATTTCATTGGAAATAAACATTAATAAATATGAGCTAGGTATCGGTGCTACATCATACATTAAGCTACCAGATCCTATACTAAAAAAGCAAGCATGCATTAATATTAAAAATTTAGATAAAGCATGCTTTTACTGGTCGGTAACAGCATCATTGTATCTAGTTAATAAACACGTAGATTTAGTAAAATCGTATCCTCACTATGCAGCAGTTTTAAAAACTCAAGGTTTGGGCATGCCAATGCCACTAAATACTATTTCAAAATTTGAAACATTAAATCAAATTTCAATTAATGTGTACGCTTTAGAATTAAATACCGCGAAAGATAAATCATTTTACACAATTTATCCTGCACGCTTAACAAAAGAAAAATTAAATAAACATGTAAATTTATTGCTTATTCAAGATAAATACTTTCCAAAATTAAACGATTATGAAGCTCCATCAATGGATATGGAAAATGAAGATATCAAATATCACTATTGTTTAATCAAAGATTTATCTCGATTAATATCAAGTCAAGTTAACAAAGCTCATATGAAAAAATATATTTGCGATCGATGTTTAAATTATTTTCATAGTCAGGAAAAATTAAGTAAACATGAAGATTACTGCAAAGATATGAACAATTGCAAAATATCGTACCCACCATTTGATCATGTAGCGTTTAAAAACCACGTATACAAGCAGACTACACCTTTTGTCATTTATGCAGACTTTGAGTCAGTGCTACGTCCTTATAATAAGAACTTGGGGAAACATACACGAAAGTTTCAGAAACACGAGGCGTATAGTGCAGGATATTATCTAAATTGCTCCTATGATAGTTCGCTATCATTTTACAATGAATATTGTGGAGAAGACTCCATGGATTGGTTCGCTGCTGAAATGACAAGGATGGCTAAATTAATTGAAGAGAAAATAAAACATATCGAACCAATGATTGTCAAACCTAGTTTACTTAATGCAACAACATGTCATATATGCGAGCACCCCTTCAAAGAGAAGGACACCATCGTTTTAGACCACGACCACTTTACGGGGAATTTTCGAGGGTTTTCACACCAAAGCTGCAATTTAAACTATAAAAAAAAGTTTGTTGTACCCGTAGTCTTTCATAACCTTTCGGGATACGACTTACATTTTTTAATTAGAGATTTATCCAAAAAAGGTAATATAAGCTTGCTTCCTATAAACAAAGAAAAATACATTTCATGCACATTAAGTAATGACGAGAGCGAAGTAAAGTTTAGATTTATAGACTCGCTACGATTTTTAGATTCCTCCTTAGATAAACTTTCTGCTTTACTAGATCCATCAGATCTACATTATCTACGTTCACAGTTTCCCAATTTAACATCTGAACAATTTGAACTATTAAGTAGAAAAGGGGTGTTTCCTTATGAATACATTGATTCAATTGAAAAATTAGACGATACGGAACTGCCATCCAAAGATAAATTTTATAGCACACTAACAGATGAAAATATTACTAACGATTTATACACGCATGCACAAAAGGTTTGGCAATCATTTGAAATAAAAAATTTAAAAGAATATAGCATGCTGTACATGAAAACAGATATCTTGCTTTTAGCATCTGTGTTTGAATGTTTTCGTGAAAAATGCCGAAAAACGTATGGTCTCGATCCTGCTTGGTATTATACGCTCCCCGGTTATACGTGGGATGCTATGTTAAAATATACCAAATCTAAATTGGAAATACTAAAAGATATAGACCAAATCATGTTTATAGAGAAAGGTATAAGAGGAGGAGTCAGTCAATGCAGCAATAGATATGCTAAAGCAAACAACAGATACATGCAAAATTTTAATCGAACAGAATCTGAAAAATATTTAATGTACTTGGATGTCAACAATTTATATGGTTGGGCAATGAGTCAACCTCTACCATATGGGGATTTTAATTGGGTTGACCCAAACATCGATGTGACTCAAATACCAGACGATGCTGATGAGAGATATATCCTTGAAGTGGATATAGAATACCCTCAGCATTTACATGATCTACACAACGATTTACCGTTTTGCCCAGAACATCGAAAACCCCAAGGATCAAAAATACAAAAACTAATGACCACTTTATATGACAAAGAAAAATACATAATACATTATCGAAATTTAAAGCAGGCTATAAAACATGGATTGAACGTGAAAAAGATTCACAGAGTGTTGAAATTTAAACAGTCTGCTTGGTTGCGGCCCTATATTGAATTAAACACTGCTCTTCAAACGGCTGCTAACAACGATTTTGAGAAGAATTTATATAAACTAATGAATGACGCTGTATTTGGCAAGACGATGGAGAATATAAGAAAACACCGCATTGTTAAACTCGTTAGATCTTGGGAGGGTCGATATGGAGCAAAGAACTTGATAAGCAGTCCTAGGTTTAGTTCGAGCAAAATCTTTGACGAAAACCTTGTAGCGATAGAGCTTCATAAAACCGAACTGGTATTTAATAAACCATTGTACATTGGCATGTCGATTCTTGATTTGTCAAAGACGTATGTATGACTTTTATTACAGTTTTCTACTGCCTACGATGGGTGTAGACAACTGGAAACTCTTATACACCGATACCGATGCATTTCTTCTAGAACTGCAATGCAATGATGTTTATACCGAACTAATTAAAGCCTATCCAGATAAATTTGACACCTCAGACTATGAACCAAATAATGCATATGGTATTTCACTCTTGAATAAAAAAGTCATTGGACTAATGAAAGATGAATGCAACGGCAAACTTTTAACTGAATTTGTGGGGTTGCGTTCAAAAATGTACTCATATTTAACAGAGGATGATAAATGCATTAAAAAATCAAAAGGGGTTAAAAAAAATGTCGTTGCTAAATAAATAACTTTTGATGACTACATTTTATGTTTAAGAGAAAGTAAATTAAAAACAGTGAACCAATGCACGTTCCGTGCCTAAAAAAAAAAAAAAAAAAAAAGTGAATGTGAATGTGTATTGTAAATTAATTAGGTTAGTTTTCTATTGTTTATTGTATATCTAAAATTAAATAACAGTTGTAAATTAATTAGTTTTTAGTTTTCTATTGTTTATTGTAGGTATATCTTAAACTTTTTATGTTTACAATAAATTTTTAATCTTAATCTATGGTGTATTATTTTCTTTTAAATATGTTCTGTTGAAACGATCAAAAAAACGTTCAAATTCATCGTTTAGACATCTATTATTCGATAGTTTGACGTTTATGAATTTAGGAACGAAAAAAACGATGAAAAGTGTCACTTTTTGTCACTTTGAAACGACATTTTTCCATAAGAAATACATGTACATCGTAAATTTGTTTTAACCAATTTTTTAATACGTTATTGTGACAAATTTTAACGCTATCTTGACGTTTGGACATTTCAAATTTTAGAACTGTGACGTACATAAATTTTGTCTCGATAAAATAACATTTTTTGATGCTATAATTATCGATTTTGAAATAAAAGTCATTATTTTTTTATAAAAGTTTATTGCATATTTTCTAAATCTCTTATTACATTTTGTTTATAAAAGTAAATATACTGACGCAAAGCGTTACATAATAAAGGATCAGTACATATTTCACAAAATACATCTAATGCTTGAAAGCAGTTATCACTAAAATTTCTTTTTACAATATCTATAACATTATTATAATAAATATCAAAGTTAATATTTTCTAGAATTACAATCTGATAAGCTATTATACAATGGTGTACTCTAACAAGTTCATCTACATCCTTTTCCGTTAGATGATATCTTACACCATGTTTTTCAACTTCTATGAACTTGATGTCATCGTATACCAACTGTCGTATTGTACAAAAATCTCCACAGGAAAATGTTACTGGATCATACTCATCTGCGTAGGTTGGTAGTGGTTCAATAAAAAATGTGCTTTTGCTCAAAAATTCTATAAGATCAAGCCATTCCATTTTTCCAAACGACAATTTACTTGGCTTACAGTATTCTGATAAAATAATAGCTGGAGAAAATGTTCTTGCGGGAGATATACCAACTGTTATAACATACCCCTCAATTGTGAAAGATGATTGTAGCAGCAAATAATTTTCACGTTTTACTTTGTCTTCGTAAAAATTTAAAATTCTGTTTACTTCTTCCATATAGATAGAATCTTTACTACTACTACTACTCTCAGAATATGACGGCAATTCTTTACTACAATAACCACTGTCTTGTGTCATCATCTTTTAATAATTGATAAAACTTGTGTTGAAACTAAGTAAAAAATAATTGCTTCTGCTTCTAAGGACAGTTTTAGTCGGACCGTAGACTGAACGGTTTAAACAATAGATGTTATGAATCAAAAAGGCCCCCGGAAGCTATTAAAACGTATCTTGTTTGTCATAAGAATACATGTAAAAAATATACAAAGTAAGAAACAACCGAGTTTATAAAATATTAGATTTTTCGATCCAGCTATTATGTGAACTATCAAACCCTAGCCATTTAACGTAGATTTTATTGCCTTTTTTCCTCAGCACTTTTTCAACAAGGTAAACATCAGGATTTTTTGACTTTTGTAACTCTTCCTCGTAAAATGCTCCTTTAATTGGTGATCCATGTAAATCTTCCAACATGTATGTTACGGGATTAGTTATGTTCACTTTGGTAATTTTAAAAAGCTCCGTAGTCCAATTGGGTGTATAGCCTTTATCGAATAGATGCTTTGCCTTGCTTATGCGCACCACATCTCCAATTTTATATTTTCGCGGGCCTGCTATTTTCAAATGATTATAATCTTGCTGTAGAATCTCTTTTTCATTGGACTTGTTTACCTGAGACGGCTTTTGACCAATCGTTCTATGTTTGCTTTCGTTGTACTCTTTTGTAATTTTCGGCAACACATCTATCCACCTGTACGTACCGTTTAAGCTAAAATGCTTATACAATTTCGTTTTCAGTGTTCTAATAACTCTTTCCGCCATACTTGCTTTCATCTTTGTAAATGTACTATAATGATTTATGCCATGTTTCTGCATTAGATTTTGAAATTTTGTGTTGTAAAACTCTTTGCCCTGATTAAATTGAAGATTTTTCGGTTTGCATTTTCCCATAATATCGGCAAAAGCTTTCGTGATTTCTTCGCCAGTTTTCGATTTCAACGGTCGAGTCCAGAGAAATTTCGAAAAGCAGTCAATTACCACTAGAATCATTTTAAACGATCGATTTTGAGTTGCGTAAGAACTCATTTCAGCCAAATCAATTTGCCATAAATCGTCCAAACCTTTGATAATTGTTCGTCGTCGAGCATAATTTTTTCGAGCCGGTTTATGCAGCTCATTAACGACTTGAACCTTTTCCTTTGAAAACATGACTGTGACTAAATCTAATGTTTAGGGATTTTGTACTAACCGATTCTCCAATGCTTTAAGCCTATCGACTATATTCATTGATTTAATATTATCCACAATCCCACGCAGGTGATTTTGGTTAGCAGTGATTTTGTTTGTTAAATCTGTAATACTATTTTCAATAGCTAACAATTTCCCTGATAGAGTATTGACATACTGCTGCTGCTGCGCTGCATTGTTTTTCATAATTTTATCTAGTAAATCCTTTTGTAATATCGGAAGATCTTTTTGATATAGTTTCTCTAACGCTTTCCCTACCTTTTCTTTCAAATTTTTTATTAAACTTGTCACAAACTGAGTTAGCTGAGCAAAGTTAGCATTAAGAGTTGCTATTTTCGGTTCAATGCTATTCGTCGAATTTTTGATGACTGCTCGTAGATATTGTTTTGAAGCAACAATCGATTCATCAACATACTTTTTGTTAGCCATATGTTTGCTGGCTAACGGAGGATCTCTTGATATAAAACTGTTTATGGACATCAAGTCATTATTGAATGTAAGTTTCATAGCATTTACGTTTTCAGTCAACTTTTGCACATTATCTTTAAATGAAACTTGCAACCTATCTAATGCTGCATCCAAGTATTTTTTATTAACAGCATCGCTGTCTGAGTCCGGATCTTGCACGTTTCTAAGTTTTAAATTTTCAAAATCAACATCTCCACTTAAAGTATGTGCTAATGCCGGTTTCGGTATAAACAATTTTTTATCTCCAACGATTTTTTTGGTACGTCCGAATTTGTCGACACTCATTGTGGTAATGATGTTCAAGCAATAATGCGTGCTTCTTTTAATTCCTCAATAATTGCAACAATTTCATTATCATTCGAAGTATTTCCTGCTTCTTTTGACGCTATTAAAAGCCGAAGCCTGTCAACAAGTTCGTTTGGATCGTCCCAATATTGAAGGTCAATTTTATTATCGTTGTAAACCATTTGCAACCCAGAGCCTGAAGCTTTTCGCAAGTGAGAGATAGCCAGAGGTCTTATGATATGTGTGTATTTGAATCGTTGTGTTCCTTTAAGGTGTCCTTTAATGTTTTTATGAGGATTTGTTAATTCTAGTATTGTTCCATAACGATTAAAATCATCATCATTGTAATTTTTAGGATTATTATTAAAAATTAATTCATACAGACCCGGTGTACCTCTTATCTGTTTGCCTTCTGTAATAATAAATCCATGAGTTTTATCAAAGTCGATTTGTTTGCCACCCAGAAACCATTTAGAAGTATGAGCATCGTAAGTAGGACCATAAACCGTATCTATATTATCTTTTTCTGTCCAATGATCTAGAATATATGGATGAGCCATTGGGGGATACTGACCCAAGTATTCCTTAATAACATCTTCTGAAATGTTAAGATCTTTAACAACCTGTTCATTGTCTTCATAGAATACTTCATCATCATCAGTATCACTAGTAGTTTCGGCAACATTTTCGAGTTTTAAAAACTCGGGTATGCTTGATTCCTCTTTTTGTTTAGGTGATTCCTCTTTTTGTTTGGGCGGTTCTTCTTTTTGTTTAGGTGATTCCTCTTTTTGTTTTGGTGGTTCTTTTTTAGGCTCTGGCTCGTTGACTGGTTGAGGATGAGAGATCACTGTTTCGTTTAGAGAAGATTTTGCAATTTTGTGTAGAGGTTCCGTGAGAGGTTTAAACAATTTATTTAGTGTCTCATCCGTTTCAACTCTACCCAATTGTAACGCTTTATATTTTTTTCGAATCGATCTAGCAAGTTCGGCAATTTTTCTCTTACGAACGGCAATGTCAACTGGATTGTCTGACATGTTGTCGAATAATGACTGTAATGTTACAATTTTATGTATTTATCGAAACCGATTCGATATCGACCGTTGTTTAAATCAAAGTCTTTCGCAATAACCATTGTCCCATACTTTTCTTGCCAACATTTCGAACACAACTGTTTGAATTCTTCAAAACTCATATCCGGTGACACGTGTTCATCAAAGACATGTTTCAAATTAATAGCATCTTGTTTAAAAAGTACAATAAGGTTACTGTTATCTCTACAAATTTGTTTACAGCATTTCGAGTAGGTTTGTGAAAGAAATGCGCTATCTATATCCCGATGTCGGCCCATGCTGTAGTATTCTCGAATCTTTTGCTGGTTCTCACATATGACGTCATCAAAAATAAAAATTGAATTTGGCTTTGCATCATTTGGGCTAATTATTTCATCATTTTCTTTAAACGGAAAATATCCCACTCCTTTAACTTTCGATAATACTTCTTCCAACAATTTATACTTGGGTTGATATAATGACTTTGAATAAACGTAAACATTTTTAAATTTCGCGCCATGTGGATTAAACAGTAACGATAACATAACGTTCGTTTTGCCACACCCACTGGGTCCACAGATTAGCGCCCGAAACGAATTTGGTAGCAATGGTCCATGTTTACTGGCAGCGATTCGATCGTTTCCTTCATCTAAATTTTCAATCGGAAGCGTCTGGTCTTGTTGAATGATCTTCATTGTTTAACATGTTTTTTAATGTTTCAATGTATAAGTAGAGTAGTAATTCTTAAATCATTTCATTTCTCATGTTGGTGTTTGAAGGTGAAGGTGTGCTCAACAGCCTTATCAATAATCTACCGTTTGAGTTACATTATCCTAGTTACAACTTTTTGGGTCCTGGAACTAAATTACATAAAAGACTTGCACGTGGAGATACAGGTGATAACCTGCTGGACGACGCATCCAGAGAACACGACATTGCATATTCTAAACATAAAAATTTAGCGGAAAGACATAAAGCAGACGAGATTCTAGAGAATAAAGCGTGGGAAATAGTAAAGTCCAAGGACGCTTCAGTTGGTGAAAAAGCCGCAGCTTGGCTAACCACAACCGCAATGAAAGCTAAACGCAAACTTGGCATGGGTGTTAGGAAACCTAAATCGTTTAAACGCAATATTATAAGTAAAATACAAAGGGATATAAAAAAAGCTGGTCCTTTGACTACATTAAAACGAGCAACCAGTATTGCTCTAAAAGCAGCCAGGGTTGCTGTACAAAATGCTGGTGGAAAAAAACAGGTTTAAGTACCTAGGATTATTCCCATCGAACCAAAATCCGGAGGCTTTTTACCGTTAATTCCGTTATTTGCTGGACTAAGTGCACTGGGGGCGTTATCCGGTGGAGCTGCTGGAATCGCTAAAACTGTGATTGATGCGAAAAATGCACAGAAAAAATTGGAAGAAGAACATCGACATAACAAAGCTATGGAATCTCTCGGTAAAGGACTATATTTACGAAAAAATGCCAGAGGAGGCCTTGGTCTCTTTCTAAAGAAGCAAAAAAACTAATTACGCTACCCAATCGAGGATTGTATGATTACGAACTAAAACGATATGTTAAACGTCTAAAAATCCCAAATTTTAGAGGTGTATTTATGCGAGACACATTGCCTAAAACCGGTCCTGTTCAACGCGAATGCGCAATCCTAAATTTGGATGAAAGCAAAAATCATGGAACTCATTGGGTGGCGTATCGGAAGATTAACAATAACGTTGAATATTTCGATTCATTTGGCAAGTTGAAACCGCCGAAAGAACTTGTACAGTATCTGGGACCTGCAACGAAAATTGTTTACAACTACGATCCTTACCAGACTTTTAATCAAATCAATTGCGGCCATCTTTGTTTAGAATTTCTATACGATGGAGGCAGTTTTGGCGTACATTAATCGTGAAAAGAAACTGATTGACTTTACTGAACAGGAATTGGCTTGTTTTCCTATATGTTATTTGAAAAGGTACGCAAAACCTTGTGAATTATTACAAGTTTGGTGCAAGTTGCCGCTTGAATATAGATTGGATTTTGAATTGCGAACCTGCCTGCCCTGCTTTGTTCATCATAATCGTCCTGAATGGACCACCCATGTTGACGGACCTGCGCAATCACAAGTAAATTGCAATATATGTAAACTAGGTTTAGAAAAATGTAATGAACTTGTAAAAAATTATTTAAATAAATGTTAAAGATATACAATTTTATTTCTTTGTTCAACCTCCAACAGTTATGTTGTTGACGCTAGAGAGTCGTGATTATCAATTTGATTGGACTCCTCCGGTTCCGTTAAGTTTAGATCCGAGGAAACAATACAAGTTGGCATTTCTGTTTTTCTTTTCGTACAACAGTATACCTGTAACCTCTTTTTTCTCAAGATGTTAAAAGGCTCGTTTTATCGAGGTTAACAAATGCGAACGGCACTCAGGGGATAGGAGGAGAGCGAGCGTGGATTCGAACGAGCTCGATGAAATCTTACTAGAAAGATTTAAGGGGATATATTTACTGGGAAAAGAAAAGATATAAGAATTTAAAAGGGACTAAAGCGAAAATGAGAGAAATGATGAAAAAAGGGGAAGGTAAATGGGCGCCACTTATTTTTTTATCATAAGGATGGGGAAATATAAGAAACCCAGATGGAAAAAAATATTAAATATAGATGTTGGATAAAATGATTTATCTGATGTTGTAGATAAAGTTAAAATAAGAAAGATATAAGGGACATAAGACAAGATGCGGTAAAATTGAGTAAACCGGTAGATGTTCTGGTTAAAATTTTAAATTAAACACTTTTATTAGAAAAGCTAGAAAGAGAAAGTTATACTTACTTTTTGTTCTTACTTATCACAACAGCTCCATATATATTAATGAGTTCAAAAGCTAAGATTTATGAGTTAAATACGTCTCATTCGTGTTGTTGATGAGATTAGATCAGAATAACTTACACCAGGTCAGAAAATAAAACATATAAATAAACAATAAACAATATTTATTACTGTGTGTAGTAATAAGCCAAACAGATGAACGAAACAATATACATATAAAATATCAACAAATGAAATAAGGTAAAATACAGTAAAACACATTAGTGTTTAATCACATATAGAAACAATATTACACATTCAATAACAGCTAAGTATTTTTATATTGTTATTTCTGTGTACCCATTTAAGCAGAATGTGATGTGAAAAAGAAATTTAAAAGTATCAAAATTTAATAAAAAAATAGTAAATCACTTTTAGCTTAAAAGATTTTTTACTCGAGTAAAAGATGGGGGGTACCATATAATAGTTTAAATTAAAACAATTAAATTAAGATAAACATTAAGTAACCAAAAATTTACCATAAAGGTGTTACAAAAATATTTAATCAGGCTCTGCGCAACGCTTTCACTGATAACTGAAACATGTATGCGATGAACTGTTTCGAAATTTTCACACTTTAGGAGTCTGTAGATAAGGCACCGGGTTTTTTATAAAAACCGGTCTCACTGTGGATTTTATGAGCACTTCTTACGTTAATTACCCACACTTGGATGTTATTCGTGCGGATTACAATTAAGTTTTAGTGCCAAAGAAATAAATGGTATCCCAACTTTTTCTGGTAGTTAAGCAATAGTAATGATATTAAAAAACTTACAGTTTGTTTCCTAGATAGGAGAATTAAATGGGGCCACCCCCAATTTATACGGTACAGTAGAATCTAGTGATTCTTCGGTAATAACGACAGCTTTTTCATCAGAGAGGTTCCACACTCATTCACTGACTTTAACTTAATTAGAAACACTAAATAGCAAGTAATTCTTTGAAAATCTAAAGGAAATTTGCCGGTACTTAAATCTAGGGGTTGTACATAATGACTTACCAGCACAGAGACCCAAGCTAGACTAAATTGTAAATCCCGGTAAAAAAGTAACCCGCATCGCTTCAAACTACCCCACTTACGCAGCGTGACCTTATTAACGAGATTTGATTGGTCGGTCTAAAAAAATCGATAGTTTGACGGTTAAAGTCCGTTATAGTCGAGAATTTTCTGGAAGGTAAAATGATCAGGGTCGGCTTAAGTAAGAAAAAATAATAAAAAATAAAAATTTTTTGCATAGAGTTTTTGGACATGCTACACAGCCCCTTCCGAAGAGAAAAAACTGGGTAGAAAACAGTTTTTAAAGAAAGATTAGCTATGGTTGGAACAACAGTAGTGTGTTTAAAAAACTGAAGCTGATAAAGGTAGTGAACATCAATATGTAGAAAAGCGATCTTAACGGGAACGACACCTATCTAGGTAAAACTGGGGTATTAGTGTCAGTTATTGAATGCGATATAATATTCGCACTATTCATTAGTGCGTTAATATACAAGTGAAACAACACGAGAGTTTGAAGAACCACAAGGTAGGTAAAATGTATCAGATCAATAGATCTTAGATACTATGTGACCAGATTTTTATAAACGGTACCGGCCAACCGGAAGATCACAAAGTGATCGGGAACAGGTCTACTCCGAAGTTTCTGCACGGAAACAAAAAAGTGTGCAGCTCGGCCTAGATGGACAGCACTAAGTGGTATCTTTAATGCAAATCGACAAAAAAAGTATTTATATTGCCCTTGACATGAGATGTCAGGACACACGCTACATTCACACACACAAGGAAGAAGGTAAAGAATGCTATGTTCCCATAAGTAAAATTTCCCATAGGAGGCACAACGCGTATTTCCCTTTTTAGGAACTCCTATAAAGAAAAAAGCTGAATTTAAACCAAACTGTTAATATTAATTTTGAAAAGGAAGAAAGAAACACGGACGATAGTTATAATTAGGAATCTAATAAGCCTACCGGCTCCATTAGATCCGACAGTCAAGGTAAGTACGTGATACGTTAACATCTGAAAAGATGTTTGGAAAAGTTCCGTCCTGCTTGGTTGATATTAAGGATATCACCAAATATGCAGTAAGGAAGAGAAGAAAACAGTAATTCTTAAAATATAGTTCTCATTGAGAACGTTTAATAAAAAAAATCTTAAGGTAATAGATCACACTAAGACATTAACAAGAATCTAACAAATCTTAAGAACAAATCATCCTAACAGTCTTCAATCCTAGCTAGGAAAAAAAATAGAGGAAGTAATAGAGGAAAAGAAAGAGAGGAGAAAGAAATTTTATCTGTCTTCCTTACAATCTCAACAGACCCACTACCGGAAAGAATTCCCTACGGCTTTCCTAGGCTTATCTCTCGTGACAAATTGCAAGGTCGAAATAAAATTCCAGAAGAAGTAGTTAAGATTGAATTTTGTTAGTCAAAAAAAGTAAAGTGATTCCAATAGTAGTCATGTGGCGGATCAAAGTTCTTTAAACCACGATATGTAAAGGTATAAAATTGTATGAAAGAACGAAAAAAAATTTTCAAAAAAAATTCAAAAAAAAATTTCAAAAAAAAAATTTTTAAAAAAAATTTTATGTGTCTTCCACTAAGGTACGATAACCGTCTTATATCCATATTAAAGATAAAAAGTAATTTATGGATGATAAACGAGAAATAAGGTAACAAAAAAATGTTTTCTAAACATAAAACAGTAATAGATATTACTGAACGATACGATAAGCAATTCACAAGTGCTGACGCACTTATACGGTAGGTTAACGGTAGATAAAGGAAAAACTATTTTTTCCTTCAAAAAAAATACAAGTGTGAAAACACTCATAAGGTAGGTAAACGGTAGTTACGAGAAACATATTTTCTCTTTCGGTACGATAACAACAAGTGTTAATACACTTGTTAGGTAAATGGACGGTAAATGAGGGAAAGTAAATTCTACTTTCAAGACGATAGAGATAAGTGTTAAGGTACTTATTAGGTAGGTAAACGGTAGGTAAGAGAAAAGCATTTTCCCTTTCGAGATGAAATGTTCAAGTGGTAATACACTTAAACGATAGATAAACGATAAGTATAAGTCTGAATACACTTAAACGAAAAATAAAAGTTGGACATAGAGAAACATATAGCTAAGGAAGTTAACAAGACATAAGGAAATTAAAAAAAAGAGAAAAGGGAAAAGGTTGCACTTAGTCGCCTCTTACGACAAGCAGTTTATCGCTTTAGGGGTATTCTACATAATCCCGCCTCCTAAACGGGGATGAGATTAACGAGAAGTATGGAGTTTGAACGAAAAAGAAAAGGGAAAGGGGTTCCATTTAGTCGCCTCTTACGACAAGCAGTTTAACAATTTGGGGGTATTCTTTATATTCCCGCCTCCCAAACGGGGAGGAGATTACGAAACATATTTACAGTTGAGTCAGGGTGAAATGTTAAAAAGAAAAAAGGTGGTAAAACAGTGGAGATAAAAAGAAAAGCTTATACGGATACTTCTAAGAAAACAAAGAAACATTCGTTTCTATTCGGAGAGTTCATCTTCAGAAGAATCATCGGAATCAGAGACATATAAGGCTTTGGTGTGTCAATTTCAGGCTTAATGAAGAAACTAGGGGAGATAACGAGACATATAAACAATGATAGTTTTTACTGAACGGTACGGTAGTTAAGCGAAGTGTGTTCTCACTTACAAAACGATAATTTCAAGTGTTAATACACTTGAGCTGGTAAACGGTAGTTAAGTGAAATATGTTTTCACTTACGATAAGATAATTTCAAGTGATAATTCACTTGAACGGTAGGTAAACGATAACAATGGCGGTCATGCTGTTGTTACGTAGAAAACCCAGGAAGCATAAAGGAAACGCTGTCTGGAATCCTTAATGTGACTCCTCGGTACGATAAACGATAGGTAAGTGATTTGTATATTTTCTTATAGAAAAAAATACAACGGTACGACAGTTCAAGTAAAAACAAATCTTTCACGCTGGGACAATACAGAGATATTTGTCATGTGGATTCCACTTTTATAACCGTACAGAAAAACATTGGTTAAGTAGATGGATAAAGATAGATGATAAACGGTAAACAAAAATTTAACGAAACGTTATTTCCCCTAATATAGGATGCAGAAAAAAATTAGAGAAATGAAAAAATATTCTCCTTTAGATAAACTACGGTAGAAAGTAGAAAAATAAGAAATATTTTTCTTTCAATAAGATACGGTAGAAAGTAGAAAAAATTAAAAAATTATTTTCATTTGGATAAAATACGGTAGAGAATAGGAAAATGAAGAATATTTTCCTTTAGATAAAATACGGTAGAGAATAGGAAAATGAAGAATATTTTCCTTTAGATAAAATACGGTAGAGGATAGGAAAATGAAGAATATTTTCCTTTAGATATTATACGAAAAAGATATAGAAAAATAAAATAGATTTTCCTATAGATGAAATACGGAAAAGTAGAAAAATGGAAATTATTTTCCTGTAGAAAAAGTACGATAGAGAGTGGAAAATTAAGAAAATTTTCCTTCAGATAAAATACGAGAAAGAAATATAGAAAAATAAAAATTATTTTCCGTTAGGTAAAATACGATATGGAGTAGAAAAATAAAAAAATTTCCTTTTAGATAAAATACGATAAGGAGTAGAAAAACAAAAAAATTTTTTCTTCTAGAAAAATTACGAAACCATCGATAAAGGAATGAAGAAGAAAATGGTCGAAAGAAAAGATATGCCGACATAAGTAGTTCCATGTTAAAGCCAGTCTTTTAATTTATGTTTGTTAACGATACGAAAAAGATAGACGAAAAAAATATTTACTGATGTTACTGTACCATTTGTTTCTTTAGTTAACATTCTTTTGAGGACTTTCTTTTATCCTCTATTTTCCTGGTGGTGGCTGTTCTTCTGATCTTAGGTACTTAAATAATTTCAACCGCAGTTAAGAAATTTACTTCAGAATTGGCCATTGTGATAAGAAAAAGTAACGGAAATTGTCGATATTAAAAGTGTGTAATTTTATTGTCAGAAAACTAGGGATTTTATCATCGGGCCCCACGTTGGGCGAAAAATTTATGTGTAACCTCTTTTTTCTCAAGATGTTGAAAGGCTCGTTTTATCAAGGTTAACAAATGCGAACGGCACTCAGGGGATAGGAGGAGAGCGAGCGTGGATTCGAACGAGCTCGATGAAATCTTACTAGAAAGATTTAAGGGGATATATTTACTAGGAAAAGAAAAGATATAAGAATTTAAAAGGGACTAAAGCGAAAATGAGAGAAATGATGGAAAAAGGGGAAGGTAAATGGGCGCCACTTATTTTTTTATCATAAGGATGGGGAAATATAAGAAACCCAGATGGAAAAAAATATTAAATATAGATGTTGGATAAAATGATTTATCTGATGTTGTAGATAAAGTTAAAATAAGAAAGATATAAGGGACATAAGATAAGATGCGGTAAAATTGAGTAAACCGGTAGATGTTCTGGTTAAAATTTTAAATTAAACACTTTTATTAGAAAAGCTAGAAAGAGAAAGTTATACTTACTTTTTGTTCTTACTTATCACAACAGCTCCATATATATTAATGAGTTCAAAAGCTAAGATTTATGAGTTAAATACGTCTCATTCGTGTTGTTGATGAGATTAGATCAGAATAACTTACACCAGGTCAGAAAATAAAACATATAAATAAACAATAAACAATATTTATTACTGTGTGTAGTAATAAGCCAAACAGATGAACGAAACAATATACATATAAAATATCAACAAATGAAATAAGGTAAAATACAGTAAAACACATTAGTGTTTAATCACATATAGAAACAATATTACACATTCAATAGCAGCTAAGTATTTTTATATTGTTATTTCTGTGTACCCATTTAAGCAGAATGTGATGTGAAAAAGAAATTTAAAAGTATCAAAATTTAATAAAAAAATAGTAAATCACTTTTAGCTTAAAAGATTTTTTACTCGAGTAAAAGATGGGGGGTACCATATAATAGTTTAAATTAAAACAATTAAATTAAGATAAACATTAAGTAACCAAAAATTTACCATAAAGGTGTTACAAAAATATTTAATCAGGCTCTGCGCAACGCTTTCACTGATAACTGAAACATGTATGCGATGAACTGTTTCGAAATTTTCACACTTTAGGAGTCTGTGGATAAGGCACCGGGTTTTTTATAAAAACCGGTCTCACTGTGGATTTTATGAGCACTTCTTACGTTAATTACCCACACTTGGATGTTATTCGTGCGGATTACAATTAAGTTTTAGTGCCAAAGAAATAAATGGTATCCCAACTTTTTCTGGTAGTTAAGCAATAGTAATGATATTAAAAAACTTACAGTTTGTTTCCTAGATAGGAGAATTAAATGGGGCCACACCCAATTTATACGGTACAGTAGAATCTAGTGATTCTTCGGTAATAACGACAGCTTTTTCATCAGAGAGGTTCCACACTCATTCACTGACTTTAACTTAATTAGAAACACTAAATAGCAAGTAATTCTTTGAAAATCTAAAGGAAATTTGCCGGTACTTGAATCTAGGGGTTGTACATAATGACTTACCAGCACAGAGACCCAAGCTAGACTAAATTGTAAATCCCGGTAAAAAAGTAACCCGCGTCGCTTCAAACTACCCCACTTACGCAGCGTGACCTTATTAACGAGATTTGATTGGTCGGTCTAAAAAAATCGATAGTTTGACGGTTAAAGTCCGTTATAGTCGAGAATTTTCTGGAAGGTAAAATGATCAGGGTCGGCTTAAGTAAGAAAAAATAATAAAAAATAAAAATTTTTTGCATAGAGTTTTTTAGACATGCTACATACCGAATGTAGAGATTGGTAGTAATGCTTTTTACTATTACGAAAATAACAATAAAACTAAATTGCAGAAAATAACATTAAATACTGGTTGCTATGAAATTTCCGATATTGAAGAGACGATCCGAAATTTAATAAATATACCACCAAATGCAAAGATTGAAGACGTTTTTTCATTGAAGCCCAACAATAATACACTCAAGTGTGAAATATTCAGTAGTCAACATGCAATAAATTTCGAGCGTGAAGACAGTATAGGCAGAATGTTGGGTTTCTCAAAGAGGATTCTGGAACCGAACGTGAGACATAGTTCTGATCTACCTGTGGAAATTGTTAAAGTACGAACGATTCGTTTCGAAACAAACATTACCACCGGAGCCTTCTACAACAACAGACCTACTCACACTATCCACGAGTTTGGTATATCCGTAGACCCTGGTTACGCTATCGACGAAATTCCGAAAAATATCACGTATTTGACTGTGATTGATATACCTGAGATTACAAATATTACTATACTGGCATTGGATCAAAATTCAAGACCTGTAAATTTTCAAGGTGAAAGAAGCATATTGGGTTTGGAGTTGAAAGAATGGGATTAATTTTCAACTATATAGCACCTTCATATTTTCGGAAGCCTGCAGTATTGAACAAGTCGTTAAAGTGTTCAGTAGGACGACGACAGCGACGACGACAACTTACTAGAGACAACGTTTTATTTTTGAAAGCTCTTGGATTCAAAGTTATTAACAATAATAATAATAATGAATCGTATACGAACAATTCAAGATCCAATGTTTGATCTCTATCGAGAACCGACTCAGGATGAATCGATTAGAAAATCCGAATACCGATCTTACACACCATTCATCAAATCGTTTAGCTGCAGCGACATTGTAGAATTTAGTGTAAATCAGGTGGACTCATTCTTTGCAATGCATGATACGTTGTTGGCTATTAAAGGAAAACTGGATGTAACTGGTAATGGCGATGTTAGTTTGACACCAAACTTTGGAGCATTTCTATTCGACTCGTGTACGTATAGCGAAAGTGCAAGAGAGATAGAAACAGTTCGAGATCCTGGAATTGTTAGCACTGTAAGAGCTTTAACATGTTACAATGTAGAAGATTCTCGTCACCTCGCCATTGCTGGTTGGAATTATCCCGTAAGTCCCATTCTTAATCCTGATGATAAATCATTTAGTTTACTGATGCCACTTAAACACATCTTCAACATTTTTAATGATTACCCAATGGTAACTTGTGAACGACAAACGATTCGATTCGTTCGAGCTCGTAATGATCTCGATAGCGTTATTGTAACAGAAAAACCAGGTACCGGTAACGTAACTACTTCTACAACCGTACAGATTATGATTCATTCGATGGAACTAAAAATTAAACATATTTATCCAAATGATTTTGTTAAAGAACAATTGATGCGATCAATTCAAAGCGATCGTCCAATCGTAATTCCGTTTAGAAAATGGGAACTACATGAGCTACCATCTTTGACCGCAGGAGCAAAACAAGAAATTTGGGCTGTTAAAACGACGTCTGCAATAGAGAAACCTCGATATGTTATTGTATTTTTCCAAATCAATAGGAGAAATCTGAAAATTGCAGATCCTTCTTTATTTGATCACGTAAATCTACAAGGTCTCAGACTCGCATTGAATGGAGAATATTTTCCCAATGAAAGGATGCAACTTGATTTTGAAAAAGGCGACTTTGCGCTAGCTCATTACAACTACAGCGAATTCAATTCCAGTTACAACAGAGTATCAATGAAACGACCATTAATGGATTTTCTAGCATTTCGAAATCGTGCTTTGTTTGTTATCGATTGTTCTAAGCAAGAAGAATCGATGAAATCATCGACTGTTGATGTACGACTAGAAATTGATGCTAATGAGGGATTTCTCAAAAATACTAAAGCATATTGTATCATAATTCACGATTGTTTATTGGAGCATTATCCCTTAACGGAAGTAGTTAAAAATATAATATAAACTGCTAACTATTTAGTATTTGCTCAGCTTTCAAAGAAGTTTCATCGTCGTCGTCGCCATCATGAGAATTGCAGTAGTCGACATCCAAGGATTTATAATCGATGAAGTTTTTTATCCAAAAGAAGTCGCTATTCAGATTGGTGGTATAAAATCGAATTTTTTATTTAAACCTCCTAAACCATTCCACGAGTTGACTGCTAAAGACAAGAAAACTACGCGGTATTTGGAAAAATTTATACATGGAATACGATACGATTCTGGAGATGTAGATTATTCCGATGTCAATGCAATTTTGGAGAAACACCTACTTGGAAACGTTGATTTGATTTATGTTAGAGGAAATCAAAAAATTGACTTTTTAAAAGCAAAATGTGAAGAACTTGGACTCCATCTATTAATTTATGATATTGCAAATTATGATGGGACACCCTGTGCAACGAAAAATTTTGAAGCTGTATATTCAGGATGTCCTCACTACGCCAACGGTTAATTTATGTGTGCATATAATAATATTCTTTCTTTGTATAATTGGTTGTATTATACTGTATTACCTAAATAAAGCTATAAAACAAAAATTAAGGTTTTTTATTAAAACACCTTTTACAAGTTTACAAATATTTATTGTTATTATTATTATTATTATTTAAAAATACATTTCATCGCTTCATTCTTCTTTTTACCTCTTTTGATATAATTTTGAGAATTAGTAAGTAAACTCCTACTAACGTTGCCCATTCTATTTGTACGATTTGGCACATTTTCTTTTGCATTGGATCCTCCATAGTAATTTCTAGTTGTTGCATTGGGATTTGAAGATTTGATCGCCACTCGCCCACTCCTTCAGAGTTATCTTTAAAAATTAATTTTAGCTTGTAGTTGAGAGGTGATTCTGTTAAAATAAGTCTTTTAGAACATCCCAATGGATTAAAATTTGAAAATGTATATGTGTACTCCAAATCCTTGCAGCAGTCAAAATATCATTTCTTGCGACTTATATTGGAACCTCTTGAAGAAATTGGATATAGTGAATATAGTAAACTGGAAGATGTTCCTTCACCTACAGAAATTAAACCAAATTCTATAATCATATTCGATGATGTGGGTTCTGATAATCAGGATATTATAAAAGACTAGCTTTTACCCGCGGCTTTGCTCGCGTAGAATTGGGACATTCACAAATGATTTAATGACTGTCTATTTTACATATAAAAATTTAATTTTAATCATTCTGTAGGTATATCCTTAGTAAAATAAGTCTGGCCTAATTATCTGTAAGATATAGTAATTTGTGTGTTATTTGTATATGTACTTGCGATAAAAAACAATGATAGCGCGTTTTAATAACCACTTGCGTCATCTAGTTTCGAATATCAAAACTAAATTATAACACGTATGTATGCATGTTGTGTATTATTTTAGTGGTATTTTTAAATGTATTAATGAGATACTTTCATACAAAATCTGACCCCCTCAATTGATCGGTTAAAGGGGTGGGGAAGAAATTTTTATACACCAGATGTTCAGTTGAAAGAAGACAAATACATCTGTAAAAACGAATTAGTAGTTTTCATGTGATGCACGCACAAATATCCAGACAGGCAGACAATAAAAAATCTAACCACATTTTGTGAGTTTTATATCGATGTACCTGCGACGTCGTTTGCGTGGCGTGTTGATTGTTGTATAAAAAATAACCTATTTCAGTCTTCATGCTTCAACTATCCCGGTACAAAAATCATTTCGAAATTTTTATACACCAGATACTAATCGAATCAGTAGTTTTCATGTGATGCGCGCACAAACATCCAGACAGACTGACAAAAAAATTCTAAGCACATTTTTGTGTTCTAAATCGATGTACTTGCAACCTCGTTCACATGGCGTGTTGATTGTTGTATAAAAAGTATCCGATCCCCGTTCAACCCTTATAAAGGGGGTTGATTTCTAAAAATACAATATAAGTACTGAGTGAACAAGAGAGGTTGAACCAAACTGTAGCGTCGCCTGTATCTCACCGTAGACTCTAGCAGAATCTCCGGTAGCGGTACGCAGTCTCCAACTGGTAGGCAACATCTTATTTCGCATAATGATGGTTGGTCGGACGATAGTTTTTGTAGCTCCAGTGTCTACCAGCATGCTAATATTCTTCCCATCAAGGAGGCCATCTACATATAAGCTGTCCACGTGATGTCGCAGAGTTGCCAATTTAATGGTGTGAGGGACTACGGGAATGTTTGGGGTCGAAGGCGCCCTCCAGGAGTCGACCCGTTTAGAGTTTTCCTGCTGCAGGGGTACTTCAGCAGGAAATTTTTCTTTATGGGGGCAAGTATTTCTTATATGGCCTAGTTCTCCGCAGTTCCAGCATCTCACTGGGCGCCTTCTTTTTGGAGATTACTTCATAAACCTCTCTACTACCGCTTCAACGTCGCTAACGGAATGAACGGCATGGTCGTAGTTACCGGTGATTTCCCTCAGTCGAGCAACTCCACGTGAGGCCTCCGTCGCCGCCTCAAACTCCAGGGCAATGGTCAAGGCGTCCACAACGGTCTTCGGCCGCGCCAGCCGTATAGCGCGCTGCAACTCGACGTCTCGAAGACCATCGGTGAAGGTTTGGACTGCTAGGCACTCCAGGAAATCCTCCGCTGCATTTGAATACGCAAGTCGTACCATTCTTGCTACATCCGCTTCAAATTCCTGGATAGTTTCTCCATTTTTCTGTTTTCGGCTCTTTAACTGCATTCGGTACACCGGTTGTAGATGAGTTTGACCATAACGCATCTCTAGACGATTCACCAATAACTCGAAGTTGTCAGCTTCATCCGGTGTCAATGATTGCAAGACGTCTAAAGCTTCGCCTCGCAGAGCTACGGTTAGGGACAATGCTTTCTCCTGGGATGACCATCCATTAGCTCTGGCCGCTGCGTCGAATTGTTTCAGGTAATTTGGCCAGGAAGTCTTCCCGTCGAAGGTCGGGGGTTTTATCGTCGTTCGTACATGGGTCGTCTCCTCGCTTCTTTGTCGTTCGACGTCTGCGTGGCAGGTTTCCATCCTTCTTGCATCTCCGTCGCCGTTGTGGATGGTTTGGTTTCGGCGGCTAGCTTCCTGTTCTCGTTGAAGCTTTCTTATTTCGGACTGCACTTGCTGGTTGATCTGGTTTTGCTCGTCTCGCAAGGTGGCGACTTGTTGATTTTGTTCGTCTCGCAAGCTGGACACTTGCTGATTTTGTTCGTCTCGCAAGCTGGACACTTGCTGATTTTGTTCGTCACGAAAAGTGTACATTTCGGAGCGCAAATGCGATATTTGCTGGGAGAAGGAACTGGATAACTCTTCTGGTAGGGTAGACATCCGTTGTGATAGCTGGGACACCTCTTCGCGCTGGCTTCTTATCTGACTGGATAGCTCCTCTTGCTGGCTCGTCATTCGTCCTGATAGCTCCTCTTTCAGCTGGGACATATCTTCGCGCTGGGTCTTCATCTGACTGGATAGCTCCTCCTGTTGGTTCGTCATTTGTCCTGATAGCTCCTCTTTCAGCTGGGAAATTGCTTTTTGAACTGGGTCTTCAAACTCGACAGCGTCAGGGTCCACATTATTATTTACGTAGTATTCACGGAGTCTTCTCAACAATACGGATTTGCTCCCAGTAGTTTCCAATTCCAATTCTTCAAGCTCTCTTCTGAGCTCTGCCACCAATAGTTCATTTATCTTTTTTCCAGGCATTCTTGTATCTTCACCCCACACCTGACACCAATTTGAAACACTTATGGGGGCTTTTTACACAATTTATTTACAAAATTGTTAAGATACACTGAACTCTGCTGGATAACGTCTAACTACTTGACAATACAATGAACTCTTCTGAACACTTGACTCGAACTGACGTTAACTGTCCGTGCATCCCCTTATATACAACATTATTTAATCTAGTTAGTGTGTTTAGAAGTTTCTAGAATTTTCTAGAAACATTATTTAAAATGGTCAGTTGATTTTTTTACAAACTTCTAAAAATCAACTGTCAACAACAATCTTTCAAATTAAGGTCCCTTCCTTTACGGTTATCCCGTTACAATATTTTGATGATTTTAATGAAATTGTGGAACGACTTCGTTTACTAATAGCATTACAATCAGCTGGTAATACTGGACACAAAAATGAAATTATATCAATCATAGAGGAATTACGTGAAGGAGGAATTATTGCTTAAATATGTGTTTATTAATAGATTTTATTTAGTACAAACATGCCTCTCAACAAGTTTAATCAACACTTTCTTGCGTCGACCACTACGTGTCCAGAAGAGATTGTATTAGCATCAAATCCATCATCATCATCATCACCTTTCTATATTTGTGTACCATCTAATTTTTATAGCATTTGTGTAATTACCATTCGAGGACGAAAGGAATTTGGTATAAGTAATCTCATTATGTCCTTGATACTCAAACAACAGCATACACCTTTCCCGTAGCAGGTAAAATTGAAAGTATAAAATGTTTTCCATCCATTCTACATATATCATATAAAAATGAACAAAATTCTATACAGAACCTACTGAATGATAGTACTGTTAGTAAAGGAGATATTATTGAGTTTCCTTTGGGTATTGCAGCTATAGCAGAAGATACCCTGTATGTTGAACTTGTTATTCAGTGTCCCCTTGAGGAGAATAAATAGGGAAAAGTTTAAATTTTGATTTATTAACAAATATGCCTCTCAACAAGTTTAATCAACATTATCTTACTTCTGTAGCATGTTCAGGAGAAGAGGAAGAAATTGTGTCATCTACACTTCTACAATTAAAGTCACCATTTTATATTTGTGATACCTTTGACTATCATGTTAAGTCTGTAATACGTTTAAGAGGTGAAAAGAAAACGAATCTTAATAAGAAGTTTTATGTGTTAGATAACGGGGGACTTGCGTTTGTTTTTTCATTTTCATTAAAAATTGAAAGTGTTGCTCATTATTCAGCCAACGGAGACGTTTTATTAAACAACAAAGTTTACAAGTTCCATGAATTAACTGATATAAATATAATAAAAAAAGATAAAATACTATTTAAGTTGGAAAAACCTTTTTCTATCTGTATTGAGCTGCTTGTGCAAAGTCCTTTAGTAAAAAATGTCTAAACTACAAGTTGTAAATGAACTACATGCGCCAGCATGAATTAACTTTTGCCGAAGACATGTTATAATTAAAGATTTAAATGATTTAATTCAAGCAGATTTGGCTGTTATGAATTCATTTGCCAAGCAAAACCGTGGATATAATTATATTTTAATTGTTATTAATGCATTTAGCAAATATATTTGGGCCGCTCCTTTAAAAAAGAAGACAGGTAAAGATGTTACGAATGCTATGAAAGTCATTTTGACACAAATGAAAATACTTCCGAAAAATTTGCAAACTGATTAACGGAAGAGAATTTTATAACAAAGACTTTAAAAACTTAATGGAAAAATTTAATATAAATCATTGTAGTTCTTTATCTACTCTTAAAACCAGTATTGTCGAACGTGTAATTCGTACACTCAAGTCTTTACTATAGAAAGAATTCAGCATACAAGGATCGTATAATTGGTTAAATACATTATTGAAAATTGTAGAAAAATATTACAATACTAGACATTCTACAACTGGAGCTATACCTAGCAAAATAAACAGTAAAAATGCAAAAAATATTATTGCATTTAACCATTTAAAAATGGTCGATCCTAGGAAACCAAAGTTTAAAATTGGAGACTATGTACGTATTAGTAAATATCGATATGCTTTTAAGAAGGGATATACACCTAATTGGACGACTAAAATATTTAAAATTAAAAAAATTAATTTAACCAACCCACGAACTTATATCTTAGAAGATGAGCAAAAAGAAGAGATTCGAGGTGGCTTTTACACTGAAGAATTTCAAAAAGTGAAATATCCAGATGTTTTCTTAGTAGAAAAAGTGTTAAGAAAAAAAGGCGATCAAGTATTTGTGAAATGGTTGGGAATGAATCAAAAATCTTGGATAAATAGGAATAATGTTATTGTAGTAAATTATTTTTAATAAAACAAAAGTTATAATTCAGAATTATGTTTTATTTAAGTAATAATACACCTTATTTTTATAATTTTTCAATTAAAATTTAATAAAATATACGAGTCGGCTTTCTAAATTCTTCCATTAAAATTGATTGCGATTCACGGTGTCAATGATGTAGATTGTAGTTTTTCATCAGAGGTACTTTTTAACAATTGCGTATACTTATATATTACTTCAAGTGATATTTCAAAAGTAACCGGATTAACTATTTTTATCGGTTTTATTATATTCTAGGCAGTTTCTTTTATATTTTCTGCGTTTTTAACTCCTAACTGCAAAATCTTTAAGCAACTTGCAAAATTTTGTAGTTTATATGTTTCCAAAATATGAGTTATTAGAGGTAATACTTTCCATAATTCTAAAATTCTGTCGATATTTTTATTGTTTTAACGTTATCCAATACTTCAAATTCCAACAAAAACTTGTTTGTATATCTCCTTGTAGGATTTTGCTCAAATTCCAAAAAATTGTTAATTATTGGTTTGAAGGTTAAAAATTCATCCCACTCTTTGATGTTAAATATTAGTGATGATTCCATATAACTATTCATTTTAACACATGGTAAAAAATTCAAACTTTGAGATAGTGCAACTGTAATATATTTGGTATTCACATTATTTAAATAAATTTTTTTTCTCCCAAATAAATTTGTTGAAAATTTTGATTGCAACTATCCATGATAAAATTCTTTCTGAAATTTATTTAATATTACTTAAAATTTATATATAAATTACAGGAAAAGGGTAAGGATTAAAAATATAATCATGTGTAAGAACTATTTATTTTATACATTTACATAAAGTTTGCGTATAAAACTTAATTGTATTTAATTTATACATAACCTTAGGTCTAAAATGACAGAAAATTTCTAGTTTAAGGAATAGTGACCATACGGAAGAGTGTCGTAAGAATTTGGTAATAAATATCTCTTATCATCAAATGGACTTAATCCAATTTTACTTTGCTTTACAGTAAACACGTTATGGGCAGTTGACTGAATACCACATTGAGAAATTGTTTTTTCGGATTTTTCGTTAAGACAATTTACGTATTCGTCAAATGTAATTCGATTAACGATATACCGTTTAACTCCTTTCGATTTTTTTACTACATAATCGTCATGAATTTTAAATGACTACATTTTTGATCGTAAACCTACAAAATGCGTAATGATTTTACCGTTTGCCTCATCTTTCATCAACCCCGGAATTTTTTTATTGCAACGTGGTATATTATATTGATTATTTGGTTCGTCGTCGCTTGTATCAAACCTATGAATATCAGTTTTTATAATTTCCTTATACAAGTCTTTAATTTTTATTGTATATAACAATCCGTCTGTATCTAAATAATTAATTTTGCAAGAGTCTAGGCCCACTTTAGGTATTATATAATCATAATGAAATTCATATATACAAGTTTTTAAAATATCGAGAATACTTATTCCTATGTAAATAGGCTTATTAAATACAATTTCAGATTTTCTTAGTTCTATTGCTATTAAATCAGTATCGAAAATAGTTCTGCTGTGAAAGTTTGGACTTGCTATTAAATTTTTTGCTCCATATCTACCTTCCCATTGATTTACCAATTTAACAACTCGACGTTTTCGAATATTTTCCATTGTTTTATCATAGATAGAATTTATTTTTAGTTTGAAATGATTTTGCTCAAACTTGCTTCTAGCATTTTCCCGTAATTTTGTATTAAGATCAATATAGGGTTTTAACCATGCACTTTGTTGAAATTTTAAAATTCTATGAATTTTTTTAACCACTAATCCGTGTGATATGGCCTGTTTCAGAGCACGATAATGAATAACATATTTTTCTTTATCATACAGCGTTGTCAATAATTTTGGTAACTTTGTATTCGGAGGTTTTTTGCTTTCTGAACAAAAAGGCAAATCTCATGAAGTATATATTAGGATATTCTAAATCAACTTCAAGAATATATCCTTCAGGTGCATCGTCGGGAATGCTAGTAACATCTAAATTAGTATCGCTCCACTTAAATTTCCCATAGGTTAAAACCATTGACATGGCCCATCCATACAAATTATTAACATCTATGTAAAACAAATACTGATCAGGTTTTGCCGGATCACAGTTTGGCATATATTTATTATTAGCTTCTGAATATCTCGAACAACATTGACTTACACCGCCACGAATACCTTTTTCGATAAATAAAATCATATCTACATCTGTTAAAAGGTCTAATTCGCATTTTGTATATTTTAGCATTGAATCCCAGGAATATCCTACTAACGTATAATACCCAGGATCGATTTTGCTAGTATTAAAACCTACATTTCTAAAATTTTCAAAAACATCACATAGTAAAAGTACATCAGTTTTTAAATATAAATCAGAGTATTCTCCTAAATTTTGAATGTTAAATTTTTCCCAAACATTTTTGGCATGTTCATATTTTTCATTACTAATTGATTCATCAGTTAGCTGATTATAAAATTCTTGTTGCAACAGAAATTTTTTTTATTAAGCTTTTCTATTTTGTCAATATAATCATAACAAAATATCCCTTTTCTTGTCAGCAACGAAAATTGTTCCATAGACAAGTACCTAAACTCTTGTTGTAAATTTTTCAAGCCTTTAATTTCCAAAGTCGAAACAAGTTCATCTAAAGATGTATTCATAAATCGAAGTGAATCAATGAAACGAAGTCCAATGCCACACTCTAGATGTAGAGTAAAAGAGATATATTTTTCTTTATTTATTGGCAACAAACTAATTTGACCGGTTTTTGAAAGATCGCGAATTAAAAAGTGTGAATCGTATGAACTAAAATTATGAAATACTACGGGTACAACAAACTGTTTTCTAAAATTTAAGTTACACTGCGCATGCGCAAATCCTCTGAAATAACCTTGATAGTGACAGTGATCGCGTACGATGACGTCTCTAGGATTAAATAGTTCTTGGCAAATGTGACACATTTTAGCATCGAAAGTATTTACATTTCCTTTCATTGGAATTATATTTTTAATTTTTGCCTTAATAGATTCGCCTACAGATTTTATTTCTTCAGAAAACCATTCCATACAATTTTCTCCACGATAACTTTTATAGTAAGAAAGTGTATCATTGTAATCACATTTGACATAATATCCACAGCTGAATGCAACATGTTGTTGATATTTTACCGTATTTGCGTTAACAGGTATTTTAATTGGTTCAAGTATTGATTCAAAATCTGCATATATTATAAATGGAACTCTTTGTTGATATATAAAATTTTTAAATTTAATTACTGGATATGGTGGTATAGTAATTTTTGCCTCATTCATTTTTTCACATAATTCTAAATGAGTATTTAAACGAAGTTCATTACTAAAATAATTTAAACATCTGTCGCAGATAAATTTTTTATATCCAGTTTTATTAAGCTGACTATTAACTAATTTTAAAAGATTTTTAATCCAACAATAATGATATTTTATTTCAATTTTTTCAATATCATTTGGATCAGGCGCCTCCTAATCATTTAATTTTTGAAAATATTGATCTTAAATCCTTAGCAAATTAACTTGTCTTTCCATTTTATTTGGAGTGAGACGTAAAGGAATAACTTTAAATTTTTTGCCGATTAGCTCTAATCCGTAAACATTAATGGAAATTTGATTTAATTTTTCAATTACAAAAATATTTTTTAATGTAATTGGAATATTCAATCCCTTTACATTTAAAACTTGACTATAATGAGGATATGATGTTGTTCTATTCACATTTACCACAGCTGGATACAAACAACTTACGACGCTCCAATAAAAACATGCCTTTTTATTTGCAATACTGTTGGGTAACTGAATATAGCTCGATCCATTTCCTATTTCAATTTTAATCACATTTATTTCTAATAAGATAATTTTACTCAAAGCCCAACCAGAATCTTTTTCTTGAAATTCTGACAATTTATTTAAAATTTAATCTACCACATTGTCCATAAACCATTTTTAGTATGAAAATATTTGAAATCTACTATATCGTTATTCCCAATTGATTTTTTTAAAAATTCACCGCAAAAAGTGGAATTAATTTTAATCATTAAATTTTTTTTAAGAATTTTAACAATTTTTTTTGCAAAACACTACAAGCCTCTTCTAAAAACTGTAGTATATCCTTGCGTTTTAAATTTATAATTATACCAGAACTTACTCTATTTTTAAATATTGAAATTCCGTCTGACCATTTAATTTTCTTTTTTGTTTGATTATTCGAAATCGATTGATTAAAGTAGCTATAAACTACTTTTAAATGACCTAATTTTGTCTGCCACATACGTGAGTTTCCAAATAAAAAATTTCTATCTCGTAAAACATCATAACATAGCGATAAAGCAATTTTAACATGTTTCTTCCACGCATCATGTTCTTGCAAAGTAAAATCGAAACTTTTTTCATAAAAGTTTTTAACTAATTTATCAATATCTAACGCAAGTTTTTCTGTCATTTTAAAAACCACTAATCTTCATTTTTAACAAATTTAAAAATAGTTGCTGGGTTGAATTTGCCTGTATTCTTTTCACCAACAAACACCAACGAATATCGTCCGTTCCCCAATTCAATTAGATGATCTTTTATTACTGGAGTTGACCGTTGTGGTTTTGTTCATCTTGTGGCAAGTGGCAAGTAAGTTAGATTTTCTTTTAATATTTTTTCAAAAACTAATCTTTTAATATTCTTAATAAATTCTATCCTTCCAATTTGGATAAAGTTAAAAACTTTCAATCAAATGTAAGTTAGATTTGGGTTTGAATTAGTAGAAAACCGTTAAAGTTTAAAATTTTAATGTTTACAAACCCTCTTTTGTTACAGAGTTATCCAATGTATAATCAAATAGAACGTTGTGATGAAAATTGGGATGTAGATGATAAAGAACCTGTTTCGAATCCAACAGTAAGTTATAAATTTAATAAGAAAACCCGTTTATGTTGAAATAATGATGTTTAAAAACTCTCTCTCACTTGTGTTACAGATTTATCCTATATATAATTAAATAGTACCTTGTGATAAAAATTGGGATGAAGATGATAAAGAGCCTGTTTCAAATCCAACAGTAAGTTATAGATTTAATCAGAAAACCGTTTATGTTGAAATTTTGATGTTTAAAAACTCTCTCTCACTTTTGTTACAGATTTATCCTATACATAATCAAATAGTACCTTGTGATGAAAATTGGGATGAAGATAATAAGGAACCTGTTTCGAATCCAACAGTAAGTTATAGATTTAATAAGAAAACCCGTTTTATGTTCAAATTTTGATGTTTAAAACTCTATCTCTCACTTTTGTTACAGATTTATCCAATGTATAATCAAATAATACCTTGTGATGAAAATTTTGATGTAGATGATAAAGAGCCTGTTTCAAATCCAAAAGTAAGTTATAGATTTAATCAGAAAATCGTTTATGTTGAAATTTTGATGTTTAAAAACTCTCTCTCACTTTTGTTACAGATTTATCCTATATATAATCAAAAGGTACCTTGTGATGAAAATTGGGATGAAGATGATAAAGAGCCTGTTTCAAATCCAACAGTAAGTTATAGATTTAATCAGAAAACCCGTTTATGTTAAAATTTTGATGTTTAAAACTCTCTCTCACTTTTGTTACAGATTTTTCCAATATATAATCAAAAGGTACCTTGTGATGAGAATTGGGATGAAGATGAGCCAAGCGGTACCTATGTTCCACCAGTATGGTTTATGAACATAGTTCGAACCACACCGCCAGGCTTATCAAAAAAACGAAGAAGGGCTTGGAAAATAAATGAGAGGAATCGACATGCCAGAATGTTTGAATAAAAATTAATATATAAAATTTAATACTTTTTCTCTTCTTTAACCTTACCGCTCTCTATATATAGCATCCTTGCTTTTATATGTCCTAAGTATTCTTTTATCTTTAAAAGTGAATATACAGTGGTTAAAAATAAGTTATAATTAAAATTTTATTATAAAATCTGTTGACATGGAAAATATTTTGGGATATATTCATCATGAAAAGATGTTGAGTGATTTGACTGTTGAAGATTTAAAAAATATTCCAATTCGATATTTAAAAATACATGTGAAACCTTGTGAGTTATTAGAAGTTTGGCATAGGCTTCCACGAGAATATAAATTGGATTTTTAATTGCGAACATATCTACCTTGTTATGTACATCATAATCGTCCTGAGTGGACGTCACATGTAGATGGTCCTGCGCAATCGCAAAGAAACTGTCATATTTGCAAATTTGGGTTACAAAAATGCAAAGAACTTGTTCAAAACAGTGGTTTGAATAAATATTAAAAATTTACGTTTATTTTTTCTTTTAAAAATTACCTAATTTATATAAATTCTACTTGAATTGTGGATAAAGAAATTGTCATATCTGCAAAAGAACTTGGATCATCTTTACTTAACTAAATTTTACAGTAAATCTTAATGTATTTTTCTTTTTTAAACTTATCTTACACTTATTCTATGTGCAAATTCACTTACTTCCGGAATATATTCTTACTTACTAAATTGTTATATCCACAAGTTAATGTTTTTTTCTTTTTAAACTTATTTCAAGAATATACTTACTTAAATCAATTATTTTTTCAACATATATATTAATTTTAGTTTCTCGACTTTTAGTTCGTTGAAAATAAAAAACAGTAATTACTTTTACTTTTTTTATTTTCATTTCTTAATTCAAATACAATCTTTAAACTTTTAAAGGTAATTTTGATGTAACAAAATTGTCAAATCTGCAAAATGACAAAGGACTTATAGAATTCACGCTTAATCGATTTTAAGGTTAATGTATTTTCCTTTTTTTCATACTTATTGTATGAATATAGTTAAATTATAATTGTAACAACGATAAACTATTTTCCTTATAGTTACTAATCTTTTTTTACTTCTTTGAAATAAAAAACAATACTAGTTTTAATGTTTTCTTTTATTTTTAAAATAGAGGTTGTACATATTAATCATATCATTTACAATCTGCTGCTTCCTTTCTTCATGTTTTCGTTTAGTTTCCAATAGAGTTTGTCTCTCAATTTCCAGTTGGCGCGCTTGTTTATTAATTTGGGATATTTTCTCATTAATTTCATCATCTTGTTTTTTATCCGTACAGAATTTATTGATGTTAAACATTACTGCTTGCTAATTCTCATAAAAGAAGGTATAATTTTGCTGTAAATGGGTGGCGAATGATGACATTGTTTCTACTGTCCAGTCAATAGATGATACGTTCTTAAGTGGCGAGGGAGTGGTTGCTCTAGATGTAGAATATTCCATTGACGCTGGTGTTGGTGGTATTACTACTATCTGTGATTCCATGGATTCTGATGATGATGTAGTCGGAATTTCTAATTCATTTATTAGTCTCTCCAACAAGTCATCGGTATCCTTTGCAAGCTCAATCTATAAAGAATTAATTTCAATTAATAAAAGTTTCACCTAATTTTACATAGTTAGAATTTGTATTTCCACTGTCTGACAAAACATAAATAATGCATATAAATATATAAAATATAATCATACTTTTTTACTTACTGAATTATTTTTTGTTTTTCACTTGTTTTCGCTTTCTTTACTATTCTTTCCATTTTTGTTTTTTTATCTTGCACATTACTCAACACCTTAATAGTTTTACCCATTCTCTACAAATGACAGTGAATCAACGATACAACTCGAAGTATATTTATAAGAGAATATCCCACTGATAAAATTTTCAGACATGTTTTTAGTTAATTACAATAGTGAGAAATTTTTTATACAACTTTTTTTATTAAAACCTCTCAAGGTAATATTCTACATCTTTTTTTAAAGCATCTACATAAGAATATAGGTTATACAATTGTATTCGTAAACACATCAGACAGTTGCCTTGACAAAATTACTTTTGTGTACGAAGTTAAAAAATATTGCTGAATTTTAAGTTTAAATGTTGATTATCATTTTGGACAAAAACGCCCAGCACTGTCCTTGCTTAACCCATTTAATACAATCAATTACTTATATATTAGCACAGTCATCCTGCATCCAAACTTGTTTAGTGACTTTTTGTTTTGTAAAGATATCAGAAGGTTTTCTACTTATTCCGAAATTGCATTGCTTAGTTAATGTTTTTTTACATTTAATTGCATCATCGAGTTCGAAAATCAAGTATAAAACATAACTGACCTCTACCACTACAGAATGCTATTATAATTTTTTCTTGTTTCTCTCATACCAGTCGATGCATTAACGAGTTCAAAATCCGCTTTTAACTGACCTACCATAAAGCACTCTTCCAAAATACCGAGCATATACATTTCGGCATTCACCACGGCCGGATCACATCTATTTTTTAAAGGGTAATATACTATCTCTAAAATAATACAAATATATTTTGGGAAATACTCAATTCAATTAGAAAAGGTTCACTGACGCTTTATTTCACTAAAGGTTCACTCAAATAATTTTTTCCAAAGGTTCAATAAACTCAAAATCATTAAAACTAAAAAAGTCATTTCCCAATCATTTTCCTCATAGGAACACTAATCTAAACACACAATTCAATTGGAAAGGTTCACTGACACTTTATTTCACTAAAATAATTTTTTCCAAAGGTTCAATAACCTCAAAATCATCAAACTACAAAGTAATTTTCCAGTCATTTTCCTCAAGGGAAAACTCAAGGTCATGTGTGAGTTAGCATTTGCGTTGTTCTACTACTGCTATAGTGTCGGTTTCCAATTATTAAATCTGTTAAATTCAATTTGCTATCTGTAATAAATTATCTAAAATTGTGAAATGTGCTATAGTGTTAATTTTTAATTATTAAATCTGGTACATTCAATTTACTATCTGTAATAAATCATGTAGATTTGTAAAATGTGCTATAGGGTCAATTTTGATTATTAAATCTGGTAAATTTAATTTATTAAAGCTGTAGTCAATTGGTTGTATTAATACAACTTAATTTAGTGACAAGTTTCATTACAAAATCTATCATTTTTCTTAAATAATATTAGGCTAAATTATAAATGAATTAGTTATTGTTATTGAAACGAAGTTCCCTTTCACGCGTTACGACTGAAACTAGCCAAAAAAAATTTAGACTAAAAAATGACACGACACGACACACGCATGTTTCTCTCTCTGTCTGTCTCTCTCTCTCTCTCTCTGATAGATAGATATATCTTTATTTAAATAAAAAACCCTAATATACATAAATACTTATAAAAGTACAATTAAAAAGACACTAATTTAAATTTAAAAAAAAATTACATTTAAAAGAAAATACTGTAGAAAAAAAAGTTCCTATAATAGTATTATATTTTATTTCATTCTGTTTTTATAAATTAATATATTTATAAACATTTTAAAAATAGTTCGTAACTTGACTAGTTGGGTACGTCAAATTACCTTCACTGTCAGTTACTGTCAAATATTTTAAAAATTTGTATTAAATTGTGAATTTCTGTTTTAAATTAAATTAAAATAAAAAGTAATTTTTTGTATATGTATGTCATCTAAACCTCTTGTATTGTATAAATGGACACTTTTGTTAAAAGAAACAAAGTGTTGAAAATATTTAGGTAATAATGGATTTACTATTTTCTATTTTGCTTTGAACAGTGTAGTGTCGCGACTTTGTTAATAGTTTACACAGGTTTTTTGTAGATAATAAATAATAAAATAATAACAATAATGTATCCTGACAGTTTTTCTCCAAAAATTCCGGATATTGCTGATGGAGTTAGGTAAGTAGAGGTTTTATACAGACAATAATAAATGCTTATGTATGTATAAACACTCTGTTGTGTTTACAAATTACAATTCCTTCACTAATTAATTGAAAGGAACTTCGTTCCATCTGGGTGTCTCATGACACCTCTCAGTTTTTTTTTACTAATCAGAGTATTGTAACTAATTAAACAGTTTTTTTTGTAACGAATTAAATCTCCTTGAGTAATTGTATCATATCTTTGCATTGTGGTAATTTAGCGTACAAATTTTAGGGTCCTTCGTACTGGCTTTATCCTTGGTAATGGTTTTATCCTTGGTACTGGTTTTATTCCTTGGTACTGATTAATTTTTGGTACTGGCAGTTATCTATTTTTGGAATCGGCAAGTGTTCCTAGTACCGGCAGTACCTCTGGAACCGGAATTTATTTTGGTACTCGCAGTTCCTTGTTTTTGTCTGGAACTAAACAGCTTTGAATTACTGGAGACTGAAAACCACTACCAGCAGTACAAATGAGCATTATAATTCTTCGTATTTTGTATTATCTTTACTTTGATTTACTAATTGTAATTTATTTATAAGTCGTAGTGTGATCACACCGAATTTTATTATCATTTTATTAATTTTAATAAGGCACTAGTGTACGCAGTTAGTTATAACTCGAAGATTGTAATTTCCGGTTATCTCAAATATTTCTATATTAAAGGAGGGTCTAGTTTTGAAACTGATGTGTTTTATTTAGCTCACTTTATTTCATTTTGTGGGATTGTGTAAAAGTTTTTAGGGCCTATTAAATCTAGGGGTTTCCGGCTTGTACCGTCTAAGTCGGTGGCGCGGCTCACTTGTGTACCATCTCTCTACGGCTGAGCTCGGGCATAATTTGCCAGTAGAGTGACCACTAACAAACCTTACGCAATTTATTTAATTGTCGATATTGGATTTTTTTTATTATTTCTAAAAGAACCTTAACCTTTTGGGTTAAGTAGTTAGCTAAGAAAAACCGTGGCAAATTTTTGGCGCCCAACGTGGAGCATCATTTTTTTTAATTTGGCGAATATTTTTTTTGTGGATCTAAAATTCTGGTAATTGTAATTTTATTTTATAAAGTGAGCTAGGTAGTAACTCTTATTTAATTTCTTTTTAAAAACATTGGCGTTCTTGCATTTCTTAATCACACATTTTACGATTTAATTTATTGAGTGTGCTATTTCCATATCTTTTTTTTACATCTTACTTAAACTATATTTTAATAATTTTTTTTATTATTGTTGTTGCTATCGCACACTGCGTTTAATGTCTGTTACCTATCTGTCGTATAATTTTGTTAGCTGTCCCTTTATTCTTTTATTGATGAATCTTTCTTTAATTGTATACTATGGAAAACAAAATGGACATTTCTTTTCTTAAAAAGAACATGTTGATCCACGAATTTTCTGCCCGTGGGGCAGTAGCCGATCCAAAATAAACCGTCGCTCAGTTAAGAATGGCTTTGCGACCTATCTTGAAAATGGAAAAATCAGGTTCATTTATTCCGTACTCTTATTCTGTAGTAGATTTCAAGGCCGAGATAGACCAAATCTGAAATATGTTTTCGAAAGAAACCGTACTTACATTCGAAGGAGATAATGTCCTTCAAAAATATAACTCAACCATGTGTAAACTGGTTCACCTTTACTATCGTGTCTAACGTATTTCCGAGACCGGATTAACCCCTGAGAAAAATCAGAGAGAAGTAAATTGCTGGTTTTAGCAGCCTTAGACTCCCTTAAAACGGCTGTTAAACGTAACCCAGAACCCAGAACTTAGTCAAATCTTCCAGGAGTCAGACGAAGAGTCTTCACCTACTCACAACAGCTCTCGCATTTCTCGCGTTTCAGTTCCCCCAACTGTCATGCAATATGCCCATGCAAAACCTCTAAACTTAGACAAGTGAAACTTAAAGTTCACTGGCGATAAAAATTCTTTCGTCCTCAATTTTCTGGATAGGGTCCGAGAACTTAGAATTTTTCGCAATATTACCGAGGAGCAATTATTTTCTAGTGCCATCGATTTATTTTCCGGCAAAGCATTAAATTTGTATCAAGCCAATGTCGATGGGTTTAGGGACTGGTCTAGCTTGTCAGATTTGCTTTTACGTTACTTTGAACCACCTGATTATCACGCTAGGCTTTTCAAAGAAATCTTAGAACGAACCCAAGACACAACCAAGGGTATAATCGAATATCTGTCTTGCATGAAAGCATTGTTCCGGCGCCATGGTAGTCTTACACAGGAGATGCGACTGGACCTCTTGATCAGGAATTTATCAATTTATCACCTTTCTATGTCACTCAATTACCCGTTGTTCGAACAATCAAGGAGCTAGAGGAGGAATGTATGAAACTGGAAACCAAAAAGTATAGGGTAGAAAATTACGTGCTCCCATCTGTTAAGAAAAATCAATTTGTTGAACCTGACTCTGCCTTTGTGGATGTACGATCTATTAAGGAGAACACCGATTTTCATCATTCGGAAGTAGGTAGAGTTGATGCAACTACTAGCAGACCTGGCCGTTCATCCAGCGATCTTGTCTGTTGGAATTGTCAAAACACCGGACACGTCAATAGGAATTGTCCTATATCCAGAAAGGTACATTTTTATTATTGTGGTACCCCTAAATGTAATCGTCGGGAAAACGGATCAAGTGAGAATCGTTAGGTCGTGACCCTCTCTCCCAATTTAGTATTAGTACGACCAACCCGAATGATACCTCTTATAAAGTACTGTTAGATTACGTTATCTCCCATGCTTAGGCTGACCAACGCTATTATCCAGTGTCACCTTATAAACAAAAAATCATCGATGACAAAGTGGAAGAGATGTTAAACCTAAAAGTAATCGAAAGGTCAAATAGTCCTTGGTCCAGTCCCGTATTTCTAGTTCGAAAGAAGGACGGATCGTTTAGGTTTTGCATAGACTATCGCCAGGTTAACTCTTGTACCAAAAAGGACGCGTACCCAATTCCCTATATATCGACCATCTTGGACCGGTTGCGAGGCACGCGTTTTATTAGTTCCATAGATTAAAAATCCACGTTTTGGCAAGTACCGCTAAAGGAGTCTTCTCGAGAATATACCGCTTTCACGGTACCAGGCAGGGGATTATTCCAAGCCACTTGGCAGAGGATTGTGGATACCATTCTAGGTCCCGAACTAGAACCCAATGTCATGGTCTATCTCGACGATATCATTATCATTACTAACACCTTTTCAGATCATCTACGACTACTCGTATAGGTATTCGACCGTTTACGACTTGCAGGTCTGATTGTTTTCCAGGAGAAGTGTCACTTTTGTAAACCTTAGTTGCAATATTTGGGTTACGTAGTTGATGACAAAGGTCTGCGCCCGGATCCAGGCAATTACGTCTTCAACAGTTTGACTTTAAACTAATCCATCGTAAGGGTAGGGATCATGTAGTTCTGGATTTTCTTTTGACAGCAGTACCAGAGCCGGTTGATTCACTGAGTATGTTAAGGTATTTGTTTATCATACCAAGATTTGATTCTGTGAAGAATTGTTTAATTAAATTGTATTTAACGCGAAAGTTGATGGGACTGTAAAGTTGGTACGATGACAGCGAAGCGCGAAAAATTCAAACATATATGAAAAAAGAGATGGGTGCTTCTGTCAAACAAAAAATGCCACTGGAAAAAGAAGAATTGGTTGCTTGTGTCAAACGTCAAAGGCCATTTGAAAAAGAAGAATTGTAAGAGCGCCAGGGCTCCAGCGCTAACGATAGGTGTTCTGTCCACTTGAAAAAGTGCAAAATGCTGTGCAAGCTAAATGATAAAATCTAATATTTGCATTAATTATTTTATATTATTTTATACAAGGTGATCAAAAACGAAGGTAAATAGTGTTTTTTCTGCGACGAGAAAAAAGTTTGACATTTTATCTCTGTTAACGGGTCACAAAACGTCACTTTTTATAAAATTATTACTTTTTTACCATGGGAAAAAAGTGAGTACTTTTTTCCCGGATATATACACATAAATAAAGGTTTCCTTGACAGATAGTTAATTGATAACGCAGGTCTAATTGTCACTAGGACAAAAGCCTACTAGTTTTAAAATTCAAATTTTGCATCGGTAATTTTCTGATTTTATTTAAAATATTAAATCGTCGTCACAGAAAAAAATAGTGTATTATACACGGGAAAAATAGTAGATTTTAGCTCTCGGTTTTTTGTCTCCCTTCGCTTCGCGTCGGGAGACAACACAACCTCGAGCTAAAATCTAATACTTTTTTCCCTTGTATAATAAATAACTATTTTTCGACAGAGCATTCACTTTTTTCGACCTGGTGAAATCTGCTCGGTAAATCAAGGGTTTCTTCCTAATTTATGGTGTTAATAACTTTTGGTATGGGAATTACAGCACTAACTTTTAGAGAATCGGGACTGTGCATGTTCCAGGGACGTATTCACAAAATTTAAGATTATATGACCATAAACTTGAAAATTTTCTTTTAGAATTTTTGAATTTAGTACTTTATATGTACTACTTTTATTATCTTATAAGTTTATAGTTATACGCAAATCCTCCATTGATAATGTCCCAAACTTTGAAAAGGTAAGATATAAGTTATAGTTACAACATTTTTACTTTTCATCATTTACTATAATTTCCACAATACGATCTATAAAGTAATTATTAAATTTAATGAAAATTTCTTTTTTATGTCGTTTCAGACTTGGTGTACTATTAGAAATAAAATCAACAACATAAGGAAAATTTTGATTTTTACCACTTATCAAGTTTTCTGATGTTTTCGAAAGAAGACTTGAATTATTGCGTTACCTACCCATCTATTTTATCTACATCATACATTTTATTTTTTGTTGTTAATAAATTTACTACTTGATTTAAAAAATGTTAAAATTATCCTATTTTACATTTTAATCTGCTCCTCTTGGTGATATAAATTCCCCATACCTCCTATCTCGTTTTTTCATATCATCAAGATTATTGTCGAACCATAGTACAATATTTTTATATTGACAACTCTTAATAAGTGTAATGCGATTTATGACAACCTTACAATTATTTCTAAAATTGTGATAAATATTATTTACATCTGTAGAGTCCAAGTTCCAGTTACAAGAAATAAATTCTAGTTTTATTCCATCTAACTAAAAATGCCTAACATGCCGTTAATTTTCTGAATCACCAAATTAAATGGAATAACACAAAAATGTTATGTATAAAATTCTACAAAAACAAAATTAAAAGAAACAGCATACATTTTATTAAATTCAAATGAATGTATTACAAAATTTACTTTGAATTTATCTAGATCTTGGCTAACAACAAGAATGAGTGGATAATCTATATATCTATAGTAACCAAAAAACAAATTAAAAATTTAAAATACAAACTTGCATAAAGAAGTATATAGTTAACATTTTTATCTTTGGAAACGACAACCGACAACCGGTTGTCGAAAGCTAAAAACATATAAAAAAATTATTTTCATTTTTCTTAGACATTTTCAGTTTTAAAAAACGACCCTTGACAAATTTCACATATCCATCAAGATTAATAAGCAAGGGTAATTTTCAAAATATTAATTTATATTTTTATAAGTTTGTTTTAGTGGCAAAAAGATCCCCAACTAAAGAAGTAAATAATTCATCTATATCTACTCTTTTAATTGTTACCTAGTTAACTGGTGTTTTGTAGAATTCCCTACAAGTATAATAAAAAATAATTAACTTTACCGTACAACCCATGCTTTCTTTACATCTACAACGTATTTTAAATTATGCAAATTTTATTTTTCCATGTATTATCTTAAACGATTTTTCATGATTACTAAAAATTCAATACAAAATACCTATTCTTTTATTTCATTATTAATATTAGGATCTTAATTAAAATTGTAGGTACGATTACGTATGTAATATTTTAAGCGGAAATTATGATTTTTATAAAACTCACTTTTTAAAATTAATTGCAATTCTATAGTTGCAACGCCCTTAATGTGTATTTTCTGATTGGATTATAAATAAAAAATAATAGAATTTAACAAAAAACTATTTATTTTTATAAGTAATAAGTAATATGCATTAAAATAATAAATTAAAGTTAAAAATCTAAACTAATTTATAAATATATGTAAAAAATAGAACAGTTCTGTTTTCTAATAACGATTTTAACATTATTTTCCAACCATTATGTGTTAAATTTTTTATAATCATTAAAATACAAACATAACATTGGAAAAATATAAACAATATTTTTATTTTAATATTGTTTTTTTTTCTAATTGTGGTTTTACTTCTGGTAGTGTTAGAACACTCTTTAAATACATCCTCAGTTTGATCAATTTTTTTAAGAATTATTTTTGGTTCTTTTGACATTGCTTTCATAATTTTATTTTTGAAATTTTACAATTAAACTCAATATGACTGTTTTTGAGATCATAATTTTTAAATTTTAATTTACAAAATTGACACCTTAGATGCTTAGCTTGGTGTTTTTTGAAATTACATGCTCTAGAATATACAGTATTACAAATATTACAATTATGCAACTGTTCAGATTTTACTATCGTTATTATACTACTCCCATCCGTGTTTATATTAGAAAATATCAAATTATCTTTATTGCAATGTTTTTTAGGACTAGGTTCTGAGGATAAATCAGTTATTTCTTGTTTATTTCCAAACTGGGTACTACAACTTGTTTCTGAATCTAAATCAATTTCAACTGGCATTTTTATTTTTGCTAACGTACTTTTTACAGCCACTTGTTTTAATGTAGGGTTAACAGTACCCAATCCCGACTTTACGAAAGAATTTGTTACATAATCTTTCATAATCATATTATGAGATTCCATATAAGCTTCTACTTTATTCAATTTCATCTCCACAGTAGGATCAATATTTTTACTTATTAATTCTGCAGGAAATCTAATATCGGGGTTTGTGTAAATTAGATTTTTTATACTTTGATGAAGTGGCTTCATGTTGTTTTGAATTTTCGTTTCATTTATTGGTTTAATTTTAGTGTTATTCAATTCTGGATCTTTTTCCAGAAGTTTGTTCATTTTTGCCTAATAAAATATATTATTAATACTACTAATAAAAATAATAGGTAATATAACATACCTTTACCAATAAGTTGTGTTTAATGGCTTGGTCTCGAAATTGAAACATTTTTAAGGACATGGAAATGCATTTTTTGCATACTTTTGTTGACATTTTATCCTTTTTCAAGATCTAAAAAAAAACATGTATTTATTAAGCTATGTTTAGACAGATTAAATCTTATTAATCTGAAGTAAAAGAACATGTCCCATTGCTGCAATAAAAGTAATCCTAAATCTCACGCCACTACACATTCAAGTAGATAATGTATTCATATTTTATTTTGCCCAAATTAATTGATAAACAAACAATTAAATAAATTCTTCTCTAATGTTTGAAGCACTTTAAAATAATAGACAAAACATAACGATAATTATCCTTTAAATATTACAAAAATTAAGATTGTAACCTTATATTTCGAATCATAAACATGTGCATGGGTTGTGTTTACCTTCACAGATGTAATCGCTTCGATGATATCTCGTACATTTGTTCTCTTATATTCATATTGTTTACTGAATATTTGTTCAATATCACTTTTAGAACCACACAATCTACAAATTTTGTTCAGTTCCATTATTTGTGTTATAATAAATTTCCTCTTCTTCTTCTTCTTCTTTCTTAATTTTTGGCTTGCATACTAGTGCATCTGCCAGCACATTTGGGATCACTGCATATTGACTTGCCTGTTGCAATTATGTAGTGTAGTTCTCTTCTGTAATATACAACTATATAACCATATAGACATAAAAACATAAACCAATTACGAACTCTACGTGCGAATAATCTGTACAAATTACGTAGTTTATAAACTTCTTACAACTAGATTGGTGAGTTAATGTTAATATTTCAACGTAACAACAAAGGAATGAACTTTTCTTGCTCCAAGGCAACGGCGGAGCATTACACAAACCCGTAAAGATGTTACCTCGGTAAGAAACCCAGGATAAGGATGGATAGACATTTAGATAATGAAAAATCATGATACATTTTTGATGAGTAATTTTCTTTAACTTTATATATTAATTTTATTTATACTTAAAAATTTATTTAATAATTTTATTTGATCAAAATTTATGTTTTTTAAAATGTTCTGTATATTATCAGTTTTTTAAGCTCCTACTTTTTTAATTTCAGCTACAATATCCCATGAAGATGTCTTATTAATGGGGCAATGTAAAAAAATGTGATCTACTAAATCTTCGATCTGTTCACATTCGCAATATGGGTTTTCTTTGATTTTCAATCTCTTTAAGTGATTTCAAAAATACCATGTCCAGATCTTATACGGATTATATTTGTAAGATGTCTTGTGTCAATAAACGGGAATTTAGAGAACCACGGTTTTTCCAGGAAATCTTTTTGGATGGCATTATACCATTTGCCTTTATATTTACAGGTTTCTCTCCAATAATTTACGAAATTACTTTTATTATTTCTTTTTAGAATTGTCAAAATTTCATTTCTATTTAACTTAATATTTTCTGGAATATTTAATGCACAACCTATTTTGACCAACTGATCAGCAATTTTATTTACTTTGATGTTTGAATGACCTGGAATACAGTCTTAACGTTAACAAATTTCTTCTGCGATCCAGATCTATTTCTGCACATTCCGCCAAAAGTACATTTGTGGGAGTTGATTTCATACACCCTAAAACTATTCGAAGAGCCTGATTTTGTATTGTATCTAATTTTTTAAACATATTTACTTTATTTTTATTTTTATTTTTCTCAGCCTGAACCTATAAATTCTTTTATACAGCCCTCTACCTTTAACATAATTTCAAACCCTCATCATTTTTCAAATTGTTACTCATATTGTTATTTGCTATTTTTCAATTCAATTCATTTCTTAAGTCAGCTGTCAAACAATGTATCCATTTCTTCTTCTTTTTATTGATATATTATGTTGTTCAGTTCATATTGCCAAGTTTTCGAATTCACATTTACTTATTGATATTTATAAATACATTTTAGTTTATTACTCATATAGTTTGAGTAATATTTTAGTAACGTATTTTAAATTTGAACACCTTTTTCTGTTTAAATTATAATTTGTTAATATCATTGTCAAGGTCAAGTAATTTCTCTTTCCTTCAGTTTGTCATTGTCATTCGTCATGCGCAACGATTTTATAAAGCTCGGTCTGACTCCAATTTTGACGCTTAATTCTCCATGTTTAACAAGAATTATAAGTTAACAATTAATTTTTTGGTCATTAAATCTGGATTTTTCGTTTCTCTAACAATAGTTTTTCCTGTTCTCCAAAAAATTTTTTGTGTAATTGTGTTCTATGGACATTATTCAATTGTATTTTTGATCACGCCAGCTTCCTGGAGTACATCTTTGAAGTTCCGCCAGCTATTATTTCATAACTTTTATTTTTTAACTTTTCATACATTTGATTTGTTAAAACTTCGATTGTGTGAACATCTTTTTACGCTGAAGACCGAAATTTTACTTGATCTCAACACATGGATGTATATAAAAATACCTTTATGTGACCTGTAATTTCTTCGTTCCAAAAATTGTATTTGTACTAGGTATGTACCTTTTTAACTTTTTTATAAATTTCTCTTCATAGTGTTGACTTAATTGTAGGCCTGAAGATGGCTCTTGGTAGCCGAAACTAGTCGCCAACTGATATTTACTCCATTAAATTGTGTGGGATTGATTTTGTGTTTTATTGTTTATTTTGTATATTTACTTTTGTTGGGTTAATGAAGAAAGTGGCAAAGTCCAAATGCGACCGTACTAATCCAACATACACTAAAAACAAAATTGATGGGTCTGCTCCCCACCAAACTCTGTAGAAGGACCTCATTATGTTAATCCCTTTTAAAGGTTTATTTCTCTGATTTTCTATGTGAGTATTCCAATTTAAATTATAAGAAAACGTAACTCCTAAATATTTAATTTCACTATGGAAAGAAATGGATTGATCATCCAGCCAAATTTCATTATTAATATTTGTCTTGTAATGTTTTGAAAACCAAATTGCTGTACTTTTTCCAGTTGATATTGTAAAATTATGATCTTTTAGCCAATTGTACATATCAAAAAGAACTAAATTCGTGTCTCTAGCCCCTTGATGGATATCAGTTTGTTTACTTAACAAAACTAAATCGTCTGCATATGATAATAACGTAAAATTATTTGGAATGATGTCATATAATGAATGTATATAAATGTTGAATAATATAGGACTTTAATGGCGAACCTTGTGAAAGACCTTGGGATGCTATTTCTGGCCCTATTAGCCCTTCATTATTATCTTTAATGTATAATATTCTATTGTTAAGAAATTGAAAAATAAGGTTGATGATGGATGTCGGGATATGTGTTTGTTTCAAGATTTCATATAATTTGAAAATATTGACGTGATCATAAGCCGCTTTTATATCTAAAAAAATACCCAGAACATTTTTTTTCCCTAAAGGCTAGTTCTACATATGAAGACAGATAGCCGATATTTTTATGTATACCCATACCCTTTCTGAAACCTAAATGAAAAAAATTTCAAAAGTTTTTATTTTTAATAAACCAGTCTAACCGGGCTTTTAAATTTGTTCTAAAATTTTTCCTATACATAAAGATAACGCTATTGCTCTAGTGATGTGTAAAGGTGATGTGTTCAAGTGATAGTCATATTGACTTTTCATTAACATTTTTGTTTCATTAAGAGTTTGTATTTTGTTAACCTTGAAGTCTTTCGCCCTTCAATGGGGAGGAATATGTTAATTGTTTTTCTTGTATTTAACTTTTTGAGCTGGCTGCGCGGGTTCCATGTAAAGGGCCTCGCAGTCACCCTTTGTTTGACAGATGTCAATAGGATTGTTGTTGGCATTCCGATTCTGATTTCGATATAGTCAGAGATATAACCTGTCGCATAATAATAAAAACGCAAGTCTAAAAAATAGTTCAACCAATTATTTTAAAACCTTTATTTATCGAAAGTATTTAGCCCGGACGGGCAGGTGAATTAAAACAACAAAACATATGGTCCTTCGACCGGGATATTGAAACACACCGATACAAATTGAAATACCTACACCGATACACAGAAGAATAACCTAAGCCATCCACGTGTTCAGTTGTGGTTGCAGATAAAAGTGAAAAGCATTTGAATCGAAAAACAAGACAAGGATTGCCCATCCATTTAAAAGTATCCTTTTTTATCCAGGTAGGTGAAAGAGTTTAGAATAGCTTCTAGAATATATTATCATGGCAAAACAGTTAGAAAAGAGTTTAAAAAAGAGAGAGTATTTAAAATCACGGTTTGAATCATTTCAAAAGTATTTAAACAAATTTGAGGCTGAATTGGTTAACACTAGCATCGCCGATCTTTCAGATGAAGTAGTTTTGCAGTTAAAAATGAGGTTAGAGAGTCAGGCTCAAAATTATCAGGAATTTTTAATCGTGCAATCGGATATTGAAACCACGGGTGACACTGTTGATCCCAATCTAGCAGCAGAACGTGATTATATTGAAGATTTATATTTTTCATCAGGGGCATTAGCTAATAAATATTTAAATGATCATAAAAACATAAAAGATATTAGTTGTACAAATTCAAATATATCAAATAAAGAGGAATGTTGTAGTAAAAATCTGCAAGCATTAAAATTACCACAAATTGCACTACCAAAATTTTCCGGTGCGTATGAAAATTGGCTTGAATTTATGGACACGTTTGAATCTCTAATCCATTCAAATCCTACTATAACTCCTGTTCAAAAATATCATTATCTGAGGGCTTCACTAGAAGGTGGAGCAGCTCAAGTTATTAGATCACTAGAATTTACTGGAGAAAATTATAAAACCGCTTGGGATGTTTTATTAAACCGTTATAACAATAGTAATTTGTTGGTTCATAATCATGTTCAACAGATATTCAATATTCCAGCTATTTTAAATGAATCTGCTTCTGAATTAAGAAAACTGTTAGATACGGTTATAAAACATCTTAGATCATTAGAAATCTTAAAACAACCGGTTAATTCTTGGGATACTATGTTAATATTCATTCTCTCAAATAAACTCGATAAAACATCAGCTAGAGATTGGGAAGAGTATAAAGTAAAATCAATAAAGAATCCTAATGAAGTCGCAACCTTGGACGATTTCAAAAATTTTATTAAGGGAAAGGCTGATTTATTAGAAAATCTTTCCGCTAATAAAGGTATAAAACAATTTAAACCAAAAACGAATAGCTACCTGGGGGAATCTCGGAATCAAAATCAACGTGAAAACAGGGTTAACTGTGTTCATTGTAAAAAACCTAATCACTACATTCAAACTTGTCCAGAGTTTGCGCACCTTTCAGTTGAACATAGAATACAAGCTGTTAACAAAAATAAACTTTGCTGCAACTGTCTTCGTAATAACCATATGGTCAAACACTGTTTTTCAGGACCTTGCAGAAAATGCAAGCCCAAACACAATACTCTTTTACACTTAGACAGATCTGAACCTATAAGCCAAACAATATCAAATCAAGAACAATCAAGCAGTTCTGTAGTAAGGAGATCAGATAACGAATCGACTGCTACTGTTAATTATTTTGGTGGTCAGAACCCGACTACCTTTTTGTCCACCGCACAAGTATTTGTTCTTGATAGCCGTGGAAATTTTCAATCTTGATCGCAAAGTAATTTCATATCACAAGCCGCTTGTTCTCGTTTAGATTTACAAACAACAAATATAAACATATCAGTATTTGGAATAAATCAAGTTACCTCTGAAATAAACAAGTTGTGCCATCTTCGTTTAAAATCTATGAAAAAATGCTTTTATTTGGAATTATCTACTTTAGTGGTTCCTATCATTAATGAAAGTATACCAAGTCAACCCATTAATACTTCACATTGGGTCATCCCAAAAAACATTCAATTAGCCGACCCATACTTCAATAAATGTCAGCCTATTGATATCTTAGTAGGTGCTGAACATTTTTACAATCTATTATGTGTTGGTCAAATCCGTTTAGGTCCTGGGCTTCCTACTCTTCAAAAAACTTTGCTTGGTTGGGTAGTATCGGGTCCTGCAGAATCATCATCAAATTATATCTCCTGTCATTTTACAAGCAACCATAAAGATCAAAGGAATGACTCAGATTTGGAGGATTGTTTGAAAAAATTTTGGGAAATAGAAGAAAATTTTAATTCTGCTCCATCATGCTTACCTCCTTCAGAATGTGAAGAAATATTTCAAAAAACAACCAAAAGAACTTCAGAAGGTAGATTCATCGTGCAAATTCCTTTCAAGGAAAATCCTGCCAACCTAGGCAAAACAAAGGATATAGCCTTAACTAGGTTTTTATCTCTGGAAAAACGTTTGTTAAAAAATCCTGAATTGAAAATTCTTTATACCGAATTCTTGGATGAATATCACAGGTTAAACCATATGTCTTTGGTAGACGCTAATTCGTCACATAATACCGAATACTTTCTTCCACACCATGGCGTGTTAAATGAGAAAAACGAAACCACCAAATTAAGGGTAGTATTCGATGCGTCATACATCTCTACGTCAGGTGAGTCTTTAAACACGATTCAGCATATAGGTCCAACAATACAGCAAGATTTAATTTCAATCCTCTTGAGGTTTCGACAACATCCTTTAGTCTTTTGTACCGATATCATAAAAATGTATCGTCAGATTTTGGTATCTCCGGAACAGAGATCACTACAAAAAATCTTGTGGAGAAAGAATCCTTCGGATGATCTCCAAATTTTTCAACTCAACACGGTTACATATGGTACAGCTTCGGCTTCTTGGTTGGCAGTACGCTGTCTCAAAGAACTTGCCATACAAAATGCTCAAGACTTTCCGACAGCTTCTAACGTAATTTTAAACGATTTTTACATGGATGATGTTCTTACCGGGTGTGGATCCGTCAACCAAGCAAAACAATTATGTGACGATCTTCAATTAATCCTAAACGGTGGTTGTTCTGCGATTCTTCTCTAGAATCCTTTGGTGGTTGCATCTATCTCCGATCCATAAACAAGGATGGTAAAATAAAGGCTAATCTTTTATGCGCAAAATCAAGGGTAGCTCCCTTAAAATCTTTAACGATTCCGCGCTTAGAATTATGTGGTGCGTTATTGTTGGCCCAACTTGCCGACAAGGTCCGAAAATCTTTAACCTGTTCCATTAGTGAATCATTTTTCTGGAGCGATTCTTCTATCGCTTTAAGCTGGATTAAATCTCAGCCAAATCTATTGCAACCATTCGTTCAGAACCGTGTATCACTTATTCAAAACCTAACCAATCCAAATGAATGGTATCATGTCCGAACCAAAGATAATCCCGCAGACATACTATCAAGAGGCTTATTACCTAATGATTTATTTGAATCTGCCAAGTGGTGGTTTGGTCCCCCTTGGTTATCAGAACCACAATCAAGTTGGCCAGTTTCTTCATTCACTATCCAAAAAGTCTTCCAGATTTACGACAGAAACGAGTCGCTTGTTTAATTTCCGAAGATACTTGTAAGTTTCCGTTCTATAATTTTTCCAAGTTTTCTACTATGCGACGAGTTATGACCTATATTTTACGGTTTACTTATAATTGTCGTTCCAAAACCCTACACAAGAAACACGGAGTTTTATCCGCAATCGAATTAAACCATGCTCTCCTAGTTTTAGTGCGAATTTGTCAAAATGAAAGTTTTCCCGAAGAGGTGTCAAGTCTCATGTGTAACAAGGAATTACCTAAACGGTCTTCTTTAGTCAGTTTAAACCCCTTTATGGATAAGGATGGTATTATAAGGGTTGGAGGTAGAATTCACGCTTCTCCTTATAATTTTGACCAACGACATCCAATGTTGTTATCTCACAAACATCATTTTACAAAATTCCTTTTTAACCATGAGCATTTGAGGCTATTTCATGCTGGTCTACAGTTTTTATTATCGTCTCTCAGAAATAAATTTTGGCCCTTATCTGGTCGAAATTTAGCAAAAAAAACCGTCCACATGTGTCAAGTTTGCTGGAGATTTAAGCCTTCTTCAGTAACTCCAATTATGGGTAATCTGCCTCGAGAAAGAGTTACTCCAGCGCCCCCCTTTCATGTGACCGGTGTAGATTATGCGGGACCCATTATGTTGAAGGATCGAAAGGGGAGGGGCGCAAAGATTCGAAAATCTTACATTTGTTTATTTGTCTGTTTTACGGTGAAAGCTGTTCATATAGAACTGGTTGGTGATTTGACTACTGAATCATTTATAGCAGCATTTCGTAGATTCTGTGCTAGAAGGGGTAAACCTGGACAAGTTTATTCGGACAATGGCACAAATTTTGTGGGGGCGCGTAAGGAATTACGAGACTTAGCGAAATTCTTGCTAGAGAATAACGGTAAAATAGCGGAATCACTAAATGATTTTGGAGTTGAATGGAGTTTTGTGCCTGCTTTTTCTCCTCACTTTGGGGGATTGTGGGAGGCGGGAATTAAATCCACTAAGGGTCACCTGAGGCGAGTGTTAAAAAATTCAATCTTAACGTTTGAAGAAACATTAACAATTTTAACAGAAATAGAGGCTATTTTAAATTCAAGACCTATCATTCCCCTTTCTAACGATCCAAATGACCTAACCGCTCTAACCTCTTCTCATTTCCTTATTGGGCGTCCAATTACTAGTTTGCCTGACCCAGAATTGACAGATATAAGGCAAAATCAACTCAGCAGATTCCAGATGCTCCAGCAGTTACAACAACATTTTTGGAAACGTTGGGCCAGAGAATTTATTACCGAATTACAAGTCCGTACTAAGTGGAAGACAAGTCAGGGAGAGTTAAAGCCTGGCAGCTTGGTAGTGATAAAGGAAGATCATCTCCCACCTTTGAAATGGATGTTAGGAAGAATTGTACAACTGCATCCGGGGACTGATGGAGTCGCTAGAGTGGCTTCAATACAAACCACGAAAGGATTGGTAAAGAGAAGCTTCCCAAGGATATGCATGTTACCTGAAGAGAACAATAGTGATGTTTAAAGGTGATGTGTTCAAGTGATAGTCATATTGAATTTTCATTAACATTTTTGTTTCATTAAGAGTTTGTATTTTGTTAACCTTGAAGTCTTTCGCCCTTCAATGGGGGGGAATATGTTAATTGTTTTTCTTGTATTTAACTTTTTGAGCTGGCTGCGCGGGTTCCATGTAAAGGGCCTCGCAGTCACCCTTTGTTTGACGGATGTCAATAGGATTGTTGTTGGCATTCCGATTCTGATTTCGATATAGTCAGAGATATAACCTGTCGCATAATAATAAAAACGCAAGTCTAAAAAATAGTTCAACCAATTATTTTAAAACCTTTATTTATCGAAAGTATTTAGCCCGGACGGGCAGGTGAATTAAAACAACAAAACAGTTGTTTTAATTATTTAATTGTTTAAAAGGTTTTAACATTGGAATGATTATATGAGTTTTCCATGATTCCGGAATAGGACTTCCATCCAAATTTTGATTAAAGATTTTTAATAATTTTTCCAACGCTATATAAGGTAAATTAGAGATCATGGAGTACGAAACTTTGTCAATACCCGGTGCTTTATCTTTTTTATTAACTAAACAAAACTTTAATTCATTGAACGAATTTTTTTCTTTTTTCTGCATCTGACGTGTGGGTTGATAACACAAATTCAGGATCTATTTGACATGTCGCAAGGTCCGCTTATATTTCTATCCGGTAATTTTCTGCCAAAAGTGGTATTATTGTTATATTGAAATTTTTTGATTGTATTCCAAATATAAGTATGATTTGAATCCCTATTCAAAGAACCACAAAAATTCTTAAATTTTGTTATTTTTTTATTTTTTAAGAGCCGTCGAGCAAGAGCCATATTTTTTTGACATTTATATAATTTTCTATAGTAAAGTTTTTTTTAAAGTTTAGTAACGCTTTTTTCTATCCTTAATTATGTTTGTGCATTCCTAATCCCACCAAATACAACCTATTTCATTCATTGATCTTTTTTTATATGGGATCGATGAATCCGCTGCTTTATTTATGATATTTATCAAATCAGGGTAGTTTATATCCTCATCCTCTTTAAGAGCCCTAATTATATTTGACTTATATTCATTCCAATCAGCCTTTTTGAAATTTCTTGTTGGTATAAATGTTGACACTTTTCTATTATTAAAAAGATTCAAGCTAAGAATGATGGGAAAATGATCACTAAGGCCTACATCATTGTATACTGACCAATTGGTTCTTTGGAAAATATCTTTTGTTAGTATTGTTAGGTCTACCGCACTTTTCCTCTCACCAGGGCTCGTCAGCCTAGTTGGAGAACCATCATTCATAAGAATCATTTCTCCTTCCTCTAACAAATTTAGAATAACCTCCCCATTGAAACTCCCTATATCACTACCCCATAAGGGATGATGAGCATTAAAATCACTTATTAAAATTATCGACCCTTCTAATGAATTTAAAATATGATTAAAATTATTTATTGAAATTTTATTTGTAGGGTGAGAGTACAAACTTATTATATTGCAATTGTTAATTTTTATTATTAAAATTCTAAATTTTGCAGATTGCCAATGATTCTTATTTGTAATTACTTCGTATTTTATATGTTTTCTGATCAAGGTAGCAATACTCGTACCTTGTTCTACGTCATTTCTTTCTATATTGAAATATTTTACATTAAAATTGTGTTTCTTTTTCAGAAACGTTTCATTAAGAAGTACAACATCAGGATCTTCTTCCCTTAATAATTTTATTAAATTTGGATAATTAGAATTTACACTTCTGATGTTCCATTGAATTATTTTTAGTTTTATTTTAGAATCCATTTTTGTTTTTATTTTTTTTTGTGTTATTTTTGTATATTTATTAAGGGAATGTGGTGTTTGAATTGTTGTTATTATTGTTCTTAGGTTATATATAGTTATAAGTTTAGATTTAGTTATTGTTGATTTTAATTTAGATTATTAAGTTTTATTAATTTTTAATTTATTTAAAATTAATACCAAAGAAAACACAAAGTCTCGTACCACAAAATATTTAATTGTATGTTAAACTTGTTGACAACTAGTTTCGACCAAATAGGTCATCTTCAGGTCTACAAAAATATGGAAATGGTAGAACAATTCTAATAATATTACAAATAAGAGTTTAACAACTTACCAAATGTAAAGTAAAGTCAAAAAATTACAATTGTATCATAACAAATTAAATGGAAAGGAAACTAAGTGGTAGAACAAAATTCCATATCCTCAACATCCAACGTCCATCTGTAGCAAAACAAATGTGTAGTAGTAGAGTCCAAGGGTGGAGGTAGACTCATAAAGGATCAAAAGACCAGTGGTACGAAAAAATCATATAATAACCAACTCAAAAACAAAGAAAGTTGGTAATAAAACGTAAACAAATTAAAAACGCGTGGAAAGAAACTGGAACTGAGAGTTATCAAAGCTAAGACATCAGCTAAAATTTAGAGATGAAAAGACTAGAATCTAGTGGAATAAAGGTCAAAAAATAGTAAACGCCATCTAAAGGTTTGGAGAAAACCAAGTATTTTATTGGTATGTATGGCGAAGTACAATAAATTAACGAAAAGAACGTTAATGTATGATGTGCAAAGGAAGGAAGTTTTTTGACCTTATTATGTAAGTTGATAAGATTCAGATTCAGATTTCCATTGTAGACCTGAAGATGACCTATTTGGTCGAAACTAGTTGTCAACAAGTTTAACATACAATTAAATATTTTGTGGTACGAGACTTTGTGTTTTCTTTGGTATTACCATTTGACCACATTTGAGTAATGGATGATATTCTTTCGCTTATTTAAAATTAGTTGAGTATTTAATATTATTGTTAAGTTCTTTCTGTCAACTTCAGTAGAATGTAAAATTCTTCTTTCCTATTTTCATATTTTTCGTTAGCTTTATTCAGCCAAAAAATTTTTCAAATATTCATTTGTTGGTATCATACACTACGTCACTTCCATTTCCTCCCTCTCAATTACGAGTATTTCGACTTTTACAACGTACCTCCATCATTTCTTATTAGCATGGACCTTCTGTTTCGGACTTAGTGATGTTAGACCCAGAAGCCGACCACTTTTCATTATTTTACTCATTAATTGGCTTCAACCACTGCAATGTCTTGTGCGAGCTTCTTTTTGTACCTGATGTGGCTATTCTCCATCTTAGATGCCTCACAGTAAGTTCGAGCTTTATTCGTACTTTTCTTTCTATTTTAAAAAATAATTTTTCTTGCAGCTCCTTCGTTGACTGTTTTTAATATTAATTTTAATTTCCCTTCTATTCTCTTCTTCAAAGAGCTTGGAAGTTTTAACTTTTATATATTTGATGCTGTTTTTTCGACCACCCTATGGTAGTTCCTATGGAATGGTTAATTTTGGATGACTGTACAGTCTACTTTCATTTTCTCCCCTGGGGTATTGATTTACCTTGACGTAAGTTAAAAAATGTGTTTAATTTTAGTAAATTGTATCAATTTTTTAATTAGTTTTAGCTCTGATGATGGCCGGTGTTTAGGCCGAAAGCGCTCAGCTAACAATTTATAATTATTTTAATACACGCTTCTTAAAGAAAAATACTTGTTTTCCTGCTCCTCTTACATTGTTTATTTATTTTTAATGTAAATTTATCGATATTTTGTTAAAATAAGGCATTTTTTATGTAAATGATAAAATTCAGATTCTGTGTACAATTCGTCCTTTTTGATAAGATTCTAGAAATGTCAACAAAATTAAAATCTATTTATATTTCAAACATCCTTTATTATCTATGATTAAAATTCGATAAACAAGCTAAATTAATTAATTATAAACATAAATTATTATATGTTTTCTTAAAAATCGTAACTTTTTTACGAATTATATTGAAAAAATCGAGTATCTATCAATTCGGCTGTTGAAGCCAATTAACCACAAGGATTATTGAAATTTGTACAAAATGCTAGTTTTACAATTGAACATTAATTAATTGTCAAAAGTGACTTATATATACATATAACAACTGAGATTCACAATTATAAATTTTGAACATCAACACTTCCTCTCAAAATTTAATAATTAGTTATCTTCAACAACCTTTAAGCCCATCATTCTTCTTAGGTTATTGAATTGACTTCTAGGTAAAGCTTTTGTCATTATATCAGCAATTTGATTATTGCTCGAAACATAATTTATTTTCATTACACCATCTTGAAATTTTTCTCTTATGAAGTGAAATCTTATTTCAATATGTTTCGATCTTTTGTGGAATTCAGGATTTTTAATGAGTTTTATAGCACTCATATTGTCAACGTACAATATTGGTTTTTCTTTAAGTTCTGTTATGTCTTTAAACAAAAACTGCAACCAGATTAAGTCTTTAGTTGATTCACTAGCTGCTATGTACTCAGCTTCAGTGGTTGAAAGAACAACACTTCGTTGTTTGTGAGTTGACCAACATATTAGGGAGCCTGAATACATACAAGCAGTTCCAGTCCGCGATCTTCGTGTTTCTGAATCCCCTGCATAATCTGCATCGCTAAAAAACCTTTAAAATACCTGCTTCTGTATTTTCTTTGTAATGAAGCCCTAAGTTCTTACTCCCTTTCAAGTATCTGAATATTCTTTTCACAGCACACCAATCTGATTTCGATGGGCAATTTAGCTTTTCAGATACAGTACTTACGGCAAATCCAATATCTGGTCGTGAAGCAATCATTAAAAACATTAAACTTCCCACTGCTTCACGATATGGAACATTTTCTTCCAGTTTTTCTTTACTTAAATTTTGAATATCTCCAATTTTCTCACATGGGGTACTATTAGGCTTACAATCAAGCATATTAAATTTTGTCAAGATCTTTCTTACATACGCTTCTTGATTAATAAAAATACCATTTTCCATTTTCTTAATTTCCAGACTAAGATAATTTTCTAAGGGTCCCACAGTAAATTTAAAGGAGTCTTTTAATGCTTGTATAAACGAGATAGCTTCATTTTCTTTCGATGTCACTATAAGACCATCGTCAACATATATAGCAATTAATAATTTATCATTTTCTCGATTCCTTACAAACAAGCATGGATCGGCTGAACTAGGTTTAAGATCTTCTTCTTTTAAGAACTTTACAAAACGTTCATTCCAACATCTTGGTGACTGTTTTAAACCGTATAAACTACGTTTCAATTTACAAACCCTATCCGTTCCGTCTTCAAAACCTTGAGGTTGTGCCATATATACTTCTTCTTTTAGGACTCCGTATAAAAAGGCTGTTTTAATGTCGAATTGGAAACAAATTAAATTTTCAGACGCTGCAACACTCAAAACTGCTCGTATAGTATCAAAACGTGCTACAGGACTGAATACCTCATCGTAATCCATTCCAGACTTCTGTAAAAAACCTTTCGCTACTAACCTAGCTTTATACCTGTTTACACTTCCATCTGTATTAGTTTTGATTTTAAAAACCCATCTGTTGGGAATTAACTTTCTATTTGGAGGTAGTGAAACCAAAGTCCAAGTACTATTTTCATGAAGTGATTCCATTTCCTCTTCCATAGCCTTCATCCATTTATCTTTGTCATCCGATTTGACGGCTTGGTTAAAATTCTCTGGTACTTCCAATATAAAACATTCTGCTAATAAAATATAGTCTTCCAGATAACGAGGTAAACGAGTCGTTCTTCTTCCACGACCGAGCATTTCCACGACTTCTTCTTGGGAGTCGTTAGGTGTGTTTTCTAGCAAGGAATCTTCCTCTACATCTCCACCTTCAATACTACTACTTTCTCCCTCTACTTCTCTGCCATCATTGTTCATATTGCTATTTTTATCCACTTCTTCTCTACCTTCATTGTTTATACTGCTGTTACCTTCTTCCTCTAGCTCTATAATGTTGTTTTTATCTTGTCTATTCAAATTTAGTTTTACTTCCAAAGGAATTTTCTTTTCAATAATTTCTTCTTCTCCAAATACGACATCTCTACTTCTAATTATTTTATTTTTATTTTGAATCCAAATTCTAAATCCATCTTTCTCACCGCAGTATCCAACAAAGTAACCAAGAATACTCTTTTTATCTAATTTACGTCTTTGTTGTTTTGGTACATGAACGTAACATTTTGATCCAAATATTCTAAAATGGTCAATAGAATTAATTTCTTTATTTGTCCATAAAGCTAAAGGTGATTTGTTTCGAATAGGAGTAGGCCCTGTTCGATTTAAAACATAAGTTGCAGTATTTATAGCCTCTGCCCACAAAAACAAAGGTAAACTCTTTGAGTGAATCATAGATCTTGCACATTCTACCAAGGTTCTATTTTCTCTTTCAGCAAGTCCATTTTGTTCTGGGGTATATGGCATTGTCACTCTGAAATTAATACCTTTATTTTGCAAAAGATTACGAACTTTAGAATTATCAAACTCTTTTCCACCGTCGCTTAGAAATTCTTTTATTGCAACTCTAGTAGTTTGAGCTTCTTCTAAAAATACTTTTAGGCTATCAAATACTTCGTCTTTTGTTTTTAAAAAGAAAACCCGACGATATTTCGAAAAGTCATCTTTAAAACAAACATAATAATTTGCTCCTCCTAATGACGTGACTTGCATTGGACCACAAACATCTGCGTGAATTATTTCACCTGGCATGCTTGGTCTATTCTCACGTGTTTTAAACGCTAATTTTTGTTGCTTACCCCAAATGCATCCTTCACAAAACTCACTTTCTTCATCTGTTGCAATCTCTATTCCGTAAGTTTTTAGAATTCTTTTTACATGCCTCTTATTCTGATGACACACTCTTTCATGCCACAATTGCAAACTATTTCCATAAGAAGCTGTATAGACTTCAGCAGGTATTTCTGGGATACATGTCTTCATATCTAAGGCATAAAGTCCACCTGATAATTGTCTTCCAGTCATACAAATTTTATCGTTTTTCATAAAGTAACAACCATTTTGATTTACTTTAAACTCAAAACCTTTCTTAATGCGTTGACCTACAGATAACAGGTTTCTGGTAACTTCTGGAACAAACCAAACATTTTCAAGATGATTTCTAAAATATCTATTATAAATTTTCATTTCTACATTTATATTACCTTGCCCATAGGCTAAAATTACATTACCATTTCCAATACGAATTTCTTTTGGAGAAACGAAACTTTCGTAACTAGCAAAACTATTCTTATTCTTAGTCATGTGAACTGATGCTCCTGAGTCAGCAATCCAAATATCATCCTCACATAGAAGTAATTCTTCGGATTCACATGGAAATGCTTCGCCTTCAGCAATACAATTATTTCGAGAGAATGAATTCTTGTTTGCTCCTTTATTTGGACAAGCTTTTGCAAAATGACCAACTTCATGACATCTAAAACACTTAAACATTCTAGACTCACCCTTATCCTTTCTCTTTTCTTTAGAAAAACTGTTCTTCTTTGCAAAAAAGGCAGTAGACTCGCCATTTCTTGCTGGTAAACGCATTTCAATTAATCTTAATCTTTCTATTAGCTTATTCACATTCCTCTCCTCTATAGGAACAGATTCCCACACACTCTTAAATTCAAAATATTCTTGTGGAAGTGTAGACATAATTCGACTCATCAGAAGTAACTCTGGTAATTCAGTATTAACAAACCTTTTCAACTCTTCGTTTAATTGACTGAAATTTTTCTGTAGTCTTGCGATGTGCGTTATAATGTCTTCTAATGGTTCCTTTTGTAGAGTAAAAAACTGTTCCATCAATCTATCCACTCTTTGACAAGAGCTCTGTTCATAAACTGACATTAGTTTATCCCATATAGACTTTGAGGTATTACAGGTAGCTACAAGCTCAAGATTAGCATCATTCATGCTTCCTACCAAGATTAGTTGGGCTAAAGAATCAGATTTATTAAAAGACTTTATTTCTATTAAATACCTAGCATTTCTTGCATCTACAGTTTCATCACCTTCTAGCGTTTCTCCATCTCTTTCGGGCTTTGGAATTTCTCCAGTAACTACTCCTAATATGTCATGATGGACTAAAAGTAGTTCAATCTGCCTCTTCCATTTCGACCAATTTACTGCTCCCTCCAGGTTTTCGATGTGAGCTTTGAATTCCATATTAAGCTCCCGCTTGGACGTGATACCTTATAAATTCGACAATTTTTTTTTGTTCTCTTTCAAACGTGGCTAATTTTACAGCTCTGCGTTAACAAGGCCCATAACCTGTTGAAGCCAATTAACCACAAGGAATCCTTTTAATTAGAACTTTATTGAAATTTGTACAAAATGCTAGTTTTACAATTAAACATTAATTAATTGTCAAAAGTGACTTATATATACATATAACAACTGAGATTCACAATTATAAATTTTGAACATCAACATCGGCTTACAAGTCAAAGGCCATCTACAACCTGTCAGTTAACAGAAGTTGACATTTGCGATAAGTAAACACAAATTTCGATCGACTTTCGCTTAAAATCTACGAAAAAAACGCATAAGAAGTGTGAAAAAGAGTGTAAAACAGTGCAAAATCGCTCTAAAACTCCAAAAAAATATTGATAGATAGTGAAAATTGATGATTTTTAGGTGGAATTTGTGTTGTCAATTATGGGATGATGTAAAATTTTTCTGTATGCCTGCAGTTTAGAGCCACAAATTTCTTACAGATAAGAACGAATTGTCTGAAAGGTGAAGAACTGTGTGGATAGCAGCAATCAAGGGGGACGATCTCACACACACACACACGCAAAACTAAAGAATCAAAGAGTTTGCAGTAAACATTTTATTACTGGTAAGTTATTTTAAAAAATAGGTGACCAAATTTTGTTACGACTTTAGTCATATTACCCTTATACGCTCAATGAAAGTATTTTTACATGACTTGATTAATTTTAGACAAACCTGCTGCTTTAGATAACGAAAATCATCCTGATTGGATTGTCCCATCACAGAAAATGGGACACAAATCTAAAAAAATGCATAGACAACAAACAGGATGATGTTGAAAGAGTGGAACAATTGGAAAAAAAGGAAATTAAAGGTGAGTAAATGCAAGAAACACATTTATCATCTTATGCTTTTTAAGGGTGAAACGATTTTAAAAACAGATCAGACTCTTCTTTTCTGCAAAGTAACAGGTCTATTCTTTTTAAAAAATTAAAATATTATTTCCACTTTTTGCTAAAAAAAAAATATTCCCAGGTGCAATGCAGTGATGCTAGATTGTTTCCTTATTTGCCATAAATACTAAACCACCAGCTCATATGTCAGTTTAGTAGTTAGAGTATTTATATGATTTAGACTGTTTGAACCACTGTTACTCAATTTCTATTTTTATATGATAAATTTTATTAATTTTTTTTGGAGGCTGGATAAGTAAATAAAGAAGTTGAAGTAGGCATGGAGAGGATTATGATATCATATTAGAGACTGGAGTAGCATCTTAGCAGACTAATATCACGATAGAAGAGTTAACTTTTAAATTTGAACAACAGTTAAGCTTCACTTCAAAGAGAATAGAAAGCGTTGAAAAGAAAATTGAAAATTCACCATTTGGACTTATGGAAGAAACTAAAAACCGATATGAAGTGGAGATATTATACAGGATTCATTTAAATATTTTAATTAAAAATTGATATTGAAACACTAATGAGGACTTAAACACAATTTATTTACCAAAATTTTAACAGATTCACAACAACTCTGGATAACAATTTTACATTAACAATAAACTATTCAAATTTCCCTTAACTACTAATACATCCCCTTATATACTAAAAACGAATACTCTAGTATTTTCAATAAACATAATCTAACCTAATTACTATATAATAGAAAAACCTAGAATATTCTAAAGTATAGTCACTAAAACACAACCTAAACACTCTTTTCACTAAAGATCCTTTCTTTTTCGATTATCCCGTTATAGTGCCCCCACCTTAGATTTATTCCTTCCGGAATATCATTTCTTAAATTGGTATCCCAAACACAGTTTGGACCAGCCAATCCATCTTCTTGGAGTTGTTGCACATCTTCATTGTGGTTTCTCTGGTAAAACGCCAATTGATCATGAAAGACCACGACGGGTTTCCCTCTGGGAATTTTCACGATCCAATAAATAACATAATTAATCTTTTTCTTGATGCTGTATGAACCTTTTCACTTCTTTTGTAATTTGGGCCAAATGCCTTACTTTGTTGGGAGTTATAAAGCCTAACTAAATCTCCAGCTTGATAACTCTTTTTTATTGTCTGCGTGTTATAATACCTCTTTATCCGATCATTAGATAATTGTAGTTTCTTACGACGCAATTTTTCTGTATTCTCTATTCAATTCTGAAGAGTGTCGATATATGGACCACTTCTTCACCAGATTTACAACCAAATACCAAGTCATTTCTCTACTAAACAGGATCTTCACAGATGTTTGGACTGTTGATTCTTTAATGACCGATAGAAATACCATTAGGAATAGTGGAATATATCAATGTCAATCCCTCTAATACCACTTTTGACAGATAATTGGTTATAATCCGATTCATTTGTTCCACCAATCCATCAAACTAAAGGTGCATCACTGTGGATCTAGTTTTGTAGATGCCCAATCTTTAGCAAACTTTTTGAAATAGCCTAATCTCAAATTTTCTCTCTTGGTCTTCATGTAACTCTAGTGGTACCCCAAAATTATTTACGAATTTTTCAACTAAACTGGTAGCTTCCTGATTGGGAAATGCGTAGACTTCAATCCATTTAGTAAAGTAGTCAATTACAACAAAAATGTACTTATATCTTACATCGCTTTGTAGAAGTGAACCCAATAGTATTTTTTTAAAAGGACTTCCAACCATTTCCGACTTCGATTTTCGATGAGGACCATTATCAGCAGCACATTTACCAATCTTTAACATCGTTAGAGCAATTTATCTATTAAAATCTATGTAGGACCTTTTGCAGCGTTTTCTTGACACCCAGATGTCTTCCAAAACTATCATTATGTATCTGTTTTAAAATTTCTAGTAGGGCATTTCTTGAGATCACTATTTGTTTCCTTGTTTCTGTACCCAACAAATCTTTTAAGTAGCCCACTGTTCAAAATTAAAGAGTTCCATTGGACCTAATATACTATTAAAACAGGAAAGGATGAAGATATCTCTTGACAAAACGAATCTTTTTCAGAACAGGCTCGTTTTCTTGTTGCTCCTCCATCATAGAGCTCCTACCTTCTGGTGATGAGTTTTTCCTATTTCTGCTCCAAACGAATACAATAAGGGAAAGTAGATCAAAATGACATTCTAGAAAATGTATTAGCGCTACAATATCTTGTTCCAAGTCTGTACTCGATTTCAATATCATTTTTCTACAGTTTTTTAAACCATCTTGCTATCTATCCTTCTGGATTCCTAAAAAGTTAAGTACCCACTTTAAACTGGTATGGTCTGTTCTGATTAGAAATCTTCTTCCATACAAAGTGCCCAACAGATTTTACAACTGCCAACAGTTTTAGCCGAGTTACTTCTTCTTTTTTAAGTGCCGTCTTCTTTAAGAAGATTGGATATCATTATGGCTATCTTTACTTTAGATACTGTTGCTCTAAATAGCTCAATCGATGTACAGTTATACTTTTGTTTGAGGTTATTCAACCAGTATTTACTCTGTTTCTGTCCACTATCTTTCCCTGTATAATAATCTGTAGTAACACGTATTTCTCTCCTCTCATGATATGGCCAATTTCCTTATCTTAATTGTATTCAAAACTTCCTTCTTCTTTTTTACTCTTTTCAACACTTTATTGTTTGTAACTCTATCTATCCAGCTTATTCTCAATAACAACACTGAAAATACATAACATCTCTTCATTCGTACTTTGAGTATATTATTAAATGTTGCTCGGACTTCGGCCTTTCCCTATTCTTAAATTGATTTCTTGCGTATAATCGTTGTTTTCAGTTATTAGTGTTTCTAAATTTGTATATCTGTCTACTTTTTGGATAAATTCGCCCTTAATCCATAAATTCTTTTGTTGCTGTGACTTTCCAATAGTCGTCTTTTTAATATTTAAAGTTAGTCCGCTTTCTTTGCTTCTATCTACAATCTTATCCATCATATCCTGTAATTCCTTAATCAATTGTGCGATTATCAAGGTATCATTATTGATAATTTCATAGTTAATTTTGATTCCAATTGATGTTTCTTTTAGCGATTCCTGAACTATCTTTTACGAGTATAAGTTAAAGAGTAAGAGAGAGAGAGAGTATGTACTCTTGTTTTCTCTCGTTGTATCTCTATTTCATCTAAAAGTTCGTTACAAAGTTACACAATAGTTCTTTTCAGCTTAGATAGATAGATAGATAGATATTTTTTGGGTTGGCTGTTAGCCTATATCACTGCGACCTTTGCAGATTTATTGTGAACACCCATTATCTGTAGAATAGGATTAGAGCACCTTGTCCAGCTCTGCCCTCTTAATGAGACTTAATAGCCTTGACAGTGGTCACTCCGCATAACTTGGAGCAGCCGATTTCTCCTCTCCCAGTACTAGATACCGCGTCCTTGCAAGGCCTTCACATTGGCATAGGACATGAAATGCGGTTTCCTCTTCCTCTTAGCAGCATCGATAAATGTCTTCATCTGCTAAGTTTAGCTGACTCATGTGTTTTCTAAGAGAGTCTGTACTCCTGTTGTCTCTCGTTGTATCTCTATTTCATCTGAAAATTCGTTACAAAGTTACACAGTATTTCTTTTCAGCTTTCGATCCAACCACTATTTCCTTACCATTTTGTAGCTATAACAAAACGGCTCCGATTTATTTAGGTAGTATTTATGGAGCCTATTTGAACCAATAGTTCATTTATCTTCTTTCCAGGCATTCTTTTATCTTCACTTGGCACCAATTTGAAACACCTATTGGGATTTTAAAACAAGACAACTCCAATTCCTACATTTCTGGCGTTGGTATCCAGAGTAAGCTTATCGTCAAGAAATGGATAAACAAGTATTAGTGGCTAACATCGACTCTTCTTTAAACGCGTTTTGACATTCCTGATCCACACAGAAAGATTTGTCTTGTTCTGTAAAACTTATTAAGAGTTTGGTGATGTATAAAAAAATTGACAAGTCTCTATCTGCGACCGTTTGGTCTAGAAAAATTTACAAAGTCGACCAATTTTTCGGACATTGAAAAATTGGTCGACTTTGTGAACTTTTCTAGACCAAACGGTCACAGATAGAGACTTGTCATTTTTTTTACGTATAAAACCATTCTTTCTTAATGTCCTGCTAAAATTTGAACATCAAAATCTAAATAATTATCGAGTTATGATTTTTGGCGTGGACCTCTGCAGGCGTTGTTTTCACGTATGGCGTCACGACGCCAATATTGGTCGTAGAATTTTTTCGATGCCATTTTCGTCTTTTTTGGCCCAAATTACCTAAGGGAAGTTTTTGTTTTGCTCTAAAACCATTTTTCATATTTTCATTGGCTGTCCAACCCAACCCGTAAGCGATTATCTAGTAGTTCAAGAAAAAAGAAGAAATAACGTCATGTTATATGACTTAAATGCCGCTTTGATGTTAATTGGTGGTTATTATATAGTTATTATATAAATTAAATAAAACAAGTTATATTAATGTTTATTTGGAAAAACAAAGAAAAACTGATTACATGACTATGGAATTTTGGTCCATGCTGATGACTGGTTGAGAAGTTAAAATTTAATAAGATAAGTATTATTATTTAGTGGAATTTAACATTTTTAATAATTAATTGTTTATTTTTGGATAGAATTATTATTTATTTAAAAATAAAAATTACGTAAATTACTTGTCTGATACATTTTTTTCCTTTCTAAAGCCTTTTCTCTGTTTTTTTTCAGAATTATTATTTTTTTTCCATATAGGGCTCCCCAGCAACGAAAAAACCAAGATTTTCATGAAAGATAAGTAAATCTGCAAATGTCGGTAATTTGACAGTAAATTTGACAGATTGATAATAAATTTGACAGATTGACAATTAATTTGACAGATTGTCAGGAAATTTAACAGATTGATGGTAAATTTGACAGATTGACAGTATATTCGACAGATTGAGAGTAAATTTGACAGATTCATAGTAAATTTGACAGATTAATAGTAAATTTGACAGATTAACACTAAATTTGAGAGATTGACAGTAAATTTGACAGATTAATAGTAAATTTAACAGATTGTCAATAAATTTGACAAATTGACATAAATTTGACAGATTGACAATAAAATTGACAGATTGACAGTAAATTTGACAGATTGAGAATAAATTTGACAGATTCTCAGGAAATTTAACAGATTGATGTTAAATTTGACAGATTAATAGTAAATGTGACAGATTGACAGTAAATTTGACAGATTGACAGTAAATTTAACAGATTGACAGTAAATTTGACAAATTGTCAATAAATTTGACTGATTGTCAATAAATTTGACAGATTGACATAAATTTGACGGATTTATAGTAAATTTGACAGATTGACAGTAAATTCGACAGATTGACAGTAAATTTGACAGATTGACAATAAATGTGACAGATTGATATAAATTGGACAGATTGACATAAATTTGACAGATGGCCGTAAATTTGACAGATTCATAGTAAATTTGACAGATTGACAGTAAATTTGACAGATTGACTTAAAAAAATTTACAAAAATTTTCAAAAAATTACAAAAAATTTACAAAAATTTCCATAATTTATAAAAAATATACAAAATTCACTAATATTTACAAAAATCAACAAAAATTTACAAAATTCACATAAATATAAAAAAATTTTCAAAAATTTTTAAAAATTTACAAAAATTTTTAAAAATTTACAAAAATTTTGAAAAATCAACAAAAATTTACGAAAATTTTGAAAAATCAACAAAAATTTACAAAGATTTTCAAAAATTTACAAAAATGTTCAAAAATTATTTTTTCCCACTCATAGCTTTTAGAATTCTGAAACTTGGCCAGAATATTTCTTTTGGAATGTTTGAATTCACTAATAACTAATTTTTATGATTTTCCACCCCTAGAGGGTTGAGCGGGGGCGTTAAATATTTAAAAAATTCGTATCTTTCAATCTATATCTTTTAGAACTTTGAAACATGGCCAGAACATTTTTTGCTAACAAAAAATAAAACAACATGTAATATTGTTTACAGGGAAGCGTTGACCCAATAAATTTAATGGCTTTTGTTATTTTTCTTTAATCCCCGTTTAAAGCCGGGGCGGGCTGCTAGTTCATGATAAATATAAATGTAAAATTCCAATTTAATTAAGAACAATTATCTAATTGTTGATTAATTTTAATATTCTATGTAATAGTTAAATATTCTTTGAAATTACTCCATGATTACAACACTAAAGTATGACAATAATTGAAACACGATATTATTTAAAACTTTATTAAAACTAAGATTTTGGCGAATACGCAAGATTTGCAAGATTCTCATTAAGTTTACTTCGTCGTTTTAAAACAGTTTTTTTTTTGTTTTAAAGAGTCGTCTCTGCTGAATAATTTTTTATTGCTGGGTTCTTGACCAGAGATTTTCTGAGAAAACGACACATTGCTTTTATCACTTCTTATGGCAACCAGAACTGTACTATGTTATCTACTCCTTGACAGTAAATGTCATTTATACTCATTGTCACCATGCAGGGTAAGTAAGCTATAAAGCACAGTCGTGCGTAATGAAACGTCATTCCAACATGACATTTCATTACGCACAACCGTGCGTTATAGCTTACTTACTCTGTATGGTGACAATGAGTATAAATGACATTTACTGTCAAAGGAGTAGATAAAATATATAAGAATCTAACTTTCTTTTGCTGACAATGAAGTGTCAATAACTTGTTCCTTAAAAAATGTGGAAACTAAATGTATATGTTTGCACATATTACACTTAATGCAAGAATCTATGCATGTATGCATGTGCACGAATAATAGTGGAGACACGATGTTATAAAAACAACAAAGAGATAAACTTAAAAAAAGCAGACGACAAACGACAACTGATGTAATGACAGATGACATTGGAACTGAAAGTGCAAAATCTTACCACCGCTCTTCCAGCCCCAAAAATTTCTTTAAAAAAAAATTGTTTATACCTAATGAAAGAGCTTAATTTGCACCTTTCAAAAACGTATTTTTCATAATTTGCACCCTCGTACTTTTTTTTTAAACTTGATTAAAAAAATTGGCTTACTCTAACCAGATTCAAACGCTTATATCTCACTCCCTAAAGTGTATTTCGATATGCGGCTTTTACCAAAAATTTGCAATTTTAATTTTCTAATTTGCACCATCTTAAAATCTGTAAAAAACGGTGCAGATTATTATAAAAATTAATAAAAGCAGTTCTGGGACTTCTGGGCTGATGTAACATTGAAATAAGTAATTGCGCATGCGTTTAATGTTGGTCAAAGGAACGCTTTTTACTGTGTTGTTATCATTAGTCCGAATAGCCCTAGTAGCTGAGGCCTTTATTCACAAAAGAAGAAATCAGAGAATGAGTGTTATACATCATTCAAAGCTTATTTTTATTAAAGTAGGCCTTGTTAGGGTGATGAATTTCGCCCTGTATATTTAATCTTATTCTCAGTTGTAAATGCGCTGTTGTCACGTCCTCAATAAAAGCATAGTGTTAGTGACAATAAATAAAATAACAATTGTGTACTCCATTTCAGCGCCATCAAATCATTAAAAATTAGTACTTTCACAAAAAACGAAAATCGCAATTTAAAAATATATATTTAGATATAATGAATGCATTTACAAAATAATAGTAGTTAATTAAATGAAAGCACACAATAAAAACATTTAAAAAAAAGTCTTCATTTGCAATTAGGAACAAATTTTCTATGTCTATATAACGGTATTATAAAATAAGTTTTACAACAAACATTTAAATTGGACCAGCTATAAATGAGAAAATACAAAATATTTCATTTTGTCGATAAGTATTATAGCAGATATATATTAAAGAATTTTTCGTGAAGCTTTCCAGGTAGTGCGGTATTATGACATACCAATTGGTTTCAGCTATTTTGATAAGCAGAACAAAATGTTATGCTTCAAATAATGGAAATCCGTTTAATATGTGTTCAATAGCTACAGTGCAATAATTCAGCAGAAAAGCAGATACACTCATGGTAAAATAAGCAAAGTATAAAAAATGAAACATACAACATTAAAAAAAACATATAAACAACAAAAATTGGAGTAACAGATTTGGTTAAAACTATTGTCACGTTCATCTATTCGTTATGTATTTTCAATTCACCTTAAAGCTTCTGTCCAAGTTTTGTCCGAATATAAAAATGCAAAATAGAGGTAATCGAAGTAAATCATGTCTATGTTAGTTTATTATTTCATCTACTACATATATGTCTTATCGTTGCTTCTGTATTGTGTAAGTATAATTGTCTTTTTTTTTCATTTTTTTATCAAATTCGATGTTATTGGTGCTTAATTATCTCTGTAATATCTATTTTGTAGCTGAAAAAGTAGGTGGTCTGTTTTGTTGTACAGAATGAAATGAAGCATCCCAGCAAACACACTGCCGTCAAAATGACGTGATTAATTGGGTATCCCAAACGTCATATATCCCAAAAATATGTCGTCAATATGAAGTAAAAATGACGGGTTAATGTCACAGCCCTACGACGTCATGTTAATGACGTCACAAAGACGTTAGAAACTGACGTCAAAAAGATGATATATACTGACGTCTTTACGACATAATTATTGACCTATAAATCACTACTTTAATGTGGCACATAAAATTTAAGAATTAAGGTAAGGTAAGGTAAGGTGAAGTATACGATATATGTATATATATTGTTTACTTACATAAATGTTCATACATAAATACATTTTAATTAATTTCAACATTTTATTAATACAGATATCAATCAAACAAACAATGGAACATATTTAAATAATAAATACACTCGAAGTAGCATTTTTTCACATCGTGAAGTGTCCAATCCACAGGAGCAGGTAATTCGTTCGATTTGGCGGCTTTATCGTATTTGCTTTGGAACTTCCATGGTGGCCACCATACTTCTCTTTTAGGCGGCGTCAGCCAATTTTTTTTAACAACTGCTATGGAATCATTCACAAACTGTATCCCCACGAAGGCAATGTTGTCCTTTTATAATTTTAATACGAAATACTGTAAATACACTAAAATATTTTGAAACTTCCACAATAATTCAACCACGTGAACCGCAACAAACACACGTACGGCGACCATTGTGAGTGAGCACAAACTGAGATGACGGAAACAACGTTGTCAGATCTATAAGTACGAAGCGCAGAATGGCGGATATTTCATAATTTATTTTTTAAATCTGCTATAACTAAGTATTTTTGAAAAAAAAAACCGAGTGTCATATTTTTCTGCTCCTATGATACTGTCATCGCTATATCATAATTTAAATAATAATAATAGAATAACTATGCATTTTTAGTTTTTAAAGAATAACCGTGAATCGTGGACATTCGGCAACGGTGATATTATGGTGATGTAACCACCAATCGCAAAACCAGCGAAATGCTAGAGGGCGCAAAATTTAAAATTACGTGTACCAATAGTGATGAGGATAGAAACATGCATATTTTATTAATTTGGTTTTGTGTTATCTCACAAATGATTATAATTTTTTCTACAGGTTTCCATGATATTAGACTACAAATATACGAAAATATATTTTTATATTCAAAGCAAACATGAGTGAAATTTCGCTCAAATATGTTAGTGAATTTCAGGTTTATATAAAATAAATTTTGTAAAAGCCATAATTAATATAAACAACTTCCATAAAATTTAACATTCAAAGAACAAGGGAACATAAATCATTTCCCTTTGGTACAGAATGACCACAGAATGACGTCAAAAAGTCGTTTAAAAATGTTGTCCAAAAAGACGTCGTATTTATCACGACCATCTGACGTCATTAATTAGTCACATGACGTCGGCGACGAAAATTGACCTGAAAATGACGTCATACTGACGGCAGTGTGTTTGCTGGGATTATCCATGTTTACTACACATTTCTCTGGAAAATTAAATAAAGCAGGAATAAGTTAATTAACAATCCAGTTTTTGAAAATATCACCATTTATAGTTTTGTAATGGTCAATGTCAGTATTTGAAGAGTCTAATAACATATCACATCCCTCTATTGACCCACCATTTGCTCCTGCGAGTAAAATTGTAAATCGCTTTTCTTTGGATTACACATGCAATGGATTACTTTTTAAATCAGATTACTGTTTCCATCGACGCGTTGGAGTACCATTTTTTTATATCCACGTCTATGTACACGAATCTGATGATTTCATTGCACTTTTTTAATTTCATAAATTTCTGAAGGAAAGAGATTTTGCTATTCTTCGCTCACTTAAAATTTTTCGTCAGTTCACGTTTTTAAGTTTATATATTATAAATTTTGTATAAATAAGTTCGTTTACCGTTTAATTCTCAGTTTTGTTTTGCGTCAGTCAAAAGTTTTATCTGAAGTAAAATATTCGTTTTTATAATTGTACGTCCAAATCTGCCGCTGCAATTTTTTTTAAATGAAGTTCTTAAATGTATCTGCTTTATCTTTCTTCCTTTTATTTGCCGCTTTTTTACCATTAACTAAATCTTTTTTTAAGATTTTTCGTTTATATTTAACACTAACCTAAAAAAAACACGAAATATTTAAAAAATGTATGAAATAAAAATTTAAATGATATTTGATTGGTCATAGATTAATGAATGAAATATCGATTCGTCCATGTCCTATCAAATTACATTTTAATTATCATTATGGATCATTGTTATTAAAGAAATTGAAAATATTTTATTCTGAAACATTTTTAACTTTTACTGTAGTGTGTAATCTGGCAACATTGTAAAATAATGACTGACAGAAGAAATGTGAGGTTACGTATGCTTAATAAATGTAACGATTACATCGTTATTTGTTTGGCCTGGCCTAATAATATATTATTTCTTCAATTTCTCGTCTATTTTACTACGTTATTTGTTTGGCCTGGCCTACGTCGGTTTGAGTTTTTCGATTCTGCGACGATTCTGGGAGTCTACGCAGACTTGATTTCCGTATAAGCGGGGAACCTTTGTTCACCCGTAAAGAGAGTCACTATTTTTAATTCCTTTACAATTTTGTGCTTCATAGCCAGCAGTTCAATTCTTATTTCTTCTCCCTTCATTTGGTGAGTAAAAGTTAAATTGTTTAAATTTTTATTAATTATGAAAGCGTTCCAGGTGAATGTTAGCCTTCAAACCAACTAAAGTCTGTAAGCAAATTTTCTATGTTTTTGACTTAATAATCTTCAAAATAATTAATAAAATCAGCCACCTCTTGATCGCTTGTACTTCTTAGAAGTTATGTATAATCTGTAACTATTAAAAACATTCAAAATAGATAAAATGCCTCATACACATTCGATATTAAAAAAAACATTACCTGCTTATGTTTTGATTTTTCTAGTACACAAAAAGAGGAAACCTTGCCTTCATAGCAACAAAACTGACTGGAATGTATTTAGAGAACATCTAGACAAACTGATATCACTAGATCTACCCCTAAAATCTGAAATGGAGATAGAATCAGCAGTTGAACTACTAACCAAGAATATACAACAAGCAGCATGGACCGCTACTCCTACGCACTCTCCTCCTCAAAGTAATATAGAAATATCACCTTCACTGAAAGAAAAAATATCAGAAAAAAGACAACTGCGGAAAACATGGCAGCGGGACAGAACACAAGAAAATAAGAGGAAACTAAACAGAGCAATTAAAGAACTTAAAGACCTGATACAAGAAGAACAAAATCTAGGCATCCAAGAGTTTCTGGAAAATCTTACGCCAACTGAAGCGACGGATTACTCGCTATGGAAGGCGACTAGAAGGTTTAATAGAAACCAGCCAAGTAATCCTCCAATTAAAAATGCAAACAACACGTGGGCAAGAACTGATAAAGAAAAAGCTGAAGCGTTTTCTAAACACCTAAGTAACGTGTTTAAACCCTATCCCTCAGAGATATCTGCCGAAGAAGAAGATGAAATTGTTCAAACCCTGGACGTACCATACCAACTCGATCTTCCTCACCAGAAAGTGACAATGACGGAAGTAAAGCAATTTATAAAAGGAATCAATATAAAAAAGGCACCTGGTTATGATTTAATCTCTGGCAAAATTTTACAAGAACTATCAGAAAAAACATACAAACTTATAGTATACATATTTAATGCCATGCTGAGAATAAACTACTTTCCATGCACTTGGAAAGTTGCCCAAATAATAATGATCCTTAAACCGGGGAAAAAGCCAGAGGATGTCTGCTCCTACAGACCGATAAGTTTACTTCCATCTCTCTCAAAAATATTTGAGAAGCTGTACGTTAAAAGACTCACCAAGATAATAAATCAAAAGAAAATAATACCAGACCATCAGTTCGGATTTCGCAATAAGCATGGGACGGTAGAGCAAGTCCATAGGCTAGTCAATCAAATTAATAGGGATATGAATGACAAAAGATACTGTTCTGCAGCCTTCCTTGACATATCCCAAGCTTTTGATAAAGTTTGGCACAGTGGACTCCAAGTCAAACTTAAAAAACTACTTCCCCACCCTCACTATCAACTCCTTAAATCATACATAACTAACAGACATTTCACTGTGATACAAGGCAATGAACATACTGACATTCAACCCATACACTCTGGCGTTCCACAAGGTAGTGTCTTAGTACCAATTCTTTACCTGATGTACACAGCAGATTTACCGACTTCAAGATCCACCCTCATAGCAACATATGCTGATGACACTGCTGTACTATCATCTCACACTGATCCAACAATGGCCTCGAACATCTTACAAGCTTCTCTAAATAAACTACAGTGCTGGCTGAAAACATGGCGTATCAAAGCCAATGAAGCAAAATCGACTCACGTAACATTCACCCTACGAAGAGAAACATGTCCGCCGGTAACTATTAACAATAGTAAACTCCCACAAGCAGAGGATGCAAAATATCTAGGCATACATCTGGATAGACGTCTAACCTGGAGGAGACATATATTTACAAAGCGTAAGCAACTAGGCATCAAACTATATCAAATATACTGGCTTATTGGCCGAAAATCAAAACTGTCCATAGATAACAAAATATTATTATATAAAACCATCTTAAAACCCATCTGGACGTACGGCATACAACTATGGGGTACCGCCAGTAACTCCAACATCGCCATCCTTCAGAGGTTCCAAAACAAAGTGCTACGTGCAATAGTCGACGCACCCTATTATATCCCTAACGAGGTAATTCATCATGACATCCCTCTGGAATCCGTCAAAGAAGCCATAACTCGTCTTAGTGCCAAGTACAGTGAAAGAGTGTCAGCTCATCCCAATGTGCTAGCCAATCAGTTAAATGTGCGCGACAACAGTAAAGCGCGAAGGTTGAAACGCCTGCTACCTTCCGATCTGAACGATGAACACAGATAAGTTTAGATATTAAGACAGAAAAAAAACAAAACAAAAAAAAAACTCTAGAATAAGACTTAGATTAAAATTAATTAAAAGAGGTTACTCGCTGGAGTAATCCTCTACAAGTCATCCACCTATCCATACCAAACGCTTATTGCCTTAGGCAGATTGCAGCTACTCGGAGAGTTAAAAAAAAAATGTTTTGATTTTATTCTTTCTTCCAGTTACGGAGCACGGGCTAAGTGCCAAAAAATCTGAAAATGATAACAAATGTTGTTTAGAATAAACATTTACTTACTTTTCTGGTTCATAATTCACTTGCCATTATATGAACTTTTTGCAATATCAGACATATTTTCATACACAAGTAGGAAAAAATTTGAAACTTAAAATTTGTATGGGTAATGTTTATATTTAGATATTTGTTTATAACACTCATTCTCTGATATTTATTTCTTCTTCTTCTTTTGCGAATAAAGGCCTCAGCTACTAGGGCTATTCGGACTAATGATACCAACACAGTCAATTTTGTAAAAAGCGTTCCTTTGACCAACATTAAACGCATGCGCAATTACTTATTTCTAATGTTACATCAGCCCAGAACTGCTTTTATTAATTTTTATAATAATCTGCACCGTTTTTTACAAATTTTAAGATGGTGCAAATTAGAAAATTAAAATTGCAAATTTTTGGTAAAAGCCGCATATCGAAATACACTTTAGGGAGTGAGATATAAGCGTTTGAATCTGGTTAGAGTAAGCCAATTTTTTTAATCAAGTTTAAAAAAAAAGTACGAGGGTGCAAATTATGAAAAATACGTGTTTGAAAGGTGCAAATTAAGCTCTTTCATTAGGTATAAACAATTTTTTTTTTAAAGAAATTTTTGGGGCTGGAAGTGCGGTGGTCAAAATCTTTTGTGCAAAAGTTCTATGGTCCAGGTAAACGCTTGTTCACAAATTTAATGTGTGGCCTGTTACTTTAAAGATAAATAGCTAAATTATAATTATCCTTTTTTAAACAATAATTTACTTATTCTTTTTATAAAATTTGCACTTTTAATAAATTGAAATAATATTATCTAATAATAACCAATAAAATTGTTTAAATTTCGCATATTCATAAATAAATTAAGTTAAATTACAGATTTCTATTTTCAATTACCATCCCCTGTCAAAAATGTCATAATATTGTTAATAATCTAGTCACGAAAACACGAAAGTATATAGTTATTTATATCAATAATTCTTGAAATTGAATGTTAATATAAAGATGAATGATAATATAATAGGATTAGTGAATAATAGGAACGAGAAGAAACAAGTCAAAGTATAAAAAATGATAATAAACGGCAAAAAGATGCGGAAAATTAGGATTCGAATTCATTAATTCAAGCTACAGCAATAACAAATACTTTTAATATTAATTCGGGGCCCCCAAATGTTTGGGTGAGTTTTCAAGTTAGTTTTCTATGTTCTTTTAGTGGTAAGTTTGTTTTTTTATTGATTTTTATACAATTTTGTCGAATTGTTAAACGAACTTTCTATATAATTGTGGTGTATTAACTGATCACTGTGTGCATAGTTGGCATATCTCTTTTTAGATTTTACTGGTTATTAATCTAAAGAGGTTTCGTCAGCTTGATTCGCTATTTCTTGTGGTGTAGGTACTTTGATACTCTGAATCACTGTCTGAGTCAGAAATCACAATAACTTAAACAACTAACAAAGCTTTCAGTAGATACAAACTGACAAGTCAAAAGAACGAGAAACGTCAAAATTAAAACCATGCAACTATAGTTGATTCAAATAGAAGTGTCATCAAGTGGGCTGGGTATGGGTGAGATTATCTTTAACTTTATTACTAGATTCACGAAGACTAGATACCAGGAGTCTACACGGTATAGGCTTTTTCATAATATTTCTGGTCTGAATAATCGGGCCAGATTATAGTTCTATTTTTTGCCACTGGCGGCGCGAGTAACCATAAGAACTTATAACAAATGTCTAGCGACAGCCGTGTTGTTTTGCCCCCGCATGCCTTCAAATTGGACTGTATGCAACTCAATTTACACTGTATTACACTGTAGGTTTCGCGCTATTTTCACTCTTTGATTCTATGCCTTTGTTTTGATGTTTATAGTTGTGTTATAGTTATTTATGGATTAAACTGTTTTTTGTGAATTACTTAATTGGAAAATGAATTTGTGCCAATAGTGCGAGAAAACATTCAGCCGAATTTCTCATTTACGGCGACATGCTAGGAAATTTCATCCAGGTAAATTACTTTTTTTATTTAATACACTGTGTATAGACAACAAAATATTTTTTTATTGTAATAAGCTCTTTAATTTCATTTTACAGAAAAAGTAAGTGACATTGCCCCATAACAACTGCCACCCAATTTTAAGTGCAATATATGTGAAAAAACATTTGCCAGTGAACGGTACTTTAAAGCACACATAAACCAACATGAAGAAACTCCTGTTAAAAAAAAATCAATTTACCATGTTCAATGTGCAAATTTGTTAGGGTCAATTTGAAACAAATATTAGATCATTTTAAATACCAACATGATGTTAATATTATTTCTACGAAGCACAAATTTAACACTTTTGAAGAATTTAATATGTGGAAGAAAAAAATAGAGCATGATCGCACAGAGAACTTTGTCAAACACAGAGCTGATCAAATAATCAAAACAGGAAGAATAATTAAATATTATTGTCACAGGTAAAATAATGATTTATTTAAATTATATATCTATAACTATTGTTTTTCCAGATCAGGTAATTTGTTTCAAAAAGTAAGGGGGTGCGTCACATAAAAACGCAAGGAACTAATAAAATTAAGGCCTTTTGCCCAGCATCAATAAAAGTTTTTATGTTGTCAAATGGTAATTGTGATGTTGAATTTGTGGAAACTCATGTTGGTCATAAAAATGAACTGGGACACCTATTTTTGACATCCCAAGAACGTGAAGAAATAGCTGCTAAAATAAGTATGAAAATACCTTTTATAGAAATCTTAAATCAAGTGCGTGATTCTGTAACCAAGTCAGATTTAGGCAGAGTTCATTTATTAAATATGAAAGACATTTATAACATTGAACAACATTTTAAATTGAAATCAGCTTCTGTTCGTCATAAAAATGATGCTTTAAGTGTTGAATCTTGGGTGAAAGAAATGGAATCAAGTGGTTGTATTATATTTTACAAACCACAAGACACACTTTGTAATACTCATCCAGATCTCAAAAAAGAGGATTTTGTTTTAATGATTATGAACAGTGCTCAGGAAGAACTCTTAAGAAAGTATGGAAATGACTGCATATGTGCTGATGGGACTCATGGGCTTAACCAGTATAATTTTGAGTTAAACACATTGCTGCTGTTGGATGATTTACGCGAAGGTCTTCCGTGTGCTTTTATTATTTCCAACAGGAATGATGAAAAATATTAAGTTTTTTTTATAATAATATTAAAGACCGTGTTGGTGTTCTTAAAGCAAAAACATACAATGCTTCATAAAATGCCTGGGCAAAAGTTATGGGTCCTCTGAATAACAGGTATGTACATATTTGAAGGTTTTACGTCTGTGTATTTCAAATTTTTTTAGATTGTATTGTACGTGGCATGTGGATCGAGCACTGCGTAAAAATTTACCCAAAATTAATTCAAAGGAGAAACAAGTTTGTTATTATAAATCATCAATGTTTTCTTTTATAATGAACAATTATTTCAGGTCACTATATACAAATTTTTAAGAACAATGTTACAAGAAACTGACAAGGAAGCATTTATGAACATGCGAACAGAATTTTTAACATTTGCTCAAAATGATCCTGATACTGCTGACTTTGCAACATATTTTGCAGAACATTATGCAAATGTTGCGGAGAGATGGGCGTATTGTTTTCGTTTACACTGTGGGATAAACACCAACATGCATTTGGAGCAAATGCATCGGTCTTAAAATATATATATTTGCAGGGACAGAAAGTAAAACGACTCGATAAAGGTATTAGTGCTATCATGCAGTTTCTTCGCGATAAGTTATTTGACAGAATAATTGCATTGAATAAGGGTAAACTGTGCACAAAATTAAGAATGTTAAGAAAGCGGCACAAAATAAGTGAGCAACTACAATTGAACTGTGTGATGGAAAATGATAACAGTTGGCAAGTAATATCTGATTCCCAAAACATTTACGACGTTCAAGAAAATATGAAAACGTGTGAATGTAAAATAATATGTGATGAGTGTTCCATATGTATCCATAGGTATATATGCACTTGTATTGATTTTGCAGTAAAATGGAACATGTGTAAGCATGTGCACCTTGTATGTCGTTATTTAACACAAAAAGGAGAAATTTCTTCACAAGTGGCAACAGGTAATATTGAGACTGCTGAGACAAACACGGTTAAAATTAATAAAAAAAAATTTAATTTATTTTTAACATAATATATAAGAAAATTAAAATTTAAATATTGACAAAAAATTTAAAACACGGGGCCGTTCATAAATTAGTTCACGCAAATTTTGACCTTTTTTTACCCCTCGTCTCTGCTTGTCACATGTTGTCACGATATCACGTTTAATGACATCCCCCTAAATAAATTACTTCCCATTTAGAAGAGGATGTATGATGTATTCAGAAAAATAAAATTAATAAATTCTTTAAATGTAACACAAATAAATTCTTTTTAAAATTAAAAAAAGCAACCGAACCAACGTTAGGTAGTAGTTGATGTAACCCCCCTTCACCGCATGTCGCAACTTGTCACGTTTTCATGAACCCCCTCCCCCCCTAACAGCGAGACGTAATTTATGAAGGCCCTTAGGTATATGTATATATAAGCTGATTAACGATATAATATTATAAAATTAAACAATTTTGTTTAGCAGCTTCATAAGGAAGGATAAAAAATTAAATTGGTAAGACAATTTTTAGTTATTTAGTTGGTGTGTGGTTTTACTTATATGTATAGGTATTTGCATTGGTAATGGTATTATAAGCATTTTTTTAATAAATTAGATTGGGTTGGACTTTTTGGCAAAGTATAAAAAGAACAGTAGTAAAATACTATTAAAGTTTTCTTTAACATTCCAGTAATCTGCAATAATTAATTATTTATATTCAAGCAGAAATTCGAAGATAAAATCCCCCTTTTTAACATTTAAAACAAAAATAAGCTTTAAAATTAAAACTAAACTTTGTTAATAATATTAAATATTGGTAAATTATCAGAATAATTATCATATATATCTTCTAATTCTAATTCAGAAACCAATTCAGATTTTTCGATATCCAAATCGGCTTAAAATTTTATTTTATTTATATATTACTATTATTAAATTTAAAAATATTTAAAACTATTAGAAAATATTAAAAACCAACCCAAAATTAAGTAACAATAAAAAATTATGATTAATTTTAAAAAATCGCCGATTCTGGGTTGATTTTTGTCCGCCCTGGAACAAATAATGTTGACATAGGTTTGTTAGAGTATAATGTTTTTTTTTGCGATTGTCTATTGTGTGTCAAGTATACATGCACATAATTATTGTTCTTGTATGTTTAACATATGAAGTGTAATTATTTTGACTGTATTTTTTTATAGAAGATCAACATGAACACATCTTATAATGGCTGTTGACTCTAAAAACGTAGAAGAAAATGCAATTAAAAGTGAGATAGGAGTGAGCCAAAGCTCCAAAAATTTGTCTGTGGTTGAAGAAGCGGATATGTTGAGAAGTATTTTTAATGAACATTTGAGTAAAATATCCACCATGGAAGAGATTGAAGCATTAAAAGCACTTATGAAGCCCATAGGGCCTACTTTAATTGCTTTGAAAAACAAAACCTCCCTGAACATTCCACTCGAAAAACAAAAAGATTTTAAAAGAAAATTGAGCCACAACGAAGACTTTATTCAGTTAAAAAAAAAGAACTTCCCAACAGCCACTAAATATGCCAAGTGATAGGGACGCGCAAATAATTGCAATTGGTGCAAGTAAAAATATAAATTGTTAATTTTTTTTTAATTGTTTTCTAAATAAATATTTTCCTGGGTTTCACTTTTTGTATTATTTCTTAAGTCATTTTTGTAATCCAAATATAATTAAATTTGATTTGTTGCTCATATTTTAGGTAGCCATCACGTAGCCATAACAATACAGAATACAATAATAATAAAAGAAAATACATTTATAATATAATATTATTATAAATGTGGAAGTAAATTGTTATGGTGTAAACCGGGTTGCCTACAACTATGCTGTGAAATCAACTTGTCAAACGCGCATGCCGGGGCATACCAACACGGCTGTCGCTAGACGTTTGTAACTTATAGAGCCTTATAAGAACCAATGTTTATGGCATTTATAACATTTAAATTTCGCGAAATTGAATTCAATATATAATATTAATTTATTTATTAAAAATTAGTTGTCATAAAAGCTGTCAATAGTAACAAAACTTCAAGCGTAAAGATCTAAACGAGTATCTTAGGAACACGAGCACGAGCGCACTCTACCGGCAATAGTTCTGTCCCCGAAATTGAGACCATTTTTTTAACATTACGTTTAAACTCCTGGGTATCTATACTTCGTGACTAGATTCAATGGAAACAGAACTTTTGTTAGGGAATTATATGTCATCGCGATGTGTCAAAATGTTTAAAGTTATATCACAGATATCGACAATATAGATCGGAAATGTCATTTTTATAAAATACGTACAATTGAAAGCGTAAAAGAGAGGTTTATGCGACTGCGCATTGAAACGTACAGAGGAGGATTTGTTAAAAATTTAAATCTTAACTTGAATTTAATAAATTTAATGTATAAAGCGTTTTGAGCACAGATTAATAACGCCAAATAACTAATTTACAATAAATAATAAAAATTTCAATTGACATAAATGAAAGATGACACTTCTGGCATACGCTTCAAAACGATAAAAGAGCAAATGCGCATAAGCATAAACCTCTTAATTTCAATCGCATGGTGTGTGTATTTTTAGGATTTCGCCAAATGGTTATTTCCGATCTAGATTGTCTATATCTGTGAGTTATATTGAGCATATGTAGCAATCTGATCACAAGCTGGCTAATATTGCGATTCAAATTTCACTAAACGTGGGTGCTGCCACTACAAATTTGAATTTTCCAGAGACTACTTGATGACACTTCTATTTGAATCAATTATAGATATAAATTTGTTTTAAATATAACTTTCACCACTAGTGATGAAAGTTGACATTATGAAAATTTAACTCACTTGTGACGGAAATCACGTATCCGCTGAAATTAATTTATTGTTATTAAATAGTTAATTTATGTTTAATTAATTAATTAATATTGAAATAATAGGAATGGAATATGGAATGGTTGGTGTAAATATGTTAATAGATCCAGGAATAATGCAAATGAATAATTACGGAATAATCCCACCAATACTCGGCCCTGATCCAGGAATTGTTCCCGCTGAGTCCGCATTAATAATGAGTCCAGTTAAGGAAATTATCCATTGTAAATCATTTTCACCGAATCCGAATGCTCCGTTGCCCTCGTTACGTGAACGACCACCATGTGAGTCTAAATTCCAGTTTTATATTTATCTTGTAGACGTAGCTGAACATGATTTGGTTTTGGATTTTTTTGTAGGTTGTCGGACGGTGTTTTTTGGTGGTTTACCAGAGAATATGACCGACGAAATAATAATGGAAATATTCGAAAGATGCGGCGAAATTACGACGTTGCGTTTAAGTAAAAAAGAATTTTTGTCATTTGAGATTTATGTTTGAGAGTTCGGTGGATGCCGCCATATTTTTGTCTGGTTATCGAGTAAGGATTGGTCCAAATATGGAAGATTGTATGTGGATTATGCACAGGTAATTTTTTTGAAATTTCTACGTGTTTTTCAGTTTTTGTTTTCCACATTTTTGAAGTAAAACTTCTTTACACGCGACTAGGGGTAACTTAGATTTATTTTCGGACAGAAATAATTCTGACGGAACGTTGTAATTCTGACGTCAAAATCTGACGGAAGTAACGATGTGACGTCAGCTACGGGAGGAGCAGAAGTTTATAAATTTTATTATGGTTATCTTGTAATTTTCAAAATTTTCAAATTTTTCAGAATTTTTAAAATTTTAAAGGTTTTTAGAAATTTCAATTTTTCAATGTTTTCAAAAAAAATTCAAAATCTTTAAATTTTTCAAAAATTTGAAAATCATGAAATTTTAAAAGTTTTGAAAATTTGACGAATTGTCATCGAAAAATGAAGAATTGACATAAAATAATGACGAATTGTCATCAATAAATGACGAATTACCATTGAAAATTAACGAATTGGAACAAAAATGGATGAATTGCCATAAAAAATGACGAATTACCATTAATAATTACCAAATTAAAAAGAGAAATGGCGAGTTGTCATCAAAAAATGACGAATTGCCATCAATAATTGACAAATTATCATCGAAAATGGATAAACTGAAACAAAAATTGAGGAATTACCATTAAAAAATGACAAATTACTATCGAAAATTGACGAATTGTCATCGAAAATTAAAGAATTGTCATCAAAAAGTAACGAATTGTCATAAAAAATGACGAATTGCCATCAAGAAACGACGAATTGTTATCAAAACATGACGAATTGCCATTAAAAATTGACAAATTAGTATCGAAAATTGACGAATTACCATCGAAAATTGACCAATTAAATAAAATTTTGACTAATTTTCATCAAAAATAACGAATTGCTATCAAAATTTGGCAAATTGGTATAAAAATATTAAATTACAACAAAAATTGACGAGTTGTCATCAAAAAATGACGAATTACCATTAAAAATCGATGAATTGCCATAAAAAATAATGAATTACAACAAAAATTGACGAATTACAACAAGAATTGACGAATTACAACAAGAATTGGCGAATTGTCATCAAAAAATGGTGAATTGTCATTAAAAAAAAATAACGAATTGTCATCAATAAATGATCAATTACCATCGAAAATTAACGAATTGGATTAAAAATGGACGAATCGCCATAAAAAATGACGAATTACCATTGAAAATTAACGAATTAGAACGAAAAATAGTGAGTTGTCATCAAAAAATGACGAATTGTCATCAACAATTGACAAATTATTATTGAAAATGGATGAATTGAAACAAAAATTAAAGAATTACCATTAAAAAATGACGAATTGTAACCGAAAATTAACGAATTACCATCAAAAAGTAACGATTTGTCATCAAAAATGACGAATTGCCATCAAGAAATGACGAATTGTCATCAAAACGTGATGAATTGCCATTGAAAATTGACGAATTACCATCGAAAAGTGACAAATTAGATAAAAAATTAACTAATTTTCATCAAAAATTACGAATTGTTATTAAAATTTGGCAAATTTGCATAAAAATAATGAATTACAACAAAAATTGACGATTCGTCATCAAAAAATTACGAATTACCATCGAAAATTGATGAATTGTCATAAAAAAATAATAAATTACAAGAAAAATTGACGAATTGTCATAAAAATTTGACGAATTGTCATCAATAAATGACGAATTACTTTCGAAAATTGACGAATTGGATTAAAAATGGACAAATTGCAATAAAAAAAATGACGAATTGTCTTCAAAATTGACGAATTACCATTAAAAAATGACGAATTACAATTAAAAATTAACGAATTAGAACGACAAATGCGAGTTGTCATCAAAAATTGACAAATTACCATCGAAAATGGATAAATTGAAACAAAAGTTGAGGAATTATCAAATTTTTCAAAATTTTTAAAACTTTTAAAATTTTGAAGATTTGTAGAATTTCAAACTTTTAAAGTTTTTTCAAAATTTTGAAGATTTTTTAAATTTTTAAAATGTTTAAAATTTTCAAAATCTTTAAATTTTTCAAAAATTTGAAAATCATGAAAGCTTTGAAATTTTTTAAAGTTTTACTTCAATCTCGCGTAAAGGTTACACGCACACTCTTTTTTTTGTGAATCTTTTAATTTACCTGGATTTTTCATAATTTTTACGATTTTTTAGGCGCGTGATGATCACTATGAATGGGAATGCATACAAAGACAACTATAACGGGAACAACGGCACAGAGAAAGGATGGAAAAAGAAAGGTTGATTCACCTTCACTACCCCCAGTTGTCCACTACACTGATCACGAAGCGACATCTGTTGCCGAAAAAAAATTAAAAAGATAAAACATTCACAAAAACTGTACATTAGTCAATTATACAATTAAAACGTAATATTTGACCGATTTTGTGCAAATTGAGTCAAAATGTTTGATTGTATTGATTGAAAATGACGGATTAAATATGAAATTTTGACAGATAATAATGGATTTTACTGACATTTAATCCAAAATGGCAGATTGTACTGACATTTGATATTTGATGAAACAATGAAATTTTAACAAAAATATGACATTTAAATCAAAATGGCGACTATCAAAAAACACTTAAACCTCGACAAAATGACATTTGAATTAATATGGCGGATTATACATTCACAAAATGACTGAACTAAAAAGGCAGATTGATGACAAAATGGGATTTTATATTTTAGATTGTAATAACATGGTTGGAACGGGGCGGGGCGATTGTAACAAAAGAAATTCGAATAATTTTTATTCAATGATACAATCAACGAATTCGCATGTACGTCGATTAATAAATAAAAACCCAATACGAGGAAGAATTACGAAATGCGAAGGAAATTATGAGAGCGAGAATGCAGTGTAAGTTATTTTTCTTACGAATATTTAATTTTTTAAATTTTAACTTTCTTATACACAGAACGCCTGAATTGTTGGAACTGAAAAAGTTGAGAGAACGATTATGTAAAATAAAATTAAAATTTTTATTTATAATAATTGAGATTGTATCGCAAAACATTCAAAATTTTTTAAAAGTACACATCACTTACAACTTTTTTGAAAAAACTCGATTTCGATTATTACAAAAACCAAAAAAAATACAAAAATGCGGTTTTAATTTTTTGAATATGCGTTATCAACTGATTCAAAAACATTTTGAAATTTGAAAAAAATCCAAAAAACAAGCGAGTTACGTAAAAGCCGTTTTTTTTTTCAACTTTTTTGAAAAAACTCGATTTTGATTATTTCAAAAATTAAAAAAGGTACAAAAATGCGGTTTTGATTTTTTGAATATGTGTTATCAACTGATTCAAAATCATTTTGAAATTTCAAAAAATTCCAAAAAACAAGCGAATTACGTAAAAGCCGTTTTTATCAACTTTTTTGAAAAAAATCGATTTTGATTATTTCAAAAACCAAAAAAGATACAAAAATGCGGTTTTGATTTTTTGAATATGCGTTATCAACTGATTCAAAAACATTTTGAAATTTTAAAAAATTCCAAAAAACAAGCGAATTACGTAAAAGCCGTTTTCTATCAACTTTTTTTGAAACAAATCGATTTTGATTATTTCAAAAACCCAAAAAGATACAAAAATGCGGTTTTGATTTTTTGAATATGCGTTATCAACTGATTCAAAAACATTTTGAAATTTCCAAAAATTCCAAAAAACAAGCGAATTACGTAAAAGCCGTTTTTTATCAACTTTTTTGAAAAAAATCAATTTTGATTATATCAAAAACCAAAAAAGATACAAAAATGCGGTTTTGATTTTTTGAATATGCGTTATCAACTGATTCAAAAACATTTTGAAATTTCAAAAAATTCCAAAAAACAAGCGAATTACGTAAAAGCCGTTTTCTATCAACTTTTTTTGAAAAAAATCGATTTTGATTATTTCAAAAACCAAAAAAGATACAAAAATGCGGTTTTGATTTTTTGAATATGCGTTATCAACTGATTCAAAAACATTTTGAAATTTCAAAAAATTCCAAAAAACAAGCGAATTACGTAAAAGCCGTTTTCTATCAACTTTTTTTGAAACAAATCGATTTTGATTATTTCAAAAACCCAAAAAGATACAAAAATGCGGTTTTGATTTTTTGAATATGCGTTATCAACTGATTCAAAAACATTTTGAAATTTCCAAAAATTCCAAAAAACAAGCGAATTACGTAAAAGCCGTTTTTTATCAACTTTTTTGAAAAAAATCAATTTTGATTATATCAAAAACCAAAAAAGATACAAAAATGCGGTTTTGATTTTTTGAATATGCGTTATCAACTGATTCAAAAACATTTTGAAATTTCAAAAAATTTTAAAAAACAAGCGAATTACGTAAAAGCCGATTTCTATCAACTTTTTTTGAAAAAAATCGATTTTGATTATGTTATATCTTGTTAATTTAATATTTAATGATACGTCTATGGCAGGTTCTTATAGTTTTTCTTTATTGTAAATTTAATATTTATTGGCGAGTTTTCTATGATGTCTCTCTCTCGTGTTTTGTACTTCGTAGAAAATAAACCTATTTGTACTAGACAGTATTTTACTTTAGTATCAACCTGAAACTCTTCTTCAAATTAAGAAGACTATTTATATGTTACTCAAATTAGTAGCAAATATAACAGTGGCGACGAGGTAAAAAAAAAGAAAAATACATATAAAAAGTAACAGTGATACAGTGCCAAAATGCCGGATAATGCAAAAAATAACAATTTAATAGGACACCTTCGTGAGTTTGATACAAATACAAACGATTGGACTATATTTAAACCAAGATTGTCAAACTATTTCAGTGCAAATGGAATAACCGACGAAGGAAAGAAATGTGCAATTTTTTTAAACTTGTTATCAGAAGATTCTTACCGGTTAATGTTTAATTTGTGTTTGCCAGATAAACCAGAGGATAAAAACTTTACAGAACTGGTTAGTAAGTTTGATAAACATTTTGTGGGCCAGACATCGGTATTTGCTGAACGTGCTAAACTTTACGATGCACAAAGATTGTCGTCCGAATCTATAAATGAATGGGTCGCTAGAGTAAGAAGTCTGGCAGTACATTGTGATTTTGGACAATTTATTGATATCTCTCTGAGAGATAGATTTATAATGGGGATTGGAAAAGGAGCTGTCATGGACCGTCTTTTCGAAGAAAAAAATACCCTAACATTTGAAGAAGCGATACGTATTGCTACAAGTAAGGAAGCCGCAATTAAAAGTTCTCAAAACGTAGTAGCCATTAAGCAAGAACCACTTCATCACATGCGCAGGTCAGGAAGGAGAGCCACGTCAAACTATCAGCCATCTTGGTCAGGACATCTAGAGGTTCCAAGAACATGTGATGTATGCGGAAGAGGAAACCATCTTGGTAACAAATGTCAGTATCGTGAGTGTAAATGTCATATTTGTGATCAAAAAGGGCATTTAGCGTCTGTTTGTCCTAAAAAAGGAAAATATTTCAAAGAAAAAAATTTTAAAAATATTAAAGGTAAAAATAGACATAATTATTTCGAAAAATTAAGTTCCGATGACTCGGATATCGAAGAAAATTCGTTGTTTATGATTTCAAATTTAATTCAAAATAACGGCAAACAGCCGCTAACTGCAGAGATCACAATATTAAATAAAAACTTTAGGTTCCAAATTGATACCGGTGCATCTAGCACTTGTTTTTCAGATAAATTCTATTTTAAAAATTTTCCAAAATTAAAATTAGATAAAACTGATCAAGAATTTTTTGTTTATACGGGACAAAAAATAAAACCGATCGGTTGTGCAAATTTAACCGTAAATTATAAAAATGTTTCAAAGAATTTAACAGTTTTTGTAATAAAAAATGGAGGGCCTCCAATCCTGGGTAGAGATTTTTTAGAATTATTTAACCTAGGTTTATCAGAAAATTATTTTATTGATGAAAATGTTCAAATTAACATGCTAATTGAAAAATATAATAAATTATTTGAACCAGGATTGGGAACTTTCAATAAAAGTAAAGCAAAAATTTTTTTAAAGGATAATTCTATAGCACCAAAATTTTTTAGGGCCAGACCCCTGCCTTTTGCACTCAAGGAAAAGGTGGAAAATGAACTAAATCGATTGCTAACTGAAAAGGTAATTTCACCAGTGGAATACACAGAGTGGGCAACACCAGTAGTTCCTGTAATTAAGCCCAATGGTCAAGTAAGGATCTGTGGAGATTTTAAGATCACCATCAACCCTTATTTGCAAAACTACCAATATCCATTACCAAGGGCGGATGAGTTGTTTGCAAAATTAGGAGGAGGTATCGAATTTAGTAAAATTGATTTATCAAATGCCTACCAGCAAATTTTGTTGGAGGATGATTCAAAAAAATTTACCACTATTTCTACACATAAAGGTTTTTTTGTATATAATAGATTGCCTTTTGGCATATCATCTGGTCCAGCAATTTTTCAAAAAATAATGGAAACTTTATTCCAAGGGCTAGAAGGGGTAATTTGTTTTCTAGATGATATTTTAATTAGGGGAGGTACCAAAAGTCAACATTTAAAAAATTTAGAGAAAGTTTTAAAAATATTATTGGATTCAAACTTTAGAGTTTCTATAGAAAAATGTAAATTTTTTCAAAAATCAGATAATATTTAGGATTTATTATTTCAAAAGAGGGTCTTCATCCCTGTATGGAAAAGATTAAAGCCATAAAAAATGCACCAAATCCAAGTAACATAACTGAATTAAAATCTTTTTTGGGTTTAGTAAATTATTATGGAAAATTTATAAAAAATTTATCCACACTTTTGTATCCTTTATATAATCTTTTAAAAAAATCTGTTAAATGGAATTGGGACAAGTCATGTCAAAAATCTTTTGAAATTATAAAAAATAAATTGACAACCGAAGATGTATTGGCACATTTTCAACCCCATTTGCCCATTAAATTAATTGTAGATGCCTCAAACGTAGGAATAGGGGCAATGATTTGTCATGTTTTTGAGGACAAAATAGAAAAACCAGTAGCTTTTGCTTCTCGGACATTATCTAGTGCTGAACAAAAATATTCTCAAATTGAAAGAGAAGCTCTGGCGATAATTTTTGGCTTAAATAAGTTTAATGAGTATTTATATGCAAATTTTTTTATACTAGTTACCTTTAGTGAGAATTTTTAGCCCTAATAAGGGTATTCCACAATTTTCAGCAAATAGGCTGCGTAGGTGGGCAGTTATATTGTCAAATTACAATTATAAAATTGAATATATTAAATCAGAACATAACAAAGCTGATTTTTTATCCAGATTGCCAATTGAGGAATCAAATAGTTTAGTAAAAATTGATAATGATTTTTTGAATTATTTTTCAATGGATAATGAAATTCAAGTTAAATTTGAAGATGTACAGCTTAATTCATCAAAAGATAATTTCTTACAAAAAATAATAAGTTTTGTTAAAACAGGCTTTTGGCCTTGTTTTGCAGAAAAGCATGACAAAATTAAACATTTTTTTAATAAAAAATATGAACTTTCAATAAAAAATGAGTGTTTAGTATGGAATAATAGAGTGATCATACCAGAGTCATTACAGGATAGGGTCTTGCAAGAACTTCACCAAACCCATTTGGGCATAACAAAGATGAAGGGAATTGCAAGAGCTTATTTTTGGTGGCCCCAAATGGATAAGCAAATAGAAAATTTTGTTAAAAATTGTGAAGTATGTAGTTTGCTCAGCCCAACTCCATGTAAATCTGAATTATGTTCATGGATATGGCCTGAAAAAGTTTTTGACAGAATTCATGTTGATTTTTGTGGTCCATTTCTCACCAAAACTTTTCTGATTTTAGTCGATGCTCATTCAAAATGGTTAGAATGTTTTATAATAAATTCAGCTAGTAGCCAAGTGACAATAAAACATTTAAGATCAATATTTTCCTGTTTTGGTTTACCCAAACAACTGGTTTCTGGCTTTTACCTCAGAAGAATTTTCAAAGTTTATAAAATTAAATAATATTGATCACATTTTTTCACCTCCCTATCATGCTCAGTCAAATGGGCGAGCAGAATCAAGTGTAAAAATTATTAAAAATGCCATTAAAAAACTAGTTTTTGAAAACAAACATCATTCTGATTTTGAATTTATTCTCTCTAATTATCTTTTTGACTATAGAAATTCGATACACTCCGCTACTGGTGTTACCCCCGCTGAATTAGTTTTTCGACATAAAATTAATACAAGATTTAGTTTATTGAGACCTAATAATAAAGTTAAATCTAAAGTTTTACAGGGTCAATTGAAACAAAAACAAAATTTTTCAATAGGGAGAATATTAGAGATTAAGGTAGGAGACGAAGTATTAGCTAGGGAGTACAAAAATAATAAATCTTTTTGGAAAAAAGAAAAAGTTTTAAAGTTAATAGGGGATAAAATGTTTCAAATTTATATTCCAGAATTAGATTTAGTTTGGAAACGTCATTTAGATCAAATTAAAATAGTAAATAAAAATACTTTACCAGTTGAAATGGAGAAACCTTCTCCAGAAAAAGTAACTTCAGAAGTTAAATTGACACCAAATACTTCAACTCTCTCTAGACCAAAAAGAAATACTAAACCTCCTGAAAGATTGGAATATTAAACCTTCTGAAAAGTTTGAGTTAGGATTAAGTTATTATTGTATTATATAAATAAAAAAATACTTTTTATTTAGGGTTAGATTAAGATAATTATTGTATAATTATTATACTCTGCAATATTGTATTACTTTGGGGTGTTAGTTAAATCAGTTAAAATATAATATATGTGTACCTATATAATTAAGTTTAAAAATTTCTAAGAGGGGAAATGTTATATCTTGTTAATTTAATATTTAATGATACGCCTATGGCAGGTTCTTATAGTTTTTGTTTATTGTAAATTTAATATTTATTGGCGAGTTTTATATGATGTCGCTCTCGTGTTTTGTACTTCGTAGAAAATAAACCTATTTGTACTAGACAGTATTTTACTTTAGTTTCAACCTGAAACTCTTCTTCAAATTAAGAAGACTATTTATATGTTACTCAAATTAGTAGCAAATATAACAGTAATAAAGCAGTTTCTTTATTTATCTTTGTACATTTATGTATAGACTCCAGCACGGTTACAGCTTTGGACGAAATCTTTGGGCATTGCTATAGGTACATATGGATATCTTTTTCTTGAAAGTTTCTACAATTAAAATAATTACGTACCGATGGCCGAAAAAAACACAGAGTATATATTATTCTATATTTTCGTTTTGCGACTATTCGAACAATTTTCAATTAGGTACACAAAATTGCACCATTTTAATTTATAATATTACAATCCAATATCAACAACGTGTCACTTTAATTTTTAGGTTAGACCAGGGTGAAAGGTTAGACTTCATTAATTTTTGCATATTTAAGTCGGTTTAAAATGGCTATATTCAGATCATGGAATTATTGCTTAACAGCGCCCTCTTCGGCAACCAAGTAAAACAAAATTTTACGCTTTTGGACGGACACTTTTGAAGCTTTTTTCCATAAGAGTGAATTCTCCTTACCTCTACCCTCCATAGTTTATAGCATGGAGACTAGACAAGGAGTACGAACTCCATGTATTCAAATAGGGCTACTAAAATAAGAGGGCGCTGGTGTTCCATTTGTACCAAAATGGCCGACCAATGAGGATGTAGTTTGAAATAAAATAAATAACTTTTAATTATTTTATTATTAATTTCTTCACCCAATGAAAAAATACAAAAATATCATTAATAAAATTAGATTGATTAGATTATTCACATAAATATACAAAAATCAAAAATTGGTTGTCACTTCACATCTATTTATTTTACTATATTCACACCGGTACAAAAGGAACATTAGCGCCGCAAGTGGTGAAAAAAGTAAACCTAATATGTACGATACGCGGGACAGATTTTGGCAATTCCCCCGGTCGAGTGCGTACTCCTTGTGTAGTCTCCATGGTTTATAGTGCCTTAGTATGGTAAGTGGCTGAATTCTAATTATTACAAGACCAAAATCAAGACAACAACTATCATAAGCATTTATTGTTGTTAAAAGTAAATAACACTATAATTAAAACAACGAATAACCAAATAAATAGTTATAAAATATAAAAAATTAGTTAAATTAATATTATTTATATCTATATTTTATTTTTATTATCTATAAATAGTAGTTCTGATTACTGCAATGTTGCCACATTGTACCGAATTACTTTAAATCATAGTTAGGAAACAAATATCACTATAGCTTGTTTTCTTGTTTTAATTAAATGTAGTAACCATACCAATAAGAAACTTGATAAAAATAACGATTTTTATGATTTTTATTAATTTGATTGGCATTTTTTAAACACTAATTGTTGATATTTTGTATTTGAATTTAAATATACCGCCAATTTGTCATTAATTGTAGTATATGTGGCGCACTCTGCACTTTAGTTTTATGTTGGTAACAGTTGTAACATTGTGAAAGAGAAGTTAGTAGTTAATGGTTGTTCATTGTAAAAGTTTCTGAAGTGTTTATAAAAGTTTCTTTGTAATCTATAAAATATACGTTGTTGAAATATAAAACGTTTAATTATTTTCACCGCTCTGAATTCGATTCTTCAAGAGGTTATGGGCTCAAGTCATATTTTTGAGTAATTATCCGGTAATTTGGTAATTCAGAGAGTGAAATAATTAAAAACGTGGTGATGGCGAATTTGGCGAATTCTTTGCAAATTGCGAATTTTCGTGCTTTTGATGGCAATGGATTCTCGAACTGGGAATTCCGGTTAATGATGCTGTTGGAGCAGAATGGATTGAAAGATATAATTTCAACGGAAATTACAGAAACTTCGGAAGCAGAACTTAAGAAAAAGGACATTAAAGCGAGAAATATCATTGTGCAATGGCTGTCCGATGAAGTTCTGGAAGTGATAAAAGGTAAAACGTCGGCAAAAGGGATGTATGATACCCTGAAAGAAACTTATACGAAACGAGGTCTTGCAGTACAAATTGAAGTTCAGAGAAAGATCAGAAATATGAAATATAACAACAAAGAAAAGTTAGCTGTTTTTTTATTAAATTTTGAAAGGACGGTAACGGATTTAAGAAACAGTGGTGGTTTAATGGAGGAAACCGAGGTGATATCGCAGTTACTTGCGGCTATGCCGGTGGATTATCAACCAGTTGTTGCGGCGATAGACGTTATGTTTAGTCAAGATCCCTCAAAAATTAGTTTGGAAATGGTGAAAAATAAACTTTTACAAGAGGAATTAAGACAGGGAAGAGGACAGGAAGTATTTGATGAGACAGCAATGGCCACAAATTGGGCGAACACAAGAAACAGAAATAGAAACTTTCAACGTAGAAGAGGCTATCAAAATTATAGAAGAAATGTAAATCAAGGTCAAGGACAGTTTCCATTCAAGTGTTATCAGTGCAACAAAATTGGTCATAAGAAAAGTGAGTGTCCGGAAAGACGCGTAGTGAATGTGTTAGAAGGAGATAGTGCCAGTAAAATAAGTATGTTAGTAGAAATAGAAGAAGATGGCGGCACTGGGAGCAGTTCGGGTGTAGTTCGATGTACAGAACGCAACTCGAATCAAGAATATCAAGATGGCAAGCCTGATCAAACATCAATCGGTAGGAATGTCAATGTCAATTATGTTAACCTATTTTCAGAAAATGACAATAATGATGGTAAAATTATTTTTATTGTGGACTCAGGGGCCACGAATCATCTAGTAAATACAATAACAGGAAAGTTTTTATGTAATAGTAAACCTGTTGATTATAAAATTAATGTAGCTAAACAAGGAGTGACAATCAAAGCACACAAAGTAGGTAATTTAAATGTTATTAATGATTTTGGTATTAAAGTTAATATTAAAGATGTATTAGAATGTAAAGAAATTCCATATAATTTGTTGTCAGTTAAGAAAATGCAAAAAGCAGGATTAAAAATTATTTTTGAAAGGGAAGGTGTAATGGTTTATGATAAAAATAAATTAGTTTTGAAGGGACAATTGCAGGGTAATTTGTATGTTGTTAAATTTAATGTTTTAGCTCATAATGTAAGTATAGCACATGGAGATCCTGAAATATTACATAGAAGAATGGGTCACTCATCTATCTATCCATCGAAGAGTATCTGTGAAGTTTGTATGAAAGGAAAGCAAACGAATAGACCATATACCAGTACACCAGATAGCAGAAAAGCAACGAGAATATTGGAAGTAATCTCATCTGATGTTGCGGGTCCTATTAATCCTCAAACGTATGATGGTTATAAGTATTATGTTACTTTTATTGATCATTTTTCACACTTTACTTACCTATACTTGTTGAAAAATAAAAGTGAAGTCTTAGATAAATTCAAGGAGTACGAAGCTATGGCTACAGCACATTCTAAAGAGAGAATTTCGAGGTTACGGTGTGATAATGGAGGTGAGTATGCATCTATTGAATTTAAAAACTTTTGTAGAGAAAAAGGTATTGCAATTGAATATACTGTGCCAAGAAATCCACAACAAAATGGGGTAAGCGAAAGATTTAATCGTACAGTTTTGAATATGGCAAGATGTATGTTATTGGATGCTAATTTATGTAAGAGTTTTTGGGGTGAAGCTGTTAGAGCAGCTACATACATAATAAACCGATTACCAACTTCAGCGAATAAAACAGAAAAAACTCTATCAGAAATATGGTTAAATCAAAAACTGGATATAGATAAAATTAAAATTTTTGGATCAATTGGATGGGTACACGTACCAAAAGAATTACGAGGAAAACTTGATGAAAGAAGTAAGGAAATGTATTTAATGGGTTATGCTAAAAATGGTTATCGAATGTGGGATCCTTTGAAGCGACAAATAGTTATTGCACGTAGTGTAATATTTGATGAATTGAAAATGCATGATACTAGTATTCATATTTTTGAAGAAAATGAATTAACTGAAAAGGAAAGTCAAGATGAAGAGGAGATAAATCCAGAAAATGAGGATGACATTGAAGTACAACCAAGAAGAGGTACAAGAGTTAGAAGAAAACCGACTTTACTTAATGATTATGATACAGAATTGGATGGTCTTATGGCAGCTTTATCAATAGGTATTATACCTGAGGATACACCCAATAATTTTACGGAAGCAATTAAAGATATAGGATGGTCCAAAGCAATAGAAAACGAGATAGAAATATTGGAGAAAAACAGGACTTGGAATTATGTTATTCCACCTGAAGACGTAAACATTATAGACTCACGATGGGTTTTCTCTAAGAAGGAGATAGACGGCAAGGAAATTAAGAAGGCTAGATTGGTTGCAAGAGGATATAAGCAAGAAATGGCAGTAGATGAAGAAACCTTTACTCCTGTAGCTAGGATGATTACATTACGAATGTTATTGGTTTTAGCTCTTGAAACTGATGCACAAATACACCAGATGGATGTTAAATCAGCTTTTTTGAATGGTATATTAAAAGATCCTGTATATATGTATCCCCCACTTGGATTAAGAAATACAAAACCTGGTTATGTGTGTAAACTTCAAAAAGCTTTATATGGACTTAAACAAAGCCCAAAGTGTTGGTATTATCGTCTTCATATATTTTTAGTAAATAATGAATACAAGAGATCATTGGTTGATCCATGTTTATATGTTCATAAAAACACTTATATTTTAGTTTGGGTTGATGATTTAATAATAGTATCAAATATGTTAATTGATGTAGATAAGGTTAAAAGAATGCTTTCAAAAGAGTTTGAAATGAAAGATTTAGGAAATAACAATAATTTAGTATTCTTAGGGATTGACATTAAGAGAGTAGATAATAAACTTATAATTTCACAGGGTAAATTAATTAATTAAAAAGGTTTTAAAACAATTTAATATGGAAGATAGTAAACCATTGGACCTACCTATTCAATATAAGTTAAATTTGTCAATTGAAAATAATGTAAATATGAATGTACCTTTTAAACAACTTATAGGGTCATTAATGTATATAATGTTAGGTAGTAGACCTGATTTATGCTTCGCTATAACTTATTTTAGTCAATTTCAGAATTGTTTTAATGTTACTCATTGGAAACATTTGAAAAATGTGTTAAGATATTTAAAGAAAACTGAAAATTATGTTTTAGAATTTACAAAAAGTAAGAGAGATTTCAGTATTAGTGCCTACGTAGATGCAGATTTTGCCAATAATGTTAATGATAGGAAAAGCATTAGTGGATTTATTTTAAAGTTGAATAATAATGTAATATTTTGGAAATCTAAAAAGCAATCCATCATTGCATTATCGAGCACTGAAGCTGAATATGTAGCATTGTCAAATTGTATAACTGAGTGTTTATTTCTTAAAAATTTATTAGAAGAAATTATTTTACAGGATATTGGTCCTATTTTAGTTTTTGAAGACAAGTCATGTATTAAAATTGCCACAACCTTAGAAACTAAAAGATCAAAGCATATAGATGTACGTCATCATTTTGTTAGAGAATGTATTGTAAATAATAAAATCACTTTAAAGTATGTACCGACAGAACATCAATATGCAGATTTAATGACTAAGGCTTTAACATCTACCAAGTTTAATTATTTCAGAAATAAGATTGGAGTGGTAGAGTTTTCTTAATTTTAATTTTTTTTTAAATTATGTTTATTAGTTGTTCTGCCAAATTGAGGGGGTGTGTTGATATTTTGTATTTGAATTTAAATATACCGCCAATTTGTCATTAATTGTAGTATATGTGGCGCACTCTGCACTTTAGTTTTATGTTGGTAACAGTTGTCACATTTTAGTAGAAAAAGTTAGTTAGTAGTTAATGGTTGTTCATTGTAAAAGTTTCTGAAGTGTTTATAAAAGTTTCTTTGTAATCTTTAAATATATGTTGTTTAAATATAAAACGTTTAATTATTTTCACCGCTCTGAATTCGATTCTTCAAGAGTTTTTACATTTGTAAGATTTTTTGACGTTTATGACAGTTATTTGACACTTGTTGTTTGATCTAAAAACGACAATTTTTTTACAGTTTCTTAGGTTTTTTGACGTTTATGACAGTTCTCTAACTTTTATGACAGTTTTTTTGACGTTTGTGGCAGTTTTATAACATATGATCGCAAAAAGTGTATTTCTTTCGTCAGAAAAATCTTTGTTTTTGACATTTGTAAGATTTTTTGATGTTTATGACAGTTATTTGACATATTTTTGCATAAAACGTCGTTTTTTTTCATCTAAAAACGTCATTTTCATATTTCTCAGGTCTTTTTGACGTTTACGACAGATATCTGAGTTTTATGACAGTTTTTTGACGTTTATGACAGTCTTTTTGAAGTTTATGGCAGTTTTATAACAATTGATTTTAAAAAACGTCTTTTTTTTGTCACAAAACTCTTCTTTTTTGACATTTGTAAAAAAAAAATATGACAGTTATATAGTATCAAAAGTCGAAAATATGTTAGTATAGTGTTAACATCTAATATCAAAAGTTGGAAAATCTTCCGAAATTACTTTCCAACTTTTCCCTGGAACCCAATGTGTTTGTTGGTATTATTACAAACCGGTCCGGACCTGTCGTTCAGGAAGTAGCGCTAGACAAACGCCATTCTTAGAATTTTTTGAAGATTTTAGTTTTGTTTTCGATCGATCGGATAATTCGAGAGCGTTCGATTATTGAAAGAATGTTTTTTGTTGAAGTTTGAAGATAATTCTAGATGTAATTTCAAAAAAATTTCAAGAAGGATTTAATTTTATATCTATACTAATATTATAAAGAGGAAAGGTTTAATTTTTTGTTTGTTTGTTTGAAATGAATAGGCTCCGAAACTACTGAACTGATTTCAAAAATTCTTTCACCGTTGGCAAGCTACACTATTCCGAGTGACATAGGCTATGTTTCATTTTCAAAAAAAATAGGAATCCTTACTAAAATGCCATTAATGTAACCAAAAATTACCTTAAAATCCTAACATCGCGTGCGCTGACAATACTATTGATTATAGAATAAAATAATGTACTACGATTTTAAAAAGTATATAAATATCTACAAAAAATGCCGCGACAGCATATGTCTAACTGTTATAGTTACGTCACAATAACTAATTTTTAATTTTTTAAAACTTTTTATCTTGGTATTAATCCTTATCAAAATAACTTATTTCATAATCACGACAGATATCACAAATTTAGCATGTGCAATGGGACGAGACTACTTATAAAGGAATTAAAGGACAATTAAGTTGTAGCAACCAATATAACTGAACCAGCAGCTGGTCAACTAGCTGATACACTGAGGATACCGATGATCCCAACTGATCTACTAAATCCATTTAAACCGCTTCAATTTCCTATCAAAACATCTTTCGCTTTTACTAATAATAAGTCTCAAGGTCAAACCTTCCAAATAGTACGGATCGGTTTTCCTCATGGCCAACCGCCTAAGGCGGGTCGGAGCAAATGAAAATCATTTTATTTTGCTGCCAGAAAATAAAACAACATGTAATATTGTTTACAGGGAAACATTGACCCAATAAATTTAATGGCTTTTGTGATCTTTCTTTAATCCCCGTGCAAAGCCGGGGCGGGCTGCTAGTAATTTATATATCGAAGAGAATTGAAGGGGTAATAAAAAAAAAGTAATTTAAAGTGATTTATCTTATTCTCATTATTAGTATTATTATTATTAGTAGTAATATCATAACTGAATTCTGTTCCATGCATGGTTGCAGCCTATCCAGAAGGTTTCTACCAAAAAGGTGAATATGTTTGCATGTTATCTATTTTATTGACGAATCAATGCAAGAACAAGAGTATTTATGAAGACACACATTACATTCGGTACAAGATAATTGGCATTTGCAATCTTTGTTCACTTCTTTTATATGGTATATTTCTTGATTTTGAAGTTATACTTCTATTTATGCACTGGATTTGTGTGGGGTTAAATGACAAAAATCATTACATATGTAATGGTGTGAGTAAGAGAGAGACAGAAACACATATAAGGTATCAGTACATTGAAAAGAGATAGATATACAAAAAACAATCTGAGCTAATGTCTTGGAATATCATAGTGACGTATTACATTGTGTTTGACAGATTACTTTATACTTCTGTCACGTAAGTAAACATATAAAGTTTAGTATTTTATATTAATAATATTAATCATAATATGTATTCAGTAATTTGCATTATATTTTGCACTATGGGGTTTTGTAAACACTTTTTTTATAATTTTGACAAGTAAAGTGACATTTTTCAAAACTGCTGTCAGTTTTGAAAGTCATTACTTTTCATAACTAGTTTTGAAAAGTAAAACTTTACGTAACTAGTTTTGAAAAGTTCATTTTAAAACAAGTTACGAAAAATATAAAGCAATAAACAACTAAGAACTATTTTATACTAACTTTATTAAAGAAATATTTAAAAGCAGACATTTTTAAACAAAAAATTAAATAAGCATATTTAATATTTAAGTCAGAAACTTACCTTTTAATTATATCTGTATTAAATAGAATTGTCATTAGAAAGCTATCAATGCAAAATAAACACGAGAACTAGATGTATTGTTTTTAATTATTATTAGATAATTATGATTTTTATTAATTATGGAATTTCGTCAAAATTATAAAAAATCTTGTACGGAACTCGTTATAAAACGCCATTTTGTTTAACTCGTGTTCATTTGTAGCACTCGCTACGCTCTTGCTGCAACATCAGTCTCGTTAAACAAAATTGGACTTTTCATAACTCGTTACGTAAATAACTATTTTGTACATTGATCGTTTTACTGTTTAGTTTTCGTGTTTGAAATAAGGACACACATCAACTGGTCTTATTTTTCTAAGTATTTATTTAATTGAATACAGTTAATTAAAAAAAATATTTCTACTTGCCTGTGTTTGTAATTATTAATTTTTATTAGTTAACAGTGATGCCATTGATATATATTTGATGGCGCCGAGTGATGATGATATAAATTAGAAAATTACATGCGCGAGTTGTAAACGATCTTTAAAAGGCGAATTAAAATGTACCAAATGTGAAAAACAGTATCATTCTGCTTGCTTAGTTCGTCTAAGAGGAGCAAAAGTGGTTGGTCACAATTTAATCATCTGTCCATCATGTGCTGAAACTGAAAATGATGGCGACCATGCGTCATAATATAAAATACAGTGTTATTTGTTTGGTCGAGCACTTTCTTTTAACAGAAGAGGTTCAGCATCTAAGTGTCTCTTATTTTTGTCGTGTACAGAATAAACGTGGTTCAGCTATGATTTTGGCAAAACATGGTATGGAGGTAAATCCTTTAAAAATTATCGAAAACTTATCAGTTAAAGGACGAAATACCTGGTACTTAAGACGGACCTCGTCTCCAGGAAATGTTATGCAAATTTGATACAAATACGAGTGTGTACTCGGTACTAGGAGCTTTTTGAGCTCGCTGAACACGAATATCATATAATGATTTTGCAAAATCATTCGCATAAGAATTTATGAATCCAGGCGCGTGCATAGAAGTAAAACTTCTGTCGGCAGTCCCACTGACTGCCACACCCTTTTCTTATTATTATTAGACAATAATTCAATCATAAGCTATGAACTATAAGCTATAAGTATACCTCAAAATACTCTTGAGAATTTCCTTTAATGATGTATAATGAATGTCACAAGAGTTTCAAAAACGATTAAAATTCAGGCAAGCAACATACATAGGAGATTTTAGTAAAATATTCGTTTAAGCAGTCTCAACATGAAATATTTGTGTACTCGTTGCATTAATTCTAGAGACCTGATAATTGCATTTTTCATGTAAGAAAGGGCATTAAATTTTATTATTTAGTAAATTATATAAAAATGATGTGGTTAAAAAAATACGGCTGGTGTTTAAAGAAATAAAATTAAATTCATTTAAAAGAATAGAATAATCTATGCCGAGTTCAGGATACAATCCAGTCGTTTTAAAATAAATAAATTTGAGAAATTTTCTTTGTACTCCTCTCAATTAGACTGATATGGTTCGCATAGAAGGGAAACCAGATAAGGACACCATATTCTAACTTTGATCGAACATAAGAATAAAAAAGGGTTATTGGTGTTTCAATATTTGAAAAGAAGCTGCAATTTCTCATTTGCCAGAATACTGAATATACTGTAATTCTGTTTATAATGTTGCAAAAAATTGAATGACTACCGTGCTGATATTTCTATTTGTACAATACGTAGGTACGTAGGTGTGGTACTGTTTCAATTTATGTTTCTGGTACTAAGTACCTACCTAATTATTGTTTTTTTTTTTTAATACCTAGTCATTGAATTTTCGTCTTGTTTCAGTCTTTTCAGTTGATTTTTAGTTCTAGCTATCCATGCAGGCGGGTTTTTTGTTATTTTTTAATTATTTTTGTATTTCATATAATTGATAATAATTTGTAGGGCCGTATCGGTGGATTTCCCTGTTGATTGTGATGCGAATTATGTGGAATAAAAGTGTAGATAAATATGATATTGGAAGATGGAAGTTGAGGTTGATTGATAAAATAAATGTAGGATCTAAAAGAGAAAAATTGGAGGATATAAAAACAAAACTTTTATTTAGTTGAATTATAAGTTTATTTACAACATTATGTTACGTTTTTATCAATGTAAGTGCTAATATGTCTTTTTAAATTACAGGATTGTGTGAAATATTTCGAACATATTTTACATTTAAAAGGTTTTTCTTGAATGTGAGTTCTAATATGAGATTTTAAATTAGAGGATTGTGTGAAACATTGCGAACATATTTCACATTTATAAGGTTTTTCTCCACTGTGAATTCTAATGTGATTTTTTAAAGAACCGGATTCTGTAAAACATTTTGAACATATTTTACATTTAAAAGGTTTCTCATCAGTGTAAGTTCTAATATGCCTATTTAAATTACAGGATTTTGTGAAACATTATGAACATATTTTACATTTAAAAGGTTTCTCGTTAGTGTGAGTTCTAATATGACTTTTTAAACTACCGGATGGTGTGAAAGATTTCGAACAACTTTTACATTTAAAAGATTTCTCGTTATTGTGAGTTCTAATATGAGTTTTTAAACTACCTGATTGTGTGAAAGATTTCGAAAAAATGTTACATTCGAAAGGTTTCTCGTTATTGTGAGTTCTATTAGTGTGAGTTCTAATATGCCTTTTTAAATTAATGGATTTTTTGAAACATTTTGAACAAATTTTACATTTATATTTGTCGCCAGTATTTTTACAATTCGGTTCCTGTTTTCTAGAATCTCTTTCGATGCTCCGCTCTGTATTTAATTCTTCATCAAAATCTTCAAATTCCATTTTAAAATCCGGTAAATCAATTGTAGTGAGTAATTGTTCTTTTTTAATGTCAAATTCAAGATTCAATTCATGATTTGAAACCTCATTTTCACTTTTAGTATTGAAAGAATTAATTGAAGAAGTATTCATGGCCACTGTTACAAATTGTTGAGGTTAGTCAAAAAATCTCTAAGTTATTGAAAAAAAAAACACTTTTTTGAAATATTTCGACAACGATATCTCACGAACAAATCAACCGATTTTAATTTTCAAAACGGCATTCGACGTGGCTTTTTAAGCTTGAGAGCTGATTAGGTTATGAAATTGATAGATGCAATAGCCAAAAAGATATGCCCAAAAAACATCATTTTTGCCAATTGTTTTTTTCGGTTATTTTGAAATTTCTCGAAATCTACCGGTTCGAATCAGTTCAAACTTACAGGGAATCTAAAGTTAGATGCAACTCTTTGGAATGCTTTTTATTTCATTCCGATCGGTCAAGCTGTTCAAAAGTTATAAGAGGTTTACATACATCCACACACACACACACACACATCCACACGTACATACAGACACCCTCGTAAAAATAGTCAGGGGAGGTTCCTAAGACCTCAAAACGTTGAGATCTGATGAAAACTCGATTTTCGAAAAACTGGGTGAAACCAATAACTTCCCGATTTTAAAAAAAATTTTAATTTTTTTTAGCGGGAAATTAAAAATTATTAAATTGATATTTCGTTATTTTTGTGTTTTATTTAATGAACAATTCTGTTTTTTCTTTTTTTAAATCTTTACCTTCAACAATTTTTTATACATTTTCCATACACAAAATGTTTAAAAATGATAAAATTTGATCTTACCAAATTCATTCAAAATTTCAATTTCTTCTGTTTTTACTTTGGTAACATCCATTATAGAATTTTCTTCAGCTAAAATATATTGGAAAATTATTATATAAATATGTAATTAACATATAACAAAGTATCCCAAAAACATATAAATTCCAAAATTTCTACAGTCATATCTAAAAATACAAATTTCATAAAACAAACTGATATTAACGCCTGAATTTTAAAGAAAAATCAAAAATCCTTTTTAGTAATCGATTTTATTAAAAGAAATTACTCAAAAAACTAGAAAATAACCCCAAAAATTAGTCAAAAATTATTTTTTTTTTAATATACGAGGATGGTCGAAGTATTAGCAGATTTTAAAATTAATTGTCAAAAATTGTAATCTAGTTACCGACAGTTACAGATTTTCCCATTTTTGATAAAAATTTTAGTTTTTTGGTAAAAATATTGTCAAATTTTAATAATAAAGTATTAAAATTATTCAAAAATGCAATTTTTTTTTTTTTGAAAAATATACGAGGATACTCGAAATATTTGCAGATTTCAAAATTTTAGGTAAAAAATTGTAATCTAGTTACCGACAATTACAGATTTGCTTATTTTTGATAAAAATTTTGGTTTTTTGGTAAAAATATTATCAAATTTTATTAACAAAGTATTCAAATTAGTCAAAAATGCAATTTTTTTTGAAAAATATAGGAGGATGGTCGAAATATTTGCAGATTTCAAAATTTATTGTAAAAAAACTATAATCTAGTTACCAACAATTACAGATTTGCTTATTTTTAATAAAAATTTTAGTTTTTTGATAAAAATATTAGCAAATTTTGATAAAAAAGTATTAAAATTAGTCAAAAATGCAATTTTTTTTAAAAAATATACGAGGATGGTCGAAATATTTGCAGATTTCAAAATTTATTATAAAAAACTAGCTGACCCGGCGAAGTTCGTACCGCCTACTGATGTTTTTTTACCACTTTTCCAAATTTTTACGGTTTTGTAAATTATCGACTAGATATATTATATGTTTCTATAACTTATTTATATTATTTATTATTTGTGTGATTATTTTAAGCTTATTGACAGGTGATAGAAGTGAAGTTAGTTGATTAGCTTTTTGAATAGTTCATTTTTAGGCGATACGTTGCAGCGCCACCTGGTGGTGAGTTACATCAATGTGCATAGCATATTCGTTTTCTCAGTGAAAAAATACATATACATACCGATTTTCATGACAATCGGTTGAACGGGGCAGAAGTTGCTACTCTGAAGCGCCACCTGGTGGCGAGTGGCATTAATGTGCATATCATATTCGTTTTCTCCGTGAAAAAATACATATACACACCAATTTTCATGACAATCGGTTGAACAGTGCAAAAGGTGCTACTCTGCAGCGCCACCTGGTGGCGAGTGGCATCAATGAGCATAGCATACTCGTTTTCTCCGTGAAAAAATAAATATACATACCAATTTTCATGACAATCGGTTAAACGGTACAGAAGTTGCTACCTTGCAGCGCCACCTGGTGGTGAGTGGCATCAATGAGCATATCATATAAACCTTCTCCGTGGAAAAATACATTTATATACCAATTTTCATAATAATTGGTCCAGTTGTTTTTAGTTCATTGATTTCAAACATAAAAACACATCCTTTTATATATATATATAAAACATAAAAACACATCCTTTTATATATATATATATATATATATATATATATATATATATATATAGATTATAATCTAGTTAGCGACATTTACAGATTTGCTTATTTTTTATAAAAATTTTGATTTTTTGGTAAAAATATTATCAAATTTTGATAATAAAGTATAAAAATTAGTCAAAAATACAATTTTTTTTGAAAAATATACGAGGATGGTCGAAATATTTGCAGATTTCAAAATTTATTATAAAAAAAAACTGTGATCTAGTTACCGGCAGTTACAGATGTGCTTATTTTTAGTTAAAGAACAACCATACAAAAATAGAGAACCGAAATTGGAATGCCAAAACCCTCAACATTCTTTCAATACTAAAAGTGAAAATGAAATTTCAAATCAAACTAATCATGAGTTGAATCTCGAATTTGACATTAAAAAAGAAGAATTACACTCTGCAATAGATTTACCGAATTTTAAAATGGAATTTCAAGATTTTGATCAAGAATTAAATTCAGAGCGGAGCATCAATAGAGATTCCACAAAACAGGAACCAAATTGTAAAAATATTGGCGATAAATATAAATGTAAAATATGTTCGAAATGTTTCTCACAATCCTCGAATTTAAAAACTCATATTAAAACTCACACTGGTGAGAAACCTTTTGAATGTAAAATTTGTTCGAAATGTTTCACACAAACCAGTGATTTAAAAAAGCACAATAGAATTCACACTGGAGAAAAACCTTATAAATGTGAAATATGTTCGAAATGTTTCACAGAACCCGGTAGTTTAAAAAGTCATATTAGAACTCACACTAGTGAGAAACCTTTTGGATGTAAAATATGTTCAAAATGTTTTACACAATCCGGTGATTTAAAAAGGCATATTAGAATTCACACTAACGAGAAACTTTTTAAATGTAGAATATGTTCAAAATGTTTTAGAGAATCCGATTCTTTAAAAAATCACATTAGAATTCACACTGGAGAAAAACCTTTTAAATGTGAAATATGTTCAAAATATTTCACACAATCATCTCATTAAAAAAAAACATATTAGAACTCACACTAACGAAAAACCTTTTAAATGTAAAATATGTTCGAAATGTTTCACACAATCTTCTAATTTAAAAAGACATATTACCACTCACATTGATAAAAACGTAACATAATAGTGTTGTAAATAAACTTATAATTCAACTAAATAAAAGTTTTTTTTATATTCTCCAATTTTTCTCTTTTAGATCTAAATATAAATAAGTATTTTTAATGTAAATTTATCAATATTTTGTTAAAATATGGCATTTTTTTGTATAAATGTCAAAATTTAGAATCTGTGTATAATTCTTCGTTTCTGATGGAATCGTTTTAGATTCAAACCTCATCGATCGACATTTACTAATTTTTGATGAAAATTTTGGTTTTTTGTTAAAAATATTATCAAATTTTAATAATAGATTATTATTATTAGTCAGAAATGCATTTTTTATTAAAAACTATACAAGGATGATCGAAATAATTGCAGATTTATATAATAGGATAACTCAAAAAAATCAATTGGATTCTTCTTCTTTTTAGAAAGTTTTTATATTTTCACCGTGTTCTTTGTCTCTGTGTCATTCCGTGGAATTTTGTAATCGAATTTAAACTTATTTCCCGACTACCTAGAGTTTTGAAATTTTCAGGATAGCTAAGATTTGGATGACAATGCATGTTTCAAGTGTGTTTAGGCATATACATAGATTTCGAAATTTATACTGAATTGTTATTAAATTAAATATGTATACATATTTTTGGATAAGCGGGTGGTTGTGACAATTCTGTTGGGAATGTTGGGTTATCGTAATGGGATCGATCTCGAGAGAGAGAATTTTTTTTCTTTTTTTTTTTGTTCTTACATGTGAAAGTAGCAAAATAATTTATATAATAGTAATATGACCTAAAAATCAGTAAAAAAAACTTTCTACTATAAAAAGTCGTTTTTATAAATTGTGATTTTTCGGTTTAAGTCAAGAAATGTCAACGAAATAAAAATCTGTTTATATTTATAACATCCTTTGTTATTTTTATATAAAAACATATACATAAGTATTGTTTATTTATTTTTAATGTAAATTTATTAATATTTTGTTAAAATACGACTATTTTTTGTATAATTGTCAAAATTCAGAATCTGTGTATAATTCTTCTTTTTTAATGAAATCGTATTAGATTTAAGAAATGTCAATAACTGTAATCTTGTTATCAATATTTACTAATTTGCAAATTTTTGATGAAAATTTTGTTTTTGTTAAAAATATTATCAAATTTTAATAATAAAGTATTATTATTTATTGGTCAAAAATGCAATTTTATTGAAAAATATACAAGGATGCTCAAAATAATTGCAGATTTCAATAATTGGATAACTGTCACAGGAATCAATTCGATTCTTCTTCTTTTTTTGTTTAGAGTCAACAAATGTCAACGAAATATAAATCTGTTTATATTTATAACAAACTTTATTATTTTTATATAAAAACCGAAAAATAAACATTGTTTATTTAATTTCAATGTAAATTTAATGATATTTTGTTAAAATACCGCTTATTGTATAAATATCAAAATTCAGTATCTGTATATAATTCTTATTTTTTTCATATTAGATTCAACAAATCAAAATCGAGTTAGATGAATGAAATGTTAGTTAAAAAAATAAAAAACAAATTAGTCTATCTACTAAATAAATAAAATTACGTAAAACTATTCTATTTATAACTTTATAAAGAAATTATTTTATATGATTTTAGAAATTCTTTTTAGGGATAACTACTTTTGAAAAGTTGGTAACCCTGATTGACATTTAATTGACACTGACAGTATTAGATATCAAAATATTATTATAAGTAAAAAATTTTTTAATAAACTATTAATTACGTAAAAAAAATGGAAAATGAACAATCTTACGGTATAGGTATAGAAATCGATGAAAAAGGAATAGAAATAAACGATTATTATTTCCAACATTCAGCAACACTAAATAACGAATAAAATATGAATAAAATAATTGTTTTTATCAGTGAAATGTACATTGAAGATCCTTTTTGTAATAAACAAACACCACTCGAACGAAATGCAAAAGCAAATACATAATTAAATTTTAAATAAATATAGGTAAACATAACCTCAAAATTTTGTATTGTAGAATATTATAATATATCGACATCCGTGTATTATTAAATACATAACACATCATGGCATAAAAATGCAAAATATCATTTAGCAGTAGAAGATATAATTCCATTAAATAAACAATTTAGAAAAATCGGTTTTTGTTTATATTCGATATTGAAAGCATTGAATTTTCTTAAGAATTGTCAATTTTTCTTGAAAATTGTCAACTTTCCTTTAAAATCGACCAATTTTTTGGAAAATTATCAAATTTTCTTGAAAATCGTCAAATTTTTTTGAAAGTCGTCAACTTTTCTTTAAAATTGTCAAATTTTAAAGAAAATCGTCAAAATTTCTTGAAAATCGTCAGAATTTCTTGAAAATTGTCAACTTTTCTTAAAAATCGTAAAATTTACTTAAAAATCGTAAAATTTTCTTGAAATTCGTCAACTTTTCTTTAAAATTGTCAAATTTTAAAGAAAATCGTCAAATTGTCTTGAAAATCGTCAAATTTTCTTGAAAATCGTCAATTTTTCTTGAAAATTGTCAACTTTCCTTTAAAATCGACCAATTTTTTAAAAAATTATCAAATTTTCTTAAAAATCGTCACATTTTCTTGAAAATCGTCAAATTTTCTTGAAAATCGTCAAATTTTATTGAAAATCGTCAACTTTTCTTTAAAATCGTCAAATTGTCCTAAAAATTTTCACGTTTTCTTGAAAATCGTCAGAATTTCTTGAAAATTGTCAAATTTTCTTGAAAATCATCAAATTTTATTGAAAATCGTCAACTTTTCTTTAAAATCGTCAAATTGTCCTAAAAATTTTTAAGTTTTCTTGAAAATCGTCACATTCTCTTAAAAATCGTCAGAATTTCTAGAAAATTGTCAAATTTTCTTGAAAATTGTAAACTTTTCTTGAAAATCATCAAATTTTCTAGAAAATCGTCAAATTTTCTCGAAAATCGTCAAAATTTCTTAAAAATCGTCAAATTTCTGGAACATCGTTAAATTTTCTTGAAAATCGTCAGAATTTCTTGAAAATTGTCAACTTTTCTTGAAAATGTTCAAATTTTCTTAAAAATCGTAAAATTTACTTGAAAATCGTAAAATTTTCTTGAAAGTCGTCAACTTTTCTTTAAAATTGTCAAATTTTAAAGACAATCGTCAAATTGTCTTGAAAATCGTCAGTTTCTTGAAAATCGTCAAATTTTCTTGAAAATTGTTAAATTTTTTTTAAAATCGTCAAATTTTCTTGAAAATCGTCAATTTTTCTTAAAAATTGTCAATTTTTCTTAAAAATTGTCAATTTTTCTTGAAAATTGTCAACTTTCTTTTAAAATCGACCAATTTTTTGAAAAATTATCAAATTTTCTTAAAAATCGTCAAATTTTCTTAAAAATCGTTAAATTTTATTGAAAATCGTCAACTTTTCTTTAAAATCGTAATGTTTCTTGAAAATCGTCAAATTTTCTTGAAAATTGTCAAAATTTCTTGAAAATCGTCAAAATTTCTTAAAAATCGTCAGAATTTCTTAAAAATTGTCAACTTTTCTTGAAAATGTTCAAATTTTCTTAAAAATCGTCAAATTTACTTGAAAATCGTAAAATTTTGTTGAAAATCGTCAACTTTTCTTGAAAATCGTCAACTTTTCTTGAAAATCGTCAACTTTTCTTGAAAATCGTCAACTTTTCTTGAAAATCGCCAACTTTTTTTCAAAATTGTCAAATTGTCTTGAAAATCGTCAAATTTCAACTATCAAATATCAGAAATGTCATATTTTAACTGTCAAATGTGAGAAATGACAAATGTCAACTGTCAGAAACTTCAAATTTCAACTGTCAAATGTCAATTGTCATCGAGTATAAAAATGAAGATTCCAATGTTGTATGAGGTCCATTCTGGATCTACAAAATTTTCAAAAAAAAAAAATCTTTTTCAATTTTGAATTTTTCAAAAATTTTCAAAATTGAGCGAGTTATGGCGATTTTTCGAAAAAACACTCGATATCTCTCTTTCAACTGTCAAATGTCAGAAAATGACAATTTTTACACGTCAAATGTCAGAAAGTGTGAATTTTCAACTGTCAAATGTCAGAAAATGTTAATTTTCAACTGTCAAATGTCACATTTTAATTGTCAAATTTCAACTGTCAAATGTCAAATTTCAACTGTCATTTCATTGTCATCGAGTGCAAATGAAGATTCCAATATTGTTAGAGGCCCATTCTGGATCTACAAAATTTTCAAAAAAAAATCAAAATCAATTTTGAATTTTTCAAAAATTTTCAAAATTGAGCGAGTAATGGCGATTTTTTGAAAAAAACACTCGATCTCTCTCTCTCTCTCTCTCTCTCTCTCTCTTTTAACTGTTAAAAATGACAAACTTCAACTGTCAAATGTCAAATTTCAAATTGTCTTGAAAATCGTCAACTTTTTTTGAAAATCGTCAACTTTTGTTGAAAATCGTTAATTTTTCTTTAAAATCGTTAAAATTGCTTGAAAATTTCAAATTTTCTTGAAAATTGTCAACTTTTATTAAAAATCGTCAAATTTTCTTGAAAATTGTCAACTTTTTTTGAAAATCGTCAAATTTTCTTAAAAATTGTCAACTTTCTTTGAAAATCGTCAAATTTTCTTAAAAATCATCAAATTTTCTTGAAAATTGTCAACTTATTTTGAAAATCATCAAATTTTCTTAAAAACAGTCAATTTTTCTTTAAAATCGTTAAAATTTCATGAAAATCGTTAAATTTTCATGAAAATCGTCAAATTTTCTTGAAAATCGTTAAATTTTCTTTAAAATTGTCAACTTTTCTTTAAAATGGTCAAATTTTAAAGAAAATTGTCAAATTGTTTTAAAATCGTCAAATTGTCTTGAAAATTGTCAAATTTTCTTGAAAATCGTTAAATTTTCTTTAAAATTGTCAACTTTTCTTTAAAATGGTCAAATTTTAAAGAAAATTGTCAAATTGTTTTAAAATCGTCAAATTGTCTTGAAAATCGTCAACTTTTCTTTAAAATCGACCAATTTTCTGGAAAATCGTCAAATTTTTTTGAAAATTGTCAACTTTTCTTGAAAATCATCAAACTTTCTTAGTCTTGAAAATCGTCAACTTTACTTGAAAATCGACAAATTTTCTAGAAAATCGTCAAATTTTCTTAAAAATCGTTAACTTTTTTTGAAAATCGTCAATTTTCTTTGAAAATTATCAAATTTTCTTGAAAATCGTCAAATTTCAACTATCAAATATCAGAAATGTCATATTTCAACTGTCAAATGTGAGAAATGACAAATTTCAACTGTCAAATGTCAGAAACTTCAAATTTCAACTGTCAAATGTCAAATTTCAACTGTCATTTCATTGTCATCGAGTATACAAATGAAGATTCCAATGTTGTATAAGGCCCATTCTGGATCTACAAAATTTTCAAAAAAAAAAAAATTTTAAAATAATCTTTTTCAATTTTGAATCTTTCAAAGATTCCCAAAATTGAGCGAGTTATGGCGATTTTTCAAAAAAAACACTCGATCTCTCTCTCTCTCTCTCTCTTTCAACTGTCAACTATCCGAAATGTCCAATTTTAATTATAACTTTCAAAAATGACAGATGTCAATTTTTTACATAATACCGCTTTAGTTTCGCATTTATATTGCGAAAGATGGTAATTGGAGATTGAGTGGAATGGAGTTTTTATGTAAATATATCGATTTAAATAAGGATTTAAAACACATCTACTCGTTATGGTAAAGGAATTGATTCGAATGAAGAAAAATTGTTTTTAAATCATTTGAATAAAAGAGATTTTATTGATGTTTATGCTTTTGGTGTGTTTAGTTAATGATTTATTTACAATCTATATATATAAAAACTAGCTAGCCCGGCCACGCGTTGCTGTGACTAAGGTTTTTGTTATATTACATTGTAGTAATCTATTTAAGAGGAACAGTAGGAGTACATCAGTCATGGGGACCACCATGCTTGTTTACATGGATGCCATTTGTAAAAAATATGGCGACCTCCATGACAGATTTTTTACTACTGCAACCCCTTAATACTGAAACACTTATGGGGGCTTTTTACACACTGAGGGTGCATCGCTGTGGTTCTCGTTTTGTGGATGCCTAATCTTTGGCAAACTTCTTGAAACAGCTTGCTCTCAAAATTTCTTCCTTGGTCTGAATGTAATTCTAATGGTACCCCAAATCGGCTTACGAATTCTTCAACCAATATATCTGCTAAAGTGGTAGCTTCCTGATTGGGAACTGCATATGCTTCAACCCATTTAGTGAAGTAGTCCATTACAACAAAGATGTACTTGTTTCCTACATCGGTCTGTGGAAGTGGCCCCAATACATCTACTGCGATTCTTTCAAAAGGACTTCCAACCAGGTATTGCTGCATTTCCGCCTTCGGTTTTCGGTGCGGACCGTTACTGGCAGCACATGTAGTGCATTTACGACACCAATCTTTAACATCATTAGTGCAATTTACCCAGTAAAATCTATCTCGGATCTTTTGCAGCGTTTTCGTGATACCCAGATGTCCTCCAGAACTATCATTATGTATCTGTTTTAAAATTTCCGGTACAGCATTTCTTGGGACCACTATTTGTTGCCTTGTTTCTGTGCCCTCGGAATTTTCTACAAGTCTTTTAACGAGCCCTCCGTCCAAAATTAAAGAGTTCCATTGGGACCAGTATGCTTTTAAAGCAGGAGAGGATGAGGATATCTCTCTCCACAACGGACGACGGTCTATTCTCTTCCACTCCCTAATCTTTTTTAGAACGGGATCGTTTTCTTGTTGCTCCTCCAGCATAGAGCTCTCATCTCCTGGCACAACCTTAACTAAGGCAAGTTTTTCCTCGTTCTGCTCCATACGGGTACAATGGGGGCAATCAGGTCGACATGGTCTTCTGGAAAGTGCATCAGCATTACGATGTCTGGTTCCCGGTCTGTGCTCGATTTCAACATCATATTCCTGCAGTTTTTCGAGCCATCTTGCTATCTGTCCTTCTGGGTTCCTAAAGCTAAGTAGCCACTTTAAACTAGCATGGTCTGTTCTGATCAGGAATTTTCTGCCATACAGATATTTATAAAAGTGTTCGACGGATTTTACAACTGCTAACAGTTCCCTCCGAGTTACACAGTAGTTCTTTTCAGCTTTCGATAAAGTTTTGCTGAAGTAACCAACCACTCTTTCCTTACCGTCTTGTAGCTGTGACAAGACGGCTCCAATTCCCACATTGCTGGCGTCGGTGTCCAGAATAAGCTTACCATCAGACAGTGGATAAGCAAGAACAGGTGCTGACGTAAGCTGTTTCTTCAATATTTCAAACGCCTTTTGACATTCCTGATCCCAACAGAAGGACTTATCTTGTTCTGTCAAACGTGTCAAGGGTTTGGCGATGTCTCCAAAATTCTTGACATATCGTCGGTAATAGGAACAAAGACCCAAGAAACTCCGGAGCTGATGTTTGTCGATAGGGATTGGCCATTCCTGAACGGCTTGGATCTTAGCGGGGTCAACAGCAACGCCATCCTTGCTTACGTTATGTCCTAAATAGTTGACCTGTCTCTGGAACAAGTGGCATTTCTTAACATTCAATGTTAGATTAGCGTTCTGTAATCTTTTAAAAACTTCTTCCAGGTTAGATAAATGTTCCTTAAAGGTCTTACCCATTATGATGATGTCGTCTAGATAAACTAGACAAGTTTCCCATGACAAACCACGCAGGATGTTCTCCATTAGTCGTTCAAACGTCGCAGGAGCATTACAGAGGCCAAATGGAAGGACTGTGAATTGCCATAACCCTGATCCACTGGTAAAGGCAGTCTTTTCTTTGTCTGCAGGATTCATTTTAACTTGCCAGTATCCACTTTTAAGGTCCAAGGTAGAAAACAGAGTAGAACCCGCCAAAGCGTCGAGGGCATCATCAATCCTTGGCAGAGGATAACTGTCCTTCTTAGTGACATCATTTAGCTTTCGATAGTCGACACAAAACCGCATTGATCCGTCTTTTTTTCTCACTAATACCACAGGAGAAGCCCACGGACTACTGGATGGTTCGACTATGCCATTTTGAATCATTTCTTTAAGGGCTCTGTCTGCTTCTTCCTTTTTAACTTGAGGCATCCTTCGGGGTACCTGTCGAATCGGACGTGCATCACCAGTGTCAATTCTATGTTGTACAACATCAGTTCTTCCCAGTTTACTTTTAGAACCAAATACAGGTTTATAACGGTAAAGTAGATCTCTTACCTGTTTCTTTTCTAATTTTGACAAAGAGGGGTCTAATTTTGTCATTAATTGTTCAATTTCGTTGGTCTCATCTGTTTCCGTAACATTTATCTTGTGAATTATGGCCATTACTGGTTCTAAACTTCCCATTTCCGTGTCCTTTCGGAGAAGAACTGGATGATCGTTCAAGTTGATAACTCGGATGGGTACCTCTTTGGCGGATCTAACAAGAGTCTTACCCACAAGGAGTCCTTTTCCCAATTCATGGTCATGGTTCTTCGGCTCTATCATGGCTGGGGCACCATCTGGCTCCAGTCCATCCAACCGCGCTGTGACGACACATTCGCAGCTTGCCGGAAGTTCGATATCATCGATTAGCTTAATCGAGGCATTGTCAACTTGTTTTCGGTGCAGGAATATTTCTTCATTACCAGTACGAAGGATACGTTGGCGAAGATCCAAATGAAAACCACAGTGGAGCATAACATCCATGCCCAGAACAACATCTTCATCAACGTCAGCCACCAGCACTGAGTGAACAAGAGAGGTTGAACCAAACTGTAGCGTCACCTGTATCTCACCGTAGACTCTAGCAGAATCTCCGGTAGCGGTACGCAGTCTCCAACTGGTAGGCAACATCTTATTTCGCATAATGATGGTTGGTCGGACGATAGTTTTTGTAGCTCCAGTGTCTACCAGCATGCTAATATTCTTCCCATCAAGGAGGCCATCTACATATAAGCTGTCCACGTGATGTCGCAGAGTTGCCAATTTAATGGTGTGAGTGGCTTCGGGAATGTTTGGGGTCGATTTCGCCCTCCAGGAGTCGACCCGTTCTAGTTTTCCTGCTGCTGGGGTACTTCAGCAGAAGATCTTTCTTTTTGGGGGCAAGTATTTCTTATATGGCCTAGTTCTCCGCAGTTCCAGCATCTCACTTGGCGCCTTCTTTTTGGAGATAACTTCATTAATCTCTCTACTACCGCTTCAACGTCGCTAACGGAATGAACGGCATGGTCGTAGTTACCGGTGATTTCCCTTAGTCGAGCAACTCCACGTGAGGCCTCCGTCGCCGCCTCAAACTCCAGGGCAATGGTCAAGGCGTCCACAAGAGTCTTCGGCCGCGCCAACCGTACAGCGCGCTGCAACTCGACGTCTCGAAGACCATCGGTGAAGGTTTGGACTGCTAGGCACTCCAGGAAATCCTCCGCTGCATTTGAATACGCAAGTCGTACCATTCTTGCTACATCCGCTTCAAATTCCTGGATAGTTTCTCCATTTTTCTGTTTTCGGCTCTTTAACTGCATTCGGTACACCGGTTGTAGATGAGTTTGACCATAACGCATCTCTAGACGATTCACCAATAACTCGAAGTTGTCAGCTTCATCCGGTGTCAATGATTGCAAGACGTCTAAAGCTTCGCCTCGCAGAGCTACGGTTAGGGACAATGCTTTCTCCTGGGATGACCATCCATTAGCTCTGGCCGCTGCGTCGAATTGTTTCAGGTAATTTGGCCAGGAAGTCTTCCCGTCGAAGGTCGGGGGTTTCATCGTCGTTCGTACATGGGTCGTCTCCTCGCTTCTTTGTCGTTCGACGTCTGCGTGGCAGGTTTCCATCCTTCTTGCATCTCCGTCGCCGTTGTGGATGGTTTGGTTTCGGCGGCTAGCTTCCTGTTCTCGTTGAAGCTTTCTTATTTCGGACTGCACTTGCTGGTTGATCTGGTTTTGCTCGTCTCGCAAGTTGGCGACTTGTTGATTTTGTTCGTCTCGCAAGCTGGACACTTGCTGATTTTGTTCGTCTCGCAAGCTGGACACTTGCTGATTTTGTTCTTCACGAAGATGTGATATTTGCTGGGAGAACGAACTGGATAACTCATCTGATATGGTAGACATCCGTTGTGATAGCTCTTCTTGCTGGCTCTTTATCTGACTGGATAGCTCCTCTTGCTGGCTCGTCATTCGTCCTGATAGCTCCTCTTTCAGCTGGGACATATCTTCGCGCTGGTTCTTCATCTGACTGGATAGCTCCTCATGTTGCCGGGAAAGTTGTTGAGCTTGTTCTTCTTGTTGGCTCGTCATTCGTTGGGACAGCTGGGACATATCTTCGCGCTGGCTGCTTATCTGACTGGACAACTGGGACAGTTGTTGAGCTTGTTCTTCTTGCAGCCGGGAAAGTTGTTGAGTTTGTTCTTCTTGTTGGCTCGTCATTCGTCCTGATAGCTCCTCTTGCAGCCGGGAAAGTTGTTGAGTTAGTTCAGAATTTAATTTTTGAACTGGGTCTTCGAACTCCACAGCGTCAGGGTCCAAATTATTATTTAGGTAGTATTCACGGAGCCTTCTCAACAATACGGATTTGTTCCCAGTAGTTTCCAACTCTAATTCTTCGAGCTCTCTTCTGAGCTCAGCAACCAATAGTTCATTTATCTTTTTTCCAGGCATTCTTATATCTTCACCCCACACCTGACACCAATTTGAAACACTTATGGGGGCTTTTTACACAATTTATTTACAAAATTGTTAAGATACACTGAACTCTGCTGGATAACGTCTAACTACTTGACAATACAATGAACTCTTCTGAACACTTGACTCGAACTGACGTTAACTGCCCGTGCATCCCCTTATATATAACATTATTTAATCTAGTTAGTGTGTTTAGAAGTTTCTAGAATTTTCTAGAACATTATTTAAAATGGTCAGTTGATTTTTAGAAACTTCTAAAAATCAACTGTCAATAACAATCTTTCAAATTAAGGTCCCTTCCTTTACGGTTATCCCGTTACAATACAATGAAATTATTATTTACGAATGAAGACGGAAACGTTAAAGCTGGTATAAAAAAATTCACTGGATTGATATTAAGCAAAAATCAATACAAAAGAATTTTAAAATTTATTATTATTTTTATTCAAGTTTCTAACAAATGAGTATATTACTGTCACGCCTGGAGCGATTTGGGAGAATGTGCCTTAGTGTTATAGGATAAGGAGTAGCTTACTAAAGGCACTCCCGGCCAGGTATCCTGCTGAAGGCAGAAAACTAACCAAGGGTAAGATGAGATAAACAACAGGAAACAAACAACAAATATATTAACGAATAAATAAGCAATAAGAATGAGTAATAAACATTAAGAATTGGGAGTCTTACCAAATAAACTACATGGTGGCATGTCACACTTACTCACGAAAATACGTCAAGAGTCACAATGGCCCAGACCCCAGGGTCTGTTTTAGGGACACCCCAAAGGGTAACCCTTACAGACAACCTCAGACTACAAACTCCTGGTGTCTGACCTCAACAACCTGCTTTTAAAGCCAATTCATATTCTACGTGAGAATAAAAATTAAACTATTTAAACACTTGCCAAAATCTAACGTAATGACTTTGACCTGGTAAAATGTAATACATAACAATACAGTAAAATATAAACTAATAAATTAATATGTAGGGCAAAACTACCCTATCACCTATGTGACATTACAAAGTAAATAACATGTAACACTTTAACTTATGAATGAGGTAGGTAGGGCAGATAGTCTTAAATCTTTAACAATAATACTCTTTTTATTTTAAATTATAATTACTTTTATTTTCAATTTAATTTAGCACTAATCGGAACACAATATTTTTGGTTAACCTGTCTTTAGCTAACACAAACAGATTTGACGGTTTCCCTACACGTGAACATGCAACATATAGTTGCCCAGTTTATTAAACTGTATAGTTTCAAAGCACAACTTTTTATGTTAAAACTTTTCAATAATTAAAACTGAATTTAAGTGCCATCTCAACAATGCACAGCATCCTTGATATTGCAAAAATATTAAGTCATACAACGCTGTGATTGATCATAGAGAGGATTGTTTCCTTGTTAACAAAATCAAGGGTAGTTGTATCTAAAAACTTTCTAAAATAGTTTATTTTATTAACAGTTAAAATTGAAATAATAATTACTGTTTTCACATGTAAAAACAAAAAAAAAACTTCCCCTCTGGCGTAATCGATCCCATTACGATAACCCAACCGAAATGTCATAATCAGCCGCTGATCCAAATGAGCTACCAAGACTTTACATGAAGACTTTCAAAGTTTTAATATAATAACAATTCAATAAACAAATAAATTGCAATAAAATAATATTGCGACTATAAATTAAAATGTAAGCTATCCTATCTTTCAAGTTAGATCAAACTGCACACGGTGTGCAAATTTGATTAAAATCGGTTAAGTAGTTTAGGAGTCCATTGCGGACAAACAACGTGACACGTAATTTATATATATTAAGAATGAATGTTTGTCTGTATGTATGTATATACAAAGTTGTGACGCTCTAGGTATGCCCTTTTTGCCAGGATCGGATATCCTGATATAATATGGTGTATCGTCTCATCGTGTATCCGGCAGTCTACATTTGGGGTCTTTGTCGGTTTTCATAATTTTGACTTGCATGTATTTTGTGGCCACCGCCTGTTCTTGACAGGCCGTGATGAGTGCCTCTGTTTCTTTTTTTATATTCGTGGTTGTCAGCCATTTCCAAGTTATTGGTCTATTTATTGTGTTCTTTTCAGCTTCTAATGCTATTTGCCCATGCATGTTTTTTTTTTCCATTTTGTTAGTTGTTCCTGTTTTATTTTTTTCTTTATCTTTTGTTTTATTGTTTTGACTCTTTTTGTTTCAGGTTCAGGTTCTGTAGGGTTAGTATCTTCTGTTTCTTCTTGGCGTTCTACCTTTTGTTTCTGGTTGTGTCTGTATGTGTTTGTTCTTTTATTGTGTCTGTATACCATGCCAAGAAGACTATCTTTTTGTTCTTTTAGTTTCAGATAGCAGTTAAGACCTTCTTTTTCTATGGTGTAACTAGTTTCTATGTTTATCATCCCTCGCCCACCGTCTTTCCTGGAAACGAATAATCGGTCAACGTCCGCTCTTGGGTGTAATGCTCCGTGCATGTTCATTTGTTTTCTAGTTTTCGTATCAATTTTTCGCAATTCTACCTGTGTCCATTTTATTATACCATAACTGTATTGGATAACGGGTACCGCTAAGAAGTTAATAGCCGTAATCGTGTTTTTAGCATTTAGCTCTGAGTTCAATATGCTTCGGATTCTTCTGATGTATTCGTTTTTTAATTTAATTTTCATTTTTTTCTGTTGTACTCCATTATGTTCTTCTATGCCCAAGTATTTGTACTGGTCTAGAGTTGTTATGGTTGTTTCAATATCAATTTTTTTATTTTCTGATCGTACTAGTTTCCCTTTTAGGAACGTTGTTTTTGCGCATTTATCAAGGCCAAATTCCATTCTTATATCATTGCTAAATTGTTTCACTATTTGGAGTTGTTCTGCTAGCTCTTTGTCTGATTTAGCGATTAGTTTGAGGTCGTCGATGTATAGAAGGTGGTGTATTTTCTGTTTTTCATTCCTACAAGTGTATCCTGTGTTTGTGGCTTTAAGTAGGGAGGTTAAGGGGTATAACGCCATACACAAGAGCAAGGGGGATAGCGAATCTCCTTGATAGATACCACATCGTATGTGTATGTCTTTTATGATCACCGTTTTTTCTTTGGTCTTTAGGTTTAGGTCTGTTTTCCAGTTTTTCATTGATTTTGATATAAAAGAGGAGTGTGGAATTTGTTTTGTAAATATTTAGTGCTTCTATAAGCCAGGTGTGCGGTACGCTGTCAAACGCCTTTTTATAATCTATCCAGGCAAGGGATAGATTTTTCCCGTTTTCCCTGCTATCTTTGTGTATCATCATGCTCGTCATAAGATGATCCTTACATCCATATGTATTTTTAACACATCCTTTCTGTTCCTTTGGCATTAGGTTGTTTTCTTCCAGGTGGTGTTGAATTCTCTTTGCAATGATCTTGGTAAGCAGTTTATATGTGTTATTCAGACATGTGATTGGTCTTGTGTCTTTGGGATGGCTTGAATTCTCTTTCTTGGGGATCAGGTATGTTTTTCCTTTGGTTAGCCACTCTGGTAGTCTTTGTTTGCCGGTGACTAGCTCGTTGTATGCTTTTGTTAGTTTTTCATGCGTCGCGGTAAGTTTCTTCAACCAAAAGTTGGGGATCCCGTCATTTCCAGGGGCTTTCCAATTTGAGATATTGCTTAAGGCTATTGCTATTTCTTCTTCAGTAATTTCTGGCCACTTCATCCTTTTCACGGTTGCTGTTTTGTCATATTCGGTCTGTATCCATTCCGCTTTTGTGTTGTGTGCTGTTTCTTTTTCCCATATTTGTTTCCAACAGTTTCTAATTTCTTTTTCTGTTGGAGTTTTGATCATTTCATGCTTCTTTTCGAGTATGGTGTTATAGAATTTCTTTGTATTTTCCTGAAATAGATTGTTTTGTTGGAATTGCGTAGACCTTTTTGAATATCTTTTAATTCTTTGTGATTTTGCAGTAATTTGTTGCTTTATTTTTTCTATGCTTTGCGCATAGTCTTTGGGGCTTTTGATATTGTATTTGGTGTATAGTTTATCTCGGGTATCTTCCATGTGTCTTGATAGTTGCGGCTTGGAGCACTCTGACAGTTGAGATAGGTTTTTTCGCAATTCTTTTATTTTGTCCCCAATACGTGTTTTCCATGGTGGGATTGTCGGTTTGGGTGTTTTTGGATACTGGTTGTTATTTATTGGAAGTAAGTTGTTTTGTACTATTTCTGCTGCTGCATATGTTAGTTTGTTTAGCGTC